>BPLR01003573.1:0-400592 GCA_021605095.1 Caerostris extrusa | reverse complement strand
CTTTTTAATACAAACAAAAAAACAAATATTTCAACAAATATTGCCCAACATTGTAATAAGTATTTAAATTCTTGTTTAGTTGCATTCTTATTAAACAATCCCAAAAAAGGTAATAAAAACTTTTACTTTATGAACCCTGTATAAACCAGATAACATGATAAAAATTTCTAGAAAACATAAAAAGTTTATTGTCGATTCCTACTTGGTTTCTTTTGGTATTTTTATGATAAGGCTGTATTTTTTATGCATTGATAAGCAGTTTTCTTTTTATTTTCTTTTGAAAATTTTGTTTCCATGTGATGTCAAATACGTCTTGAGGAAACGAATTTTATAAATATACAGTCGTATATCGATTTACAATCTTTTAATTGTATTAAAAAAATTAATATCACATTTATAATTCAGAAATTTTTTAATTACCTATAAAAATTAAAGTAATTTTAGCCAAAATTATATGTTTTAATTTTAAGAATAAAATTCAAAATTTTTCATATTTTTTAAATGATATGTCTCTAAATTCTTTTTGGTAATTTCCTTCTTCTGTTTAATACTTTTTTGATTGTATATTACAAAAATAATTTCTAACAGCTACAATTCGTGAACGATTAATTAGTTGGAAATTAATTGAATAAGAAAGAATTAAATCTCAAAATTAAACTGATTATCTAAAGATGAAAATTAAAATGAATTAAATGAATGAAAATTAAATTAATTATATAATTCATTAAATTTAATTCTTCGGTAATCAATTAACCGAATAAGTAATCAATTTAATTTTCTTCTTTAAATAATTAATGAAAATTAAGTTTCATTTTATAATAAATTAAATAAATGTATTATAAAATGAAAAATTAAATAGTTAAAATTACTCAAAGAAGAAAAATTAAATTGATTACGGAAGAATTAAATTGATTACCTAAAGCAATTCACTTTTATTAACAATTTATTTAAATATTTTATACAAACAGCAATATTCAAATGTTTTATCATCTTATAAATATAAAAATTAGTTTACGTTTGAAGTTATAAACACATTCAATTGAATATGAAATTACCACTTTATCACAAAAATAAATTTCATAAAAATATTCGTAAAAAAAAAAAGATGTCATTGACATTATTCAATATATGATACTTTTATAGATTATAGTACTGAAAATTTTACTTAATAATAATTTTCAAATAACAATTAAATAAAATTTTACTGTAGAATCCCTTTTTAAGTGAATGCTGTTTTATTTTTTTTCTTCAAAATATATTAACGCATTTTTTACCTTTACTGGCAAACACTGAGAAATTTCAACCAAAGGCCACTCCTTTAATCGTTGAGGCTATACTTTAGCAGAAGTCAATACTTAACGAAATACTACACACCTCTGATATTTTTTGAGAGCGATGAGATACGTTCAAATATCATCATTTAATATTGTTTTTAAGAACGCACATTAATATCGACACAGGTTGACATCCATTGAACACGAAGTATGTCCATAAATTACTTCCAAGTCAACAGAAAGCTAGACACATTTCTCCAAGTCTAGTTCAAAGTCCAGCACGATGGCAGGAAGTACAACACTAAGATTACCTTTACGACATTTACCTACTGAGTAAGGCAGAAGGTGTCTTATCTTGCAAAGGAAAAAGCCGTTAGAGCTCGTTTATTATCAGTGACGTCGGAATTGTGTGTACACAGTGTTTTGGTTCAGGTGAAAGCAGAATGAAGCAGCAGAAGAAATGAAAAAAAAAAAAATCAATTGATTCTGACCGTAACTGGATAAAGGAAATTGTGAAAGATATCATATATAAAAAGAAAATGCTAATGATATAAATAAATGAACAAATAATCATTCACAAATGTAAACAGACGGAAGTCGTGTCCGTATTTAAATGTAGTACATGAATAGGCCGATAAGGGTACTTTATAAATAATAGACCTTGATTTATCGCCTTTGTGAGAATGAAAAAAACAAATGATAAATTAAGAAAAGTGATATAAATTTAAATAACTGTCATTCAATAAGTAAAAGTAAATAAAAATACAATAAAATATGCACATATTCAATATGCGGATAATTGCATTATATAGCTAAGAAATTTTTAGCATATAATTGTTTTGTTATGGTTTATCAAAAAATATTCAAAAAATACTTACATTTGAAGTAATTTTATTCCAAAAAAATAGTATGAATAGTTAAATTAAGATATCTTCACTTTTTTTTGTCATAAAATATAAAAAAAAAAAAGCAGTAAAGAAAATATTTAATAATAAAGAAATACATTTAAAGATTAAAATAAATTATTAATATTTAACAATTAGAACTTCGAAACGATGAGAATGAGTTTTAAAAAATATTTGACGATTTACAGAGCTATTCTGAAGAGTGTAAAAGATTTATCAATTTAAAATTCCCAAGTTCAAAAAGTTTGAAGAATACTATGATGAAATTATAAAATATATTTTTGTTCATTCTTATACAAAATACTGATAGTCAAGACAATTTTAATTTTGCAAATTATTCTTATTATTCAATTTTTGTAGAAAGCATCTTTCGATTGAATATTTTTTTTCAAATTCCCACACGCACAAAAATATCTTTCAAGGGAATTTAAAAATATTTAAAAAATGATCGTTCTCAAAATATTTGAAAAATTTAATAAATCTGGGTTATAAAGAAATCTTCAAAAAATAACATAGTTATAAAAGATTTAAAATTTTCAATATTATTTATTTTCTAATTGAAATTTTTTTTTCAATATTTATTAAAAATTAAAAAAAAAAAAATAGAACCTTATTATAGAAATCTAGATGACAACCTGGTTCAACAAAATACTCTAAAATTTAAATAACCAACTATGAATTTCATAATTTGTAATAAATGAATTTGCATTTATTTATTGATTGATTTTATATATTTTAGAGAATAACGCTATAATGATAAAAATTAAATTATAAAATAATTTAAATTTTACAAAATTAAAATTAATACAAAAATTTAAAAATATTTATTTATTTAAAAAATCAAATAGCTTAGAATAATTAACAAAGAGAAAAAATAAGTTATATCTTCTCCATTTATATGAATCATTTAAAAATGCAAAGAGTTCACAATTAATCTAATAACAAGCCCAATAGATACAAATTACCTTTGAACATTAAATGGAATTTTGAAACTAGGCTACGACTAGGTTTCAAAAAGCTATTTGATGAAATGGGATATTTCAGCAAGACTAAGCACCTCATTAACTTAGTATTTTACCTACGACAGCTGAGCTCATAAAATAATCCACTTCCTGATTTAAAATAAAAACGTGAACAAGGTGATTCTTCATTAATTTTTTAAAAGAAACTATTGAGTTGCAGTTCTGTAAAACTGTTTTTTATGAATAATTAATTAAGTTACAAAACTATAAAGAAAGCATTTAATTAAAAAAACTATATTTATGATGGTGTAAATAAGATTGGACGATATTTTTATGATGTTTATGGCAAATATTATTGAATATTAGTTCAACTACTGATTGTGTGAAAAGGTAAGACAGAAATGGACGAATAGATTACTCAATCGGGTACATCAGACATACGCGGCGCAAAAAAAAAAAAGTAATTTTTTCTAAAAGTAGATTTTTTTTTTAATTTTCAGTTAATATTGCGCAATTTAAAATATTAAAAATTAAAATTATTTTTATTGCAATTCTAACCACCCCAAAATACTTTTCTCTCCTATTGACTTTTTTTCATACGAACCGTTTGAATCCATACGAATTGGCACTTTTAAAGTTTACCACATAACTGGTGATCGAACTAAGCGCTAACTTTTTTTTTAACTGAATTTTCATCCTATATTTCTCCAGAAAAAAGACTAAAAGATTTCAAATCTGTTTTAAAATAATAATATACTAGTAAAAATTATGCTACAAGCACCTTTATTGGTCAGACAGAATTCTTCCATAAGTTTTTAATTTTTTAAAAATAGTATTTCAAGAATAATTTATTTGATATAATAACTTAGCTGATTAATTTCTTACAACATTTTACATCAAATAAAAATTGAAAATAAATTAATACAATTAGTATATTCCGGTTGATGAGTTAATAAAACTTCAACAAATGAATTAGTATCCTTTAATGAATTTTTCGTCAAATTAATTAGATCGTTAAAACGAATCTTTTAACGAATTAATTTTTTAAATGCGATAGCGGCCTCATAAATTAAAGATTAAGATCAAAAGTTCAAATAGTGAACTGAGTAAACAAATAATAAAATAGTAGAATAATTCAATTTGGGAATGTAAAAAGCTTAGCATTTATAGCAAAGTTATTTACTTGAGAAAAAAAAAACTAAAAATTATATATATATATATATATATCATCATGCGATAAAAAGCATATTTTATTTATTATACTTTCGCATCATTAAAAACATCGTGTCAGCATTGTTATGCAATGAGAAATTTATATATTTTTTTCTGTTTTTGCACAATTTACCACTATAAGTTCAACGACAATCAAAACCATCTGAATTTTTGTTTTTGCTTTTTAATACTAATCATTTATCTTGCAAATCGACCGCATTTGATATTCAATGTTGGCTTACATTGCAATTCCTCATTTGATTACATGACTAATATTACAGAGCAATTATACATAGCATCAGATCAGTGAAAGTTCTTACATACGATGCGCAAATGAGAGGCAATTTTCCCCAAAAAAATCATACCAGAGGGCATTTCTCCTCTAAGAAACATATTGTGGTATAATTCGCAACAAGAATCCTTAATGATAAAATATTAATAGTTAAATCTTTTCACATAAAAAAAAAACACTTTTATAACGGCTGTTTAATTTTAACCCAAAAAATCCATTTTAAAGAGAAGTATAAATATCTGAACAGAATATTTCGATTTAATAAAAATCTACTTCAAAGCCATTAATTTTTAATGCACTTAAAAAACTGAAAGGCAAACAAAAGAGTCATCTAGTTTACGAATTCAAGCATTCTAGTACTTTCGATGTATGACTTGTTTTTATTTAATGGAAGAATATTTTATGATATCCCATAAATGAGTAAAATAAAACGAGCTTTGAGAATTATTGATAAAAGCAACGAATAATGTTGCCGTATTCTGTTTTATTGTTGAATGCAAAAAAAAGAAGAAAAAACATTTTTTTAACAATAAAATTTTTCTTTTAAGGATTTGTTATTCAAAAATTAAAACTGATAATAACGAACATTAATTTTTTTGGCATCCACTTTGTTATACTGCACTATATTTGGAAAAAAATGAAACCGAAATTGAGGCTATTCAATTTAGTAAATTCATCCTACTCAAATCCCCCGATCTATCTCCCATTAATTTCTATGCATCTGGGCTTTAAAATAAGCTTTTTCTAAGCTGCACCCCAAGGAATTGGAAGATCGTGGTAAAGGTGTGGAACAAAATCAATCTTGATACTTAAAGAAAAGTTCGTTTATTTTGGAAATCAAGCTCGTTTATTTTTTATTATGCTCGTTCGTTATACTGCACTATATTTGGAAAAAAAATGAAACCGAAATTGAGGCTATTCCATTTAATAAATTCATCCTACTCAAATCCCGATGTATCTCCCATTAATTTCTATGCATCTGGGCTTTAAAATAAGCTTTCTTCTAAGCTGCACCCCAAGGAATTGGAAGATCGTGGTAAAGGTATGGAACAAAATCAATCTTGATACTTAAAGAAAAGCTCGTTTATTTTGGAAATCAAACTGTAATGTGATAGTTTAGAAAAAAAGGGTTATTAGACTAAACATAATAAAAAGTAAAATTTTAAATCATGTAACATAATTTCGGCAAAGAAAACTTTTAAACGAATCTTTATCTCAACGAAAAAAAAAAAAAAATAGGGAGATCAATTTTCACATTTGCAGTAGGGTCCAATTTTGATGATATTTCAATTAACGTTATAAATTCATCACAAAATTTGTAGATTGAAGAAATTTAAAACTATATTCAGAAAAAAATAATCTTGAGTAATATAAAAAATTACATATTTATGAAAACATGACTTATACACTGCTGGTGAGATTTTTTTGGAAAGTCATTATTTTTTTTATTTTATTTTGTAAAAAGTCCATTGTGAACGATTGCAGCTCAACAATTTAGTTTCGATTTCTAATAACATTAATAACAGACATTGAACAGAAAATTTCATTCAATTGCTTTTCATCTACTCTAAATTTAATAAAAATTTACAAATTCTAAACATTCAATGATGAATTATTAATTAAATAATGATTATAGCAGAAATAAAACCACATAAAAATCTCAATGATGTAAGAAAATCTGTAATTTTATATTAAGCCGATTTCAACACGAGATGAAAACCGTGAATTGGACAATCAATGATTGAAAAATGCACTATTTGATGCCGGATTCTTAATTTCATTCATCATAAAAATCAACTAATTATAAAATATTGTTAGAAAGAACATAGTAAGTTTCTTAACTAATTTAGCAATACATCTTTGTATTAATATATAAATACACCAACAAGAAAGCACAAATAATTTAATATATATAGAAAAAAAAAATATTCGCAACAACAAATTGCTAAATGTTATAAAAAATCGAATGAAAGTCTAATCTTGGAAGAATTTTAATTTTTCATACAAAAAGACAAATAAATTATAAATTGTAAAAAAACAACAACGCATGAGAACGACGATTTTCTTCGCATTGTTTCAATCTTGCAATCATCGGTTATTACCCTTTCAGAATCCGAAACTATAGAAGAATAAAAAAAAGAAGTCCCAACTTCCCGCCTTAACAATACGCGAGTGGAATCGTAAGCGTGTAAACATCTGGAACTTCATAAACATTTTATTGTTCAAATGAATCAAGTTTTAATGTCAAAAAACATTAACACATAATAGAAATAAAATAATAAATAGAAATAAAATAGCATGTTACCTGTGTCGCTTTTCAAATTCATTCGAAGCTATCCAAAAGCATGCGGTAGCCGTGTAGCGAAATTAAACAGTTATTAATATGAGATTAAAGGAATAGTCCTTTCGATACGGTCTCTCTTCTGAACTGAGAAATGAGCCCTACTTTCACCTGTTGAAGGTCGGACGATTCCATTGCGGAGGCGCGGTGTTAGACCAAGCAGGGGTAAAGGAGGAAGGTACACTAGCAAGTTCGCGGCTCCGCATGAATAGAATTCATTAGAGCAGAGACGAGGTTTTAAAATGTGCTTGATCATCGAAGTTGTCGTCCGTTTGGGCACGGAACGTAGCAGTAATTTTATGGGCAAGTTCTTTTCATCAGCAAAAAGAGCATTGCGTAAACTGTCCTACTTTCTTTTTTTGTTTATACTCGTAAATGTTTTTTTTTTTTTTTTTTTTTTTTTTATTTATTATTTATTACCACAGAATTATCGTTTGTCAGAACAGAACATTTTTGAGATGTACGAAATTTAATCAAATAATTAATATTAAAATGAAAAGAAATTTGTTAGAATAAAAAAAAATCATATAAATTAGAAAATACATAAGAATATAAATCAGAACGTAAATACCAAAATATAGTTCGAAAAAAATAATAATAATTTCTTATTTATTCTTTACGTTTATCTTGCTGATAACATGTTATGTCCTAGTTTCAGGTGGTTAGTTAACTAGGATATTTTGTCACTACTTTTTCCTTATGTGTATAATGATGAAATGAGTATCGTTTCATCTCTCTACAAATACTTGTCAGTCCACAAGTGAAGGAAGTCTTTAAATAAAACTTAATTTTGCTCTTTTCAAACAAATTTTTTATTTTTCTTAAGTAAAAATTCAGGAGAAAAAAATATTTTTAGAAAAAAATTCTAAAAAAAAATATTTTTAGACAAACCAAACTGGCATAATTATAATCAAACATAAATCATAATTTTAAAAATCAAATATTAGTTTTAAATGGTTCATTGATTTAGAATTCATGCTAGTTTACCATGAATCGAATTTTTTCGAAATTCAAATATCTATATATTAAATTAAATAAAAATGGAGAATTCTTTTTTTTTTTTTAAAAAGTATAGCACACTACAAGCTATGAAAAAAAAAAAACAAAAAGTTTTCTTCAAAATATCATGCGTAGAATGCAATGTTTTATTTTGCTATTCTTCTTTTTATATGATATTTATTCATATATTTTCGATTTTTTTTATCAGATATATTCAAAAGTGCTCTGAGAATAAATAATATTCAATGCATCAGTTTTCACCATTCTCACTCAGTTCTTTTTTTTTTTTTTTTTTTTTTTTTTTTTATCTCTTCAAAACAAATGTTTATTTTACTTATTTGGTTTATGATATTGATATTTTATTTTTTAAAAATGTTCTTTAAAAATCAAATAATTATTAAATAGCAGTATTGAATGTATTATTTGATTTTTTCGTTAACTTGATGTAATAAACTGGAAGTATAGTAAAAAATTACCATTTTTTTTTTCTGGTAATATCTTATATTATTCTAAGATATCTTATTCTAGGTAAAAAGTAAGTCAATTAGGTGTTACTGACTATCAAGATTTTTTTAATATTTATATTAAATATTTTTTAAATATTCATAAAACTAAAAATATTCATAAACATTCATGAAAGACTGAATACTAGTTATGATGGTTTTCATAAATTATTAAAAAAACCAAAAATAGTAATAAAACCAAAAATTGATTTTAATGAAACTGACATAAAATATATAACGTAAAAGTAAGATGTATATTATATGAAAACTAATTACAAGACAATCATGACGTTTTACAAAATTAATACGTACATTAAATTGAAAAATTGATATTGTATTCCTTATTTCAGTTAAGCAATCAAAAATTTCGCCAAATTTTCGTAGAAATAAATCGATGTGTGATGCTGTCAATTATGCATTTGATGAAGGACCATAGCAACCGAGAACACTGTTCTCGTAAAAAAAAAATAATAATAATTGTTCTAAGCTCTACATGTGTCTGAAAAAGAGGATTGAGAACAACATACCCCTATAAATATCCCAAACATTTTGGAAGGGATATAGATCCGGAGATAGCAATGGCAACTGAATCAATGAGTTGAAATTTCTCTCTCATTTCTCCAAAAGATAATCTTCCATGTACGATGGGATTATCACTTATTTCACCTGCATATCGTATTGAATAATACACATGCATTTGTAATTCTATAATATTACATGCACAAGTCTTGTCTTGCTGTAGTTACCGGAAGAATGGCGTCAAAGTCGACGAAAAATCTTCATGAAGTTCATCTGTATGCACGGTGACAAGCCATTTTTGTGGCATTTACTTCGAATCACAGAAAAATAAATTCGAGCTGCGCATACCAACAACGCTTTATGTTGCTTTGGAAGCTAAACCTGTACTCATTCACGAAGAGCAGCTCTCCATCGATCTACAGTTTTGTGGATATGGTGAACTGAAATGTCCATCTCAAACATTCCCTCGTGTACAAAACCACCTTCTTCGTACGCATAACCACAAATATTTTTCTTGAGCACTTGACGAAATGTTTGACAGTTCTTTGATAAACATTTTGGATATCAAATTTGTGATATGAAAAAATTTCCAAAATAAGTGAACCACTGAAAGATTTCCATTTTATTATCTTACCCTCCTCTGCCTGATTTTAACTTGTCTATTATCTTACAATGGGTCTGCATTCCAGTTATTCCAGTAAACGATGCCTTGAAGTCATTGTCAATTCTAATTTTTTTTTTTTTTTTTTTTTTCGTCTCACTTTTACTGCAAAACTTATAGTTTTACTCTTACGTATGCTTTTTGATGTTACTTATGGATAACGCATTCTGAATGCAGTGTTACTATTTTTGAATTTTGGGCTTTCAATATAGTTAACAACATATTCAAATTCCGTATCAATTTCTTTTTTTGCACAATTTTTTTAAATTTTTTCTTAATTGATGGAGACCAATTTAAGGTAATTTAAAATGGATGTCATTAAAAAAATAATAATAAGCAATATTTTTTTAAATAATAAAATTAATTTTAGTTAACTGTTACTCACTAAAATAAAAGATATTACTGGAGAAATGTATTACTTTTTTGGAACTAAATTAAATTTATTGAAATTGTTGTTTGCCATACAAATGAATTACTATTTTAGTAATTCATTTGTATGACAAACATAGTTATAAAAAGTTTTTATTATAGTTATTAAAATATAATAAAAATGTTATTATATTTTATTTATAGTTATAAAAAGTTTTGCAGCTTTTATGTTCAATCATAATTTGGTGAACAACGCTGCTTTGTAAAAAAAAAAAGGATTATTTTTTTTTTTTGTTTGGTCCCCATGGTCGTAAACTGTGGTAACTTAAACGATAGATGTAGACTTTGCAACATGTTCTGCTGTAATCGAGAGATAGCACTGATATTTTCCTCTTATGTAGATTAATACTCAACAAGAAGACTTTCTAAAAGAAGTTACTTATATTCATGCTGTTCATTTAATGAAGCAGCTGGGATCATCCTAATAATATCGGTATGGGCTATGACTAGTGATATTAAATATATTAAAAACATAAATTCTTAAATTTTATTCGTTCAATGACAAAAAAAAAAAGTGCACTTTTTTTACAATACATATAATCTTTTTGCATTGAAATGTTTACAATTGTTTGTGCATGTTTACAAGCGGCCATTCATGCATTTTTGAATATTAGTAACAGTAATGATAAACTCAGTTTTCTGAAACATCCAGTGAATGTTAGAAAGAAAACCTTTAATCTGAAGAACCATAAAGTTTAAAACTGCAATAAAATTTCTAAAGCATCAGAAATCTGTTAAAAATATTGCCCATCTGTAGAAAATAAATAAATAATATTTTACAATTTCTACTATAAATTTTTAAGATCACATTAGAACACACACCACAGGTGTTTACACAAGATTGTTTCTCCCTCAGTCACTTCACTTTATCGACTTTCTAAATAGAAAGTTTTAAGTGCAATGTAATCTAAGGGTCAAAGAAGAAGAAAAAAAGAGGATATTATTTAAGATAAGCATTTCTTTTTTTGGTGAGCATATATACTTAGGAACCATTCTTTGAATATTGCTGTTTTGTACACATGTAGGATGTTCTGAATTATGAAAAATTGCTTATATGTGAAATCATTAAATTAAATAAAATTCAAATTTACCACTTAAAAAGGAAGACGTATAAATTTATTATGTGTCATTACAAAACACCATACGTAGATTATATTGTTTTATCTTAATTTCATGCACAGATTAAGATTTATTTTTTATAAGAACGAACGAATAGCCTTTTAATTAGAAAGAACGAATAACCTTAATTAGGAAGAACGAACAACCTTTTAATTAAAAAGAATGAGTAACCTTTAACTAATATTCAATATATACCAGCTTTCAATAGCCTAGTTTTAAAGAAGTGATGGACAAAACGGAACAAATGTTAACAAGTGAAAATTTTTCTTTTATACGTATATATCCAAAATATGCAAGCAGCTGCAAAGTTTTTTTTGCTTAAAGAAGAAAAAAAACTTTTTCTCATTATGTGAGAGCTAAATATTGAAATCTCTGTTGTCTTACACGAATGTCAGTTGTAACTTTTACTTACAGTTAGGGTTATCTAAACTACAACATTCTAGCGCTTTAAACAATAAATTCAGAAAAGACTTTTATAAGTACAGACGATCCTACCCATAAATATAATGCAGAACATGCAAATAGCATCAAAGTGACAGAGGACATTCTGTGTTTGATGAATGACTGAACAGAAAAAAAAAAATCAAGATATATAGGTAGTAGTTTTTTTTTTTATTCAGATGAAATCTTTCCCCAGATTATCGATCTCTGTTACAATTGTTGAACTGTTCATTATTAATACTACACTGTGACGCGCGTGTTATTAGTTAACGAATAATATTTATTAAACCATTATACTGGAACAAAAACTGGTTATTCCTGTATTCCTTCATGTCAGTTTTGACCAGGCTATAATAGAAAGAGCTTCGTTTCTGTACAGTTCATTATCTTTTAAGAATTTCTCTATATATTTTGGAATTATGAAGAGTTATTAATAAGGTTTTTTTTTTGCACATTAGTTTTAAATGTTATATATTTATAAATAGTTTTATCTTATATTTATTGCTTCTTATCGTCTTTTTTTATATAAATTCGAAAGTTTGTTAAGATTGCGAATTCTTTTTTATGCTATTTTATTTATAAACTAATAAAATAGAAACGTCTTGTCTAAATGAATTCATAATAAAATTAATGTTCATAGATATCAATACCTTATTGTCTAGAAATAAAAAAAATGATATATTGCTAAAATTGTGTAATATATAAATATTTATTTAATTTTTTAATCACGTTTCTTTTTCTGCAAAATTTACTAAAATAAAATACATTTGTATTTATTGAATTTGGCCAACTGCATATTCTCATATTATAACTACATATTGTAAACTTCTAGCTTTCGCAGAGGCCTGATGGCCAATTAGCTAGCTCTCTGGCCCTTGGTGCTTCAGGTTCGAATCCTGGTGGTGGCATGATTGTTTGTTAGTGGCTTTAAATCCACGTTAAACTGTAGGTCCCGGTCTAACTAGCCCAGAGTGTGCAAAAATTACTGTAGAACGATAAACCAAATCTAGATTTCGTTGCATTCCTAGTTAGCTTTATTATAAGAAGACCTAGCATTTTTAGAAGAAATTCATGCTAATTAAAAAAACAACAGGAACTATTAAGCATGTTTTATACCTGTAAAATTTAAAAGCTAATAATGATATTTAAATATCTATATATTAATTTTAAGTAAACTTGGCTTCCTGGTCCAAACTAACACATATAGAAACTAAAATAATTTTGTATGCATTGTAGAATTGTATGTATATACAATAGATTTTTTTATCTTTTTAAATCTTCTTTTAAGTTAAAAAAATTCCTTGCATTCCTTCTCATAATCAAAGTTAGAAAAATCACATATCGTGAGGTTTGTTATCCGATATTAAATGGTTTGTTGTTGTTGTTTCTTATCCCACTTGGCAGACATTGAGACCTAGCTCCACCAGCCCATATGCATGGGGAAGGAGGAAGCAGCTTCTGTTGTGATGAAGCACCCGTAGGTAAAAGTCTGACTTTGGCTCCGTGACGCACTTGCAGTCATAGGAGACCGGGACCTACGGCTTAAAGTGGATTCCGAACCACAACAAACATCCATGGCACCGCCGGGACTCGAACCTGAAACCTGAGGCACCGAGCGCTAGACACTCGGTCATTCAGGCCCCTATAAACGGATAAATGCATTTACATTTCCTCGTTTATTTACTGAATTTTCGCAATGTGTTATTTAAATGTGCTACCATCTTCCAAATAGAGGGATGAATGTTATTGTACTGTGTCTAATAATTTTACGCCATTTAATATTTACACGATTCATAAATAGTGATATGTTCCAGAATATTTCTAATTTTTGGTCCTCTCATATTTTTCAAATTAGTCAGATATCTCAAAAAATAGTCGGTTAACTGCTGAGTTATTATTATCCTAATAAAAAAAAAAAAATAGGGAAACTTTCTGATGAATCAAAATAATAAAAAAAAAAGAATCGCATCACAATGCATCTCAAGCAATTATAGTGAAAATATTTGGGTGTATCACACAGTAAAATTATACAGATAAAGCATTTGTTAAAAGATGATTCCTAAAATTAAACTGACAAAAAGGAGATGACTGATTTTGATGCGAAAACATCTATAAAACAGGTGTAGGTAGCTGGTTCAAGATTGGAGCGTTACATTTTCATGTGTAGTTTGAAATGTTAATAACTTCAAAACTATATATATATATATATATGTTAATAATAATGTAAAAATATAAAATATAAATATACATTAATAATAATGTAAAAATATAAAATATAAATAAAAATATAAATATACTATTTTTGTAGAGAATAGTTGATTTTAGTTTGGTTTGTCGCTCTACGGTCATCTTGTGCACACTGTAGGCTAAACAGACCGGGACCTACAGTTTAAAGTGGATTCCGAATCACTACAAACATCCATGGCACCGCCGGGACTCGAACCGAAACCTGTGGTACCAAACGACAGAGCGCTAGCCACTCTGCCATTCAGGCCCGAGAATAGTTGAAAGATTCTAATAGGAAGGCGGGAGGGGGGCACTCAGTTCCTGTTGTTTACATCTCAAGATCCGGACGTGTTACAAGAGTGATTAAGGGCTCATTTGAAAGGTATCAACTAGATAATGGCTTTAACTATAACAATGAAAAGCACAGTGAAATAAATGTATACGTGTGAAATCCAAAAATAAAAAAAATTATTTGGGAAAATTTTATAATGTCAGCTTATATGCAATGAGGGTAAAAAGCAAAATTCGACGAAAATGATTGCTGAAAGTATAGACTCAAAAAGAATCCAAAATCAAAACTATATAAGATCATTCAAGTCATATACAGCCCCTGTTATACTTAATGAGTGACTTAAATGAGTGAATGATACGTATTACGTGATGTAAAAAGTATATTACTAAAAGTGCCTATGGACATTAATTTCAAAAAGGCCAGTTTATATGATGATCATCCTGTTTCAATAAATGCGTACACCATTCATTCATTCGTTTCCTTGTTTCATTCACTGTCCTCCTGCCCCCCCTCCCTCTGAAAATCTGTTCACAGAGATATTTTCATACATTAAGACAACGGCATAGACACCAGAGTACTGTGTCTCCTTCATTTTTTTTAGTATAAAAATTAATAAATTATTTGAAGATGTCTCTGAATATAAATAGTAATATTTAAGTTTAAAAAAAAAAAAAATAGTTTGTAGTAAAAAAAAAAAAAAATTTTGAATGATTTGTAGAATGCTTTCTTTCACAATTTAATTATATTACTAAATGTGGCAAAGTTGAAAAAAAAAAAGTTGCCACACCCAACTTGTGATCAGACGTGCGTCGAGCAACTGCATCAATAATTTCAATTCACGGCTCGTTTTCAATTTTGTACTCTTTTACGTCTAAAGTCAAAGCACAATAGAGTTTATCAGTAAGGGAATAATAAAATACAAGGATATATATGCCTTGTATCCATGAACAAACATAGAAAATAATTCGCTATTGGTAAAAGCCTTTTTTTCCGTCTATTATATAATTAGAACATATTAATAAATATTTGGTTTTGATTTGTAATTCCATAGAAGCCAAATAAAAAAAAACTTACAGTTGCATAAATACGCTGTTGTAAAAGGATTAAATTTTTTTTTAAAATGTTTTATACATGAAATTGAGAATTCTGTATTGTTAGAGACTAGTTGTGATTAAAAGTTCATTATAACAAAAGTCTGTATTCTACAAAAAATTGTTTTATTTTTCCGTGTACCTAATAGATTAAATTAATCAAAATGCTTTTATCTCTAGAAAGTATGTCCCACATTAATCAAAATAACGGCATCCTACAGTTAGAAAACCAATATATACCAATCAATGTGACCTAGTTTTTAAGCTGGCTTTATCAAATATCGTAATATATTTACTTTTGGTAAAATTTAAAGCTTAAAAAATAAAGTTAAAAATACTAGATTTCAAAAAGATTAGAATTAGTCCGAAAATTTCCTAGAGTTAGATGTTCAATGCATACAATGTTATCGTAATCTATTATTTCACATGGATTTGAGATGAGATAATATAATGTAACTAGTGACAAACCAAGAGTTCAAAATAGGAGTTGCTTAAAAATAGGAAAAATATTACCGTTCCTCAAATTACATATTATACCAAAAATAAAATAATAATAATAATAAATTTAGGAGAATTTAAAACTATTTCTTACGGATTGTTTGTGATTGAAGTGACAAATGTTTTCCTCTCTAGATTAGGGTTTCCCAAACTTATTTGTCCTGCCTCCCCCTTTTCACAAAAAAATAATAATAAATACAATAAAAAATAATAATAAATTAGTCAACGCTGCCCCCTCCTGAATATATCTTCTTTAAAAAACCGAAAACACAAAGATTAAACAAAATATTTATATTATTTTATGTATCTATACATCAACGTAAGCCTTAAACATTAGTAATTAAAGAGATATTTTAAATAAATAAGATATGTTGAAGTTTAAAATTATACGAATTTTTATTAACATCAATCATTATAACATTCTCATTACACACAGAAAAATAAGATAACGAAGGATAGTACGAAAGTAAAAATTGCGAATGACATTAAAAATTATCTTAATGAGGTGGATGAATCTGGTGCACTGCAATTAATTAATTCAATGTACTCTACGCGACTAGCTCTTTTAACAAATTAAGATGGCTTAAAGATGGGTCGTAAAGATCATCAAGTCGACTTTGTTTTCAAGAAACTCTAGCATGGGGTTAAAATGTTTATAAAATATATACAATATTTTGTTACACAGCGACTTTCTGTATGAATCAAAAAACGATTGAATTCTTTATCGTTTTCAATTCAAAGGTTATCATGTAAAAAAAAGAAGAATATTTATAGAACCTGTCATTACATAAATTGATTCTGATTTTGTTGATTACTTTAATGACATCTAATGACCTATGTACGCGTTAATTCAGATTTTTTGCAACAAAATGTTGACAATGAATGGACAGTGTAATTCGCCGCCGGTTTTTTAAATATGCAAAAACCGACTCTATCGTCTATCATCGCTGTAGGAAGATCGTTAGAAATTGACAAGACATTACTCAGAGAATATTTTTTTTTTTTTCTCTGGTACTGATAATACTGATACTGATACTGACTCTAATACTGATTCTCATTTCGTTTCAGTTTTACACATTCTTATCAAATCTATCTACTTATCTAGCCAAATTTATTCTTTTATGAATGCTAAAAATTCTAAAAATGCTCTTATACTAAAATTTTATTTCCTGATATAGTTGACTCATCAAGATCTAAAGAAAACTGGGATGTCCTTAAAAACTCACATAATGAATCAACAACATTTTTGAGCCATTTCATCAATTCTTCTCTGCTTTGCATTATTACTTAAAGAAATTTTTATTGATAACTATAATATTAGACGACGTCGTGTGCAGCACAGGAGCATTAATTCACTTTTGCATCATCAGTATATTAGTTTTCACCAATAATGTATTGTTTTTTCAATTTTAGCAATTAAAAGTAAAATGTTGTAAGAGACACACAACACATTCGTCAACTTGTTTGGATAGTACTGAAAATACTTTAACTAACCTCGGTAGTTTCAAATGTTTTTCTTTAAGTGCTTGAAAATAAAGTAAATCTTTATTTTTTTATCATCATGAACTTTTATTAAACGTTCCCTTATTCTTGAAGGCTTCTTTGACTCATTCAATAAAATTCTTCCTCACTTCAGACACATTGGTAATATATATGCCCGACTCGGGGCTCAATGATAACGTGCGTCGCAATTGAGCATTAGGGTGGAGGTACAGTCCTCTGGCAGCTATGTTGTAAACATTGTATCAAAAACTGAAGAGACTCAATGGTGTTTAGGATGTTCAGCATCTTGCCTCGAGTCGGACTACCTGGTGGGAGTTTTTCCGGCTTTTCTCCCATACAATTACTCAAATGTGAGGTAATTTCCCTAAAAACCCTGGAAGGCGCGGCCTTTCCTTCTTCAGCGATACAAATCCAAGTCAGACCCTTACCTACGGTTGCTCCCTCAACAGACACTGCCCCCTTTTTCTCTCCTTCCATTAGACCACACGGGTTTTTGTACTTGGTCTAGATGTTGCTTTTGTCTATCAAATTGGATAAGAAAAATAATATTTGTGAAGAAATATGCGTTTTTGAATGCACATATTATAGTGTAAAATTTTTGCACATATTATAGTCCCATTTTGCGGGAAAGAAGCAAAACAAAAAAGGGCACATGTCTTCTATGTGACTGTTAGTTCATACAAGGAGTGCTAGTTCATATCATAGATTTAATCCGCTGGCGGCTTTTTTTTTGTTAACACTATTTCAAAAAAGAGGGGCAGGAATCGATAGCATTTGTGATGTTCAGCATCTTCATACCATCTCAAAAAACGACACACAAATGTGGGGTAGTTCCCCCCCTAAAAGTCCTCTCTGAAGACATTGCCCTCCTTCCTCAGAGACACGGAGTCAAGTTAGACCTCTACCTACGGGTGCTTTGTCCCAACAGAAGCTACACCCGCCCTTCCCTCCTTCCATAAGAACACACGGATTCATGGACTTGGTCTAGATGTTGCAGTCGACCAAGTGGTATACCAGAAAACAACACATTGGTAATATAACTTTTGTTAAGCGACTGAATATAAAACCATATTTTAAATATTCAATATACATTTTTTTTTTTAAGATTCGCCGATAATATTACCTATAAAAATACAATTAACATTTATCTAACAATTAACATTACCTCGTCGGAACCAAAAAATTCTTTGCAACAGTTGTGTAATATTTATTAGGATAACATCACAACATCAGGTATATAATGATTTTTACGTAAGTCTGCAAATGACGAATTAAATTACTAACGAAACTAATAAATCAAATTTTATTTTGTATTCAGCATTAGATATATTTATTCGATATTAAGTTGTCAAATATCAAACAAAATGTATCAAACAATAATTAATTTAAAAATACATTAAGAATGCAATTACAAATTGGTTAACAGTTTCTTCAATTTTCCGTTATTTATATAATTGCTCCTTATTAAAGCAAACCTTATTTACCAATTTACACAACTAATTCAATATATAGAATTAAATATTAATGGCTAACATTCCTTTTTTTTTTTCGATTTCATTCCTCTAATTTCATTAACATAACGATGCAAATATTTTATTAACAATAAGCACCAACAGTAAGACATAGAAACCGAAAGTGTACGGTAGTAGATATGCAAGAAAATGTATCCTCAGATGTAAATTGCTGTTTAACTGAAACAACAATGATAGAATTTACTTTGTACCTGATCCATAATATGTAAATATCCAAGTTATCGAATATGAATTAAAATGTTTGAAGGAAAACTTAGCATTGTAGTTAATTGCCTTGTCACACAATTCAAAAGCAATCTAAAGTAGATTTCATACATGACCCCAATTTGTTAGGTATGCCACTTTTCCATAATCTCAGTGCTAACCATTAGGAAACAAGATCAGCTTCAAACAAGTAAAAAAATATTGTCTGAGGTGAGAAGATAATTGCTATCGCCACAAGGACGGTTGTGTCGATTAGTTAAGATTAATTAATCTTAGTTAATCGACACAATTTCGATTGGCAAAGATTGATTGGTTGCTAATTGGCGCTAATATCAATTGTTTGACGATAATTTATATAAAGAATGACTTTTGATAGCTTTTACATTAATATACTTTGTGCATAATTTGTGGATAAAAGTCATGGGTGTTATATAATCTGAATATCATCATTTGGATATTGTACTTATTTATATTATCATATTCTCAATAAGTCATTACCGGTACATATCCTTACTGATCTAAGCTGGATTCACCGAAAAACGCCCGACACACTGGTCTACCCAAATTTGCTTGTTAAAAGACAGGCAGTTGACTTGATCTGATGCGATGACCTGGAAAACGTTATACAATAGGGGAAATATGCATGATAATTTTTCTAAATTTTCTTACCTTCTCTTCTTTATACATTTACCCTTCTTATTTCCTTATTTAAATCAAGCGCCCCTAGATTGCACGAGAAGCAACTGTCACCACAAGCTAGTTCTTCAGCTCCCTAGGAACGATCCAGGAAATATTGCTTTTGGAACTAGTCCTATAGATGTTAATTATTGATAAGGAAGAATCAATAATCCTATTCCGTATAATTGTTAATATAATGCAAAAAACGTTGTTGAATAATGCATACATTTTAATCTTGGCAGGGGATTACATCCTCAATTACCCGCGTCTTGCCTCAGTGGCAACGCGCACGCTACTGTAAGGGGCATTAGGGCGGAGGTCTCATCCGCTGGCTGCTTTGTTGCAGACACTGTTTCAAAAATGGAAGAGATAGCGTTTGGGATGTTCAGAATCATGCCTCGTGAGTCGGATTACCTGGTGGAAGTTTTCCGGATTTTCTCCCATACGATACGCCACGGAGCCAAGTCAAACGTCTACCCACGGGTGCTCCAGCACAACAGAAGCTCCCCTCCCCCCCCTTACCTCCTTCCATGAACCACATGGGTTTTGCACTTGGTCTAGACGTTGCTGTCGATCAAAGTGGGATAAGAAAAAAGCATCTTCAATGTACGTCAATTCTCCTTATACAGAAAAAAGAACGCCTACTTCTATTACTTAAATAAAAAATCGATTAATTCGATTTAATTAAAGCAAATAAGGTGATAAAGATAATTATTAATAGAAAAATTTTAACTCAAATATGAATATATGAGTAATATAATATTGCATAAAAACTTTTTATTCAGAGAAGCCAATTATCTGATAAAATATTTACATTTCGAGCAGTCAGCTTTATACTCTTATGTTGAAAAAACAATAATATATTCAACATTCAAACTTCGAAATTTCTTCATGTAGAAATACGTGTATACCTTCTTAAAATTTGAATAAATTCATTACAGCTGCGTGATTTGCATAAAAGGTAAACAAATATTATTTTAATTTTATAGATTTAGACGACATAAGTTTTCGTTAAAATGAATTTGAAGAAAAAATTAGGTAGAATGTGTTATGTCGATGAAATTATTTCAAATATAAATAATGGAGATAAATGTTAGTCTAATGTATTCATATTTACGTTAATCAAAACTTATTATTTAAAAAAATTTTTTATTATTATTTTTGTAGAAAATGTCATAGACCAGAAAAATAAATTATTCTTATATGAAAAAGATGCCACACCCTATTTTCCTTCTTTTGTCAAAACGACGTTTTTCTACTTTATTTTAGCATTTTATTTTCATTTTTATTTAAATGAGACATCACGAATTTCCTGAACTTTCAGAATTGTTAGCAAAAGATAAATAAAAGGAAAATGCAGTGCATTGCGAAATGTTGAAGGCCAATATATTCTTAAGATTTTATGGGAATTTCTGACCACAAAATTTCTTGTTTGGAGGGAAGCATTGTCAGAATTTCTTTTGAAACCCTATGAAGCTACTTAAAAGATTTTCTTACTATATTACAAACTGAAACTAAATATTTAAATAATTACAAGTTTGTATTTAATTCAAATGATTTAATTTTTCAACATCTTTAAAAATTTCTTTACGACTTTTAAAGTTAAAATTCTTGAACCTTTAATGAAGTAAAAGAGTATGGTATTTTAGTGGCAAGGCATGAGTGGACAACATGTCGATTCTCTTAATGACGTGCATTGTGGACATTATTTTAAAACAAGCGGACTCGATGCCAACTGTGACAGAGAGTCTCGGCACAGAAAATTTTATTTTTTCTTTTTCTAAATATGAAAGTATGAGGAATGTAATAATGGTTAAAAGCTTTCTTGCAAAATATAGAACAGATTTCTCAAAAACACCTATTGAGAAGGCATTACTGTCCCTCTCCCATATAGAAAACAACAATGATATATCGAATTAGTTTCCATAATAAAGTTCATAAAAATTGTTGGCATAGTAATGTTATAAATACAGACACAGATCGTGCTCTAGTATTGAAAATAAAAAATGAACTAGAAGGCATAATATATCTCACTTAAGATAATTTAAAGTAGCGATCTAGTGTGATTTCATAAATTTCTTTGAAGTAGTCGAGTACAGGATGTATGGCAGATTTTAGCTCCTTTTTTTCTTTCGTAGTTTTGTGAGTGTAAGCTAATATCTCACAAAAAAAAAAAAAGCTCTACAAAAAGACATTTTTTTTTTCTCATTTTTTGTAGAATAATTTTTAGGAAATAAATTATTGATTTCAAGATTAAATTACCGAATGTCATATGTTTACAGAATATATAAATAATGAAAATATTTAATGATACATGAATTTAAAATTATATGTTTCAGAGATAATAATTTTTTTTTTTTTAATTTTACCATATTTATTTACATAAACATAAACCACTTTATTTTTAAAGTACCATAATGCTAGTAATAATAATAGTCTTCGGATGAGCCGATATAGATTACCCATAAAATTTTTAATTTAATGTAAAAACAAAACGCATAACTGCAATCTTAAAAATAAAAACTTTAGAATTCCAAACGATTTTCTTTTCTTGAAAAACCTCATTTTCACTTTTAAATAAAATTTTATTTGCTTTCACCAGACGATCTTTTTGAACAATTTTTATATTAATTGTTTTACTAAATTATTTGATAATTACTTAATTATTTTGTAAGTAAATACCTGAAAGATAAAGAACTTGAAAGAAATTTTTTAAAAATTACAGATTTCAGTGAAAATTCCAAAATTGAAAACGATCAAATACGAAAAACCCAGCTTCCCAAAACAATAACCATATATATTTTATGGGTAGAAAGAAACTGCTTTTTTTCTCTTCTATTCCCTTTCTCTCCTTTGCTTCAAATTCTTTTTATTTTATTTATAAATTTTCTGTTCCTGAAAACAGAATTTCTGCCATACCGTTCTCTCATGTTTCCTAATTAATCACAATATACATTCGTGGCAACTTGATTTATTAGACGCCTAGAATTAGATGAATGGTTCGATCCAACAAATTCCAGTTTCATGACTAACTTGTTAGTTGATTTTATGCTCTAAGATATCACCACGTTCAACTCATACTACTGTCTGTCATAAAAGTATTATTGAGCAAGAGCTTTTAAAAATAGACAATTAGAAAAACATTTATCTCAGAAATTGGCTTTCGAACGTCTATTATTTTTTTTTCTATAGTATTCTATTCTAGGAAAATATTTTTAAAGCTAAAAATAATATCATAAATACACCTAGCAACTTGAAAAACAAAATACAAGAAATGTATGCCGATATATATTTAAAAAGCCTTTCATCTACTTTAATTTATTTTCTTTATATGAAAATTAGTCACAGACCTTGAATGTACATTAGTAGACGTTTCTAAGTTTTACTCTCAGTAGCGCTATTAAATTTTAATTTTGTTCGAATCGTAAACATATTTCATTGTCCTTGCACGTGACATTTATTTAAATCAATTAATAGCTACTAGAAATCTTCACTTTAATAAAAATAATGACGGTACAAAAATGGATAACCTTTGAAAAAAATATTTTGAAAAAATAAACAAACTTGAATTTTTACTTTAGCATTGAAAATTTCATCAATAGTTTTACGGAATTTCCATAAAAACGTAAATGAAATTGCACTGATAAATTTCTAAATTTAAATTGTTTGCAAATTTTCTCCATGTTGACGTCAAACAGTGAAAATACATTGGAAATAAAATTGATAAGAGATATTGTTAATACCAACAAGTAGATATAATTATTATGTGAAATATAAAAATAGGTTTTTATTCAAAGTTTGATAACAATTGATAATTATCTTTAAAAATAAGGTGAATATTTTTTACATTTTTTTTTTTGAATGAATGTTAAAAGTCAATTAAATTAAAAAGTGCTCCTAAAGTAGTTATTATAGTTTATTGCATTTATGTGAAATTAAATATCATTTGAAATAGAAAACTTACGAATTTCTAACATTTCTATCGAATTATATAGTAAACGAATTACTTAGAAACTTAATTTTAAACTTAAGAAAGTATTGAAAGAAACGTAATTGTTTCATACAAACGTTATTGATCTGCTCTTTGAAATAAAAATTTGATGAAATTATTCTCAAATATTTTTAATTATTAATAGTTTTAGGGATTTTCAATTATTTTTAATACAAATTAATATTCTCAATAAAATTATAACGTGCAAGAACATTAAATATTAAAATGAAATAATAAATAAATGCTATTTTATTTTAATTACTATTTTCCAAAGTTACAAATGAGCACAGCCTTTGATAACCATATTATATGATGATGTTGTAGAACACTAATATTCTTCGATTTAATATTACATGGAATTTTTTTCTTAATAAATTGTTTTTAAAAATTTACTTATCGTAATATTAAAGTATTCAATTTTAAGTTTTTACCCTGTTAATTATAAAATTATCATTAGTATATTGTGCATTAATTTTCAGTTTTACAACAGTTAAAAGATACACAAAACTGGAAATTTGATGGGAAAAAAAGTTGTATAGAGAATGGAGACGTAAATATTTGCAGACATGTTAATTTTAGATAAAATCTTAAAGAAGTTAAACTAAATATTCCGAAATTATATTCAATTATTAGCGTTTCTAAATTTTTTCCCTAATAAGATAATCGTTAATAAAGCAACGAATTTAGAAATTAAGGTTTGTTAGTTTTTACTTCGTTTGTTCTGAACGAATGGCGAACGAGCTGACGAATTCGTTATTATTCATCAATACTTAAAATTGTTTATTGATTTGACTAACTGTGATTATTATCATTTGTTTCTAAATTCTAGGTGTGTCTAACTCAATAAGTGAATTCAGATAGTCCGATTTCGCAGATAACATCTCTGTACGAATCTGCGTTGATCAAATCTAGGTGCAGAGAAGCAGACTCCCTAAATAAAGCTGAATTCGCTAAATATTTATCATTCTAGTGATGGATGATCTGGGTCAGTGTACATTTTGTAAAAAATAATTAATGAACAATAAACTAAATAACCTGTAGCAACTACTAATACACTAGTGGCAGTGTAGGTACTTATGGTGAATGATTATCGATGAATATAATATCGATATCGATGAATTTGATTTACATATCGATGGTCTGCATTACAATGACAGTTGGCGCATTAGCCAGATCAATCCCGATAGCTACCAGGGAATACATGGATTAACTGGTATAATTGTTTAAGGTTTTCTCATTTACAAAATCGCAAGTGTACCTCCTCAAAAATCTGCTTTTAAAATAAGATACAGAAAGAAAAGGGGGAAATTGTAAAAACGAATATCTTGAAAGAAAGATTTTTCTATCAAGGAAGTTTAACAAGGAAAATACATTTTAAGAGCACGAGGTCATTCATCACAGTTAATATTAATAAAACATGCATGACAACTTCTTATTTACTTATACAAGGCGAAAACAATTACAAAAAGGGAATTAAAAAACTTGTTTTGAATTGTGGATCGATATATGCTCCTGTAATTATTAATACACTTATAATATATATAAATGTCAATCTCATTGTGAAATCTGTTACAAATATTTCTCATAAAAAAACTTAAATCATGGATTCCTAACCAGGGACCATGGTATTCTAATAAGTGCATAGGATTGCTTCAGGAGACCCGTAAGCTTAGAAAAATAAAATGTTTAAAAATTGTATTTTTTTCACTGACCTTAAACTAAGTTTAGCATATTTCATACGAATATATTACAATTTTACAAGCACAATAAATTACAATTTTACTAGTTATTTTTGTGATTAGCATTAAAATAGCCAATTGCTTTATACCACATAATTATTATATGTAAAATAAGCAATAACAAATTTATAATAAAAATGTGAATTATCCAATACATAATAATGCATTTTATAGTTACATATTTAAAAACTTAAACTTTTTCCTGAAATGTTTTCATTATAATTAAGTCGCTTTGATTTATTTTAAGCATTTAAAAAAATATTCTGAGAAGAATGCTTTTAATTGGCAAAAGCCAATTAAAATTTTCCTCTTCAGGCAAAAGGATTTTGTTGAATAAAATATGTTATGAATCCCTGACAAGTAAAAGAAATTAATTTCCTTTACAGTGTTAAGTTCATTAAAATAAATTTTTATTAAAATTTGCTAAACGAATTCTTTTGTAGTTACTTTAAAAATAATATGCATATATATTAAACATAACATTTGTAAACATAATTCTCTTTCGAAGAAAAAAATTTTTTTCATATTGCGCTGATAGCAACAAACTAACACAAAATATATAAAAAACTTTTTCACTTATTTCAATACTTGCTTCCCATTATTAATTAAAAATTTAACTTAAAAAAATGATTTTAAACTTCCTATAACAGACTTCATAATTGTAATAAAAAAGAACGATTAACAAACTAAAGAAAAAAACTGTAACAAAATTTTTTAAAACAAAATAATTTTTAAATTTAACTTTAAAAATGATTTTTAACTTCCAATAAAAAAGACTTCATAATTATAATAAAAAAGAACAATTAAAAAACTAAAGAAAAGAAAAATACTTATGGCAGGTGGAAAACGCAATTCGAAAATCCAAAGAAAACAAAACAAATGTTCTCGGATGCCAATGTAAACGAACTTAATTTAAACTTGACTGAAAGTTATAGATTCTGAGAAGGAAGAAATCCTTCAAAAATATAAATAAACTATTATTAAGTTAACAAAAATTAATTTTCCAATACGCTTAGAACCTTGGAATTAATTGGAATTCTCCAAGAATCGTTCGCTCATTTGAATCATCAAAATTTTCAACACGAACATTCGTTTTTCTAAATTTTAGATAGATATATTTCAATAATTTTTCAACAATTTTAATTCTAATTTACAAAATGGCCTTCTGTTTTATAAAATAGCTATTTCATTTTTTATTTTTATCATTGTTTGCAATATCCACGCATGCATTTATGATAGCATTTTTACTATTAGACAAATTCAGAAATGCACAAAGAACGTAAATAATTAGAATGATTAAATAAAATTCAAAAAAATTTAATCCATTCACTCATTATTACAAAAATTAACATACAAGATATAAATAGTTTTCTTAATAAGGCGCTAAATATATATGTGTGTACAAATTCTATGTTTAAATTTCTTATCTAATTATTTCATAAAATAACTCTATTTTTTGATGATACGATCTCAAATTAGAAGCTATTTTAATAAAATTCAAATATATCTTTTTAAATATTTAATGAAGTATATATATATATATATATGTATGTATATCAAATATATGATATATTTAAATTTGGACTAAATTCTTCATAATAAATATGATATATTACATTAAGAAGAATTTAGAATTCAAATAGAAACAAATTCTAATTTTTAAATTAAAATTCTATCAAAAATCATTTAATAATTTTTATATCGTATGCATTAAATTATATTTATTTTATTAATTAAAAAAGAATAATATTTTGCAAACCTAAAAAAAATTTTTTTTTTTGTTTGCTAATAAAAACAAAATTTAATAATGCAAGAATTTAAAAATGCATTGCATAAAAAGTTCGTTATAAGAAAATTATTAAAATAAATCTTACTTACCGTTTTGTTTGCAGGTTTAAAATTAGAATATTAGAGCACAATGAATATTTTAAAATGTCTAAGATTTAAAAATTGCATAAATAACAACAAAAGCGAAAGTTGCAATTTTTTTTTAAAAATCATTTAGAGAATGGAATAATAAAGTCCAAGGTGAAAATTGGATCCTACATTCCCGATTACTCTTGGCGAACGACTGCATTGTCCGTTAGAGAAGAAAGGGGAAAAGTTTCTATCGTATTCGTTCGTTCGTTCTGTTTTTTCCCACACTACTTTCTTCCGCGATGTTGCCTTGAGGTCTATGTCAATCCCTGGCAAAGAGTCATTTGGCAGACAAGACGAATTACTAAACCGTTGGGACGACGGAATTCTTTCACTTCATTTGACGTATCATGATCGTCCCGGTTCAAAACAAAAGAGGTAATATTATGATGGGATAAATAATAAGAGGCGTAGTTTCCTTTTCTTTTAATTTTTTTTTTTTTTAACTTTTTTAAATAAATAAATCGTTTGTCATGTTCTTTCCTTGTTCTTCCTTTTATTCGTTGAAATTAAGAATAATACAGAACTAATTGCATGGTGTTTATTGAATAATTTTACGCTTATTTTCATAAGTTAGTGTTATTTTTAAATTATGATTATTTATTTATTTATTATTATTATTATTTTGATAATTTTTTCATAAAATTCTTAAAAGAACATTTTTTCCCTATTTCAGAGATCTCAGGAGACCCAAACAGAATGTTGTCCCTATTTGTGTAAAATTTTCTCAATTTTTTTTTTTTTCGAATTATTTCTCTACGAATAGTCTCACTGGTGAAAGTAGAAAAATTGCCCTCTAGAAGGCTTTCAGGAATGATTGGGTCACGAGTCAAACTTGTACAAATATTCAAATCTATTTTTAAATAATAAATTTAATAACATAAATATTGCATTGAAACTTTAATTAATTTTCAATTTAAAAAAACTTATTAAAAATTTCAGCATGCGATACGGAATCTGCCTGTCGATATTTCACTGAAAATTTAAAAGAAACCTGTTGATTTCAACACAATGTCGTTATATATCTCTTAAAATAGAGAAAATTATTGATGCTTTGGGAAAATTTTTCTTCGCCATTTAGTTGATTATGAGAATGTTCCCTAGCTTTTTGCTTGTAAAATTTTTTTTTTTAAAACAGCAATCTGTTCAAAAATTCATTTTTTCCCCTCAATGACCAATACTGACTCAAAGAGTCTTTTAGTAAAATTGTCAATAGAGCAACAGGGTGACTGCAATTCCATAAATAATTTTTTTTTTTTTTTTTGTGTGTGTTATATTCAAATGGAGAATTCAAGAGATTTGATATTTATTTATAAACGAATGTCTTTACACTTTCTGGAAAAAA
The DNA here is from genome assembly GCA_021605095.1 of Caerostris extrusa. NCBI lineage: Eukaryota > Metazoa > Arthropoda > Arachnida > Araneae > Araneidae > Caerostris > Caerostris extrusa. The sequence goes on along the minus strand of BPLR01003573.1, from coordinate 371,919 downwards.
AAAATATTGGTAAATAAAATTGTATTATTTTTTTTTTTATTTGTGACTTTGAAATTAATACCAAATTTGATTTTTTTGCATACCAAATATTAATTGTATATTTTTATCATCATATTCAAAAGCACTAAAAGAAGTATTAAGACATTTTCTCATTATATATATATATACATGTGTGTGTGTGTGGAGAAATCCAAATGGTTATTTAAAGTTAGAGTCATTAACAAGTATAAGAAAGAGTAGTATAAGGGTATGTACAAATATAAGTGTAGCAATCCTCCTTACTCCCATTGTACACCTTGGATAACTCTGAATCTGCTATATAACTGCCGAACTAGAAGTGAATGTGATTACAAAACCCTCATTCAAAAACAAAATATTTTGTTTTGTATTTCGTTTTAAAATTAAAATTTAAAAAAAAAAATTAAAACACAGGTGGGTTTTTTTGGGGGGAACTGAGTGTATTACTGTTTTTACTGTTGCGCATTAAATTTGTGATATTTTAATTACAGATATATACAAAAAAATACGTAGGTCACGATAAAAACTATTTCAATAAAAGAAATTTTCAGAATTTTATGGTTCCGATCAATTTTTTTTATTATGAAACAAGTGCATTTTCATAACTAACTAATGTATGTATTCTAAACAAAAGCATTTGTAAGTCGAGAAATATGAAAACTACATTTTTTTATTTCAACTAAAAGTACATTTTTCGTAGAATTTCTACGAAATCAATGATATAGAAAATTAAAAACGATTTCTGAGTACCGTTACATCATCACATCATAACATGCTGAATAGAAAATTCTTCAAACAAGTTTCAGTTCCCAGAAGTATTTTGTAAACTTGTTTTATTTCTTTTCTTTTACCCTCTTTTTTTTTTTTTAATGTTTTATTATTGGCACGCTTGTTACGTCAACGTGGTTGACTAACTTGACTCGAGAAACTTCAAAACAATGATAAATGAATAAGAGCATTAAGAACTTATTATGCTTAGCACGTTTAGATATATGAGTGAATGCGATTCTGTTAAATGATCTGTATTAAAGTTCGTAACATTGGATTGCATTTCGTGTTTTTAACATTTAAAATGCTTAATATGAAGTGATATTTTTTTGTTGAATCTAATAAAATAATAAATTGTTTTGTCTAAGCTTGCAATGAAATTTTAATAAATATTTCTAAAGATTTTTATGTAATCGTTTGCATTAAAATATCATTATGAAACAACTTTGTAAATATATAAATAATTGTTCAATTTTAAATCGTTTGTAATTCTTATAATTATTAATCGCTTGTAATTCTTATAATTATTAGTCGCTCGTAATTCTTACAATTATTCTTATATTATCGTTTGTAATTCTTATAAACCATTACAGTAGTTTTAAAAAAAGTTTGAAAAAAAAAAAAAAAAAAAAGTTTTATGTTAATTTTGTGTCTACTTTCTTATCAAGAGAAAATTCTCTCGCTCACTCACACACACACATATATATGTATACATATATATGCATAAATACACACACACATATATATATATATACAATAAGTACAACAAAATGGAATTTGTTTTTACAATAATTTTCATGTGTCTCTAAATCAGCCTCATCAAAATAGATATACAAGGAAAAAAAAAAGATAAATTTGATTCAAGATTTGTTGGAACACGGAAACTAAAAATCATAAAAATATTATATCAATAGGTAAAAGATAAAAAACTGTAGAAGCAGTTAAAAAAAAGGGGGAGGGGGAAATGTGCAATAGCAGCATAAAATACATTTAGAAATTCTGCAAAATTCCTAAAAGAATGCAATTATAATATCTTGAATCCGAGTTAAAATCTATCTAGTGGTGTATACGAACATTATGGAGTATCAGAAATAATAAGAATCAAATTTAATTAAATATTTATATTTGAACTTCAGTGGACTTTATTGCACAAATAGTTGGTCAACGGACGATGATGGAAACGCATTGTCTTCACGATTGACTTTAATGAGTATCTACCCCACTACATATAAAAAAAAATTTCGATGCAAAGCAGTTTACATAAGTTGTCATAATCTCATCGCTTCGAAAAACGATATCTACAACGAATATAGCAATCAGATTTGAATCTCTGCTGCCAGATAGCTGATCACGTCACCACTGAATCACGAATAAGGCTTGTTTAATTTTAGTAATATACGAAAAATATTTTTTTTTTTAATAAAAATTGTATTCAGAATATTAGCCTGAAAAAAATCTGTTGCCAGTTGCAATTAACCAACATGTGCATTGAAATGAAACGATAAATAACAAATATTTAATTTCTTATCACAAATATAAGCTCACATTTAATTATCCTTTGTCATCAATTAATGGCCTGGTTCGGTGAACTGTTTTCAACGGATGTTTATAAATAAACATCAGTTGAAAAGTATTTGCTAAATTTAATTTTTAAACTATTCTTTTTATTGGGAAGTGCGTAAAAATTAACAGAAATGTAGAGATACATGCAAAAAATAAAATAAAAGTAAAGGCTATTTATCAAATAATCTTTGCTTTTTTTTTCCCACTAAATATTGTTATTTAGATAATTTATTAAATATTATCAATAATTTAATTTTAAAAATTTGGAAAGAAAAAATCATATTTCACATTTTTCTAAAAAAATTGCAAAGCATTTAAAATACCATGCAAAGAAAATTAAAAATTAAGTTTTTTTCTTCTAATGCAGCTGGCAAGATAGACTGTGATCTTTCGCCAAAAGGGCTGCACCGATGTTACTCACTTTGCACTACCCAGGAGGCGCGTGTAACTTGATGGTAAGCCACGGACGCGGAGTAACAATGCCCCCACAGCGCTCTACGATCCTATTAGGACCGGGACCTACGGTTTAAAGTGGATTCCTTAAAAATTAAGTAAAGGTTGTTTTTTTTAGGCGAAAATAAATAAAATAGATGTTCATTTTTTTTTTTTTTTTTTTTTGTAATAGATGGTATTAAAAGAAGAAAAATTAGAACATGAAAAACAAAATGTTACATTCTTATTATAATTACATTCCACATCAATACACTTTTCTTACGTTTTAAATAAAATTTAATGCAAAGTTACACAACGTTTATAGTTTAAAATTTTATATTAATAGTGTAACCGTGCTTCCTCCTACACACTGGCAAGAGCGTCTCTTTGCGGTTCAGGAGAAATAGTCAATAGGCCTCGAGACTCTCACCCAAAAGTAGTACAGCGCAATCACACGCTTCTGTTGAGAAACATTTAGTTTATAGTCTCACATCCCAAGAAGAAAGATATTTAGCGCACCCCAGCGCATTAGTTGGGAACCCGGAAAGGAATTATATCGTTTTTGGGCTTAGAAGTGGAATCCTTCCACGAATCTATAATTATATGTCTTTAAATGCGCTAAATATTGCATGTCTCTAATTGCATGTGTGTGGTGTTTGTGATTGTGTAAATAAAGTGATTGCAAGTGATTTGTGATTGTGTAAGTTCTCCAACCTGTGCCTCAAGTATCTAGCCCTATATATATATATATATATATATATATATATAACCCTTTTGGTGCCTTTTAATTAATTTTTTGGTAGAGTTATATTTAAAAAATTTGATTTTATGAAATTTACAGAATTTTCTTTTAGTGTGTGTTTATTGTGGATACTTCACCATTTTTATAAGCGTTTAATAGAAATTTTAATAACATATTGATGTATTAAATTCAATTTGATAAATGTAATATTATTTTAATTAAAAATTGGGAAAAGTAAAAAATTTATTTAAAAACATGCGTTTTCTGTTAGTATCCCACGTTATTTTTAATTTGTGTTATTTTTATTGTAACCTAAGAGGACCAAATTTAGTACAGTATAAAGCTGTAAGTTTCTGTTTAAATTTGAATTTCTTTGTGTTTAAAAACTGTAAACAATTTTTTCTCTCTAAAATAATTATTTAATTGATTCTTAACAGAAAATCAGAGAATATTCTAATTAGATCCTTTTCAATTAAATAAAAACGTTAAAAATTTAAATTTTCGTATTTCGGGTTGTGTTGTATTTAAATATATATTATTTGTTTTATTTCAGAAGTTTTGTTATGTTTAAATTTTAGATAGTTAATAGTCATTTGTAAAATGAAATTTATACAAGACTGGATTTTTTTTTACTTCAATTGTGTAAATATATGAAAAGATTAAATAGTATGAGCTAATATGATATATAAAGCATTTTTCTTCTAATGTTTTTCTGTATTCTTATTTAACCTTAACAAACCAAAGTTAACGTATTATACTATTCACTGAAGCCGAACAATTCCAGTCAAACCTGTTAGTATATCATAAAAATGAAATTTTAAATTTTAAAATAACATCAGTTTTGTACGAAATTATTAAATAATTTTTATTAATAATCTTTTTTTTCCATATTTTGGATTACAGGTCAGTTTTGTTTTTCAAATACAAGTACTTTCAAGAAAAACAAAAAACTCTTTAACATTTTTGTAAATATTTTCATTCAACAAGCTTACGTGAACCGATTGATTGAAACTTGAAAAAAATTTATTATTTTCTTTCTTTTGTAAAATTTATAATAGGTATGTTGTGCTGTGTCTAATCCCTCAGTGTCGTGGAGTGCAGGACAAACATCTCTTGAGCAATCCATTCATGAAGGAAAGGGCAGCTTCTGTTGTGATGAAGCACCCGTAGGTAGAAGTCTGACTGGGTCCCATGTCGCTGATGAAGGAGGGAAGTGCCTTCCGGGAGGACTTAACTCCGCCCTAACGTTAGGGGAACTACCTCGCATTTGAATATCGTATGGGAGAAAAACCCAGAAAACTCCCACCAGGTAGGCCGACTAATGAGGCAAGATGTTGAACATCAGAAAAGCCATTCCCCCTCCACGTTTTTGAAACAGAGTCTATAACAAAGCCGCCAGCGAATTAAACTTCTGCCCTAATGCTCACCAACGGCGCACGTTGCCACTGAGCCAAGAGTCGGGCATAATAAGTATTGAAATATATTATAATGTAACAATTTTTTATGGTGTTAAAAGAATTTTTTTTTCTTATATTCGATTCAAAAATTTGTTTTGTTTCAATAGATTTTTTTTTCCCTTCCAAACTAAACCAATATATCATTAACACTAAACATATATCATTTAACACTAAATGAACTAAAATCCAAAATCTGAAAACTTATTAAGAAAATTGATTTACAGATTTAAGCACCTATTTTTAAAAATAAAAAATAAATTGCCTTGCTATATATATTCTATCACTTTGCCTTTATTGCATTTATACCACGTGATCCAAAAGTCGATATACCCATGAATTTGCTAATAACCTTTTAACAAATGAAAGAATATTAAAGGTGAACATATAGATCAATTCACGATCTACAGAGAATGCCACAAATACAACCTGCATTAATTTTATTTCTGCTAACGTGCACATAAAAAAAAAAAAAAAAATTTTAAATAAAAAAAAAAAAACGCCAACATATTGGGATCATATTTTATTTGCAGTTGAAAGCAAATTTAACATATTTGATTCCCACGGCACAAACTTTACAGAGATGAAGAAATAAAGATTTTAATCCTAAGAACTTAGTTGGATTGTCCGTGGGGGGCGGGGGAGTGCATGTCAGCATCAGGACTAGGTAATTTTGTTATATATTGATGGCATAATGAATTATACTCTTTTAATTAAAAATTTTAAAAAAACATTTTAAAAATATCAGCCCAAAGTTTAGGTATTGGGAACAACTTTTATCCAAAGAACATAGCTCTCAGCGTTTGCTTATGGTGTCTCTATGATTATCTCTTAAATCTAAAAGTAACGGATTTTTGTAATTCACCGGATTTAAATTCAGTAGTACACATATGGTGGCAATTAGAGGTTAGAGCACGACAGCGAGATTTTAAAATTAAAAACTAAACTAAAAGCATTAATGATCGCAGAGTAAAAGAACTTTGAAAACAGAAATTTAAAAAAAAAAAAAAAATAATAATAATAATGAATTTTTTTCAGACATTTAAAAGCATCTTATTAATTGATTGAAATGCTACAATCTTTACTGATATGTAAAGATTTTTTTCTAAGTGTACGAAAACTTTTGTGAGGTAACTTTTTGTTACTTTTTATTTATTGAATGGAGTCCAACGTAGATCTACCTCCTCGTAGTGCACTCCGGGCAACGTCTGATACGGCCTTCAGTTTGGCTCTCAGTGGGAGTTAAGAGTTCTGCAGTGGAACGCAGGTGGATTGTCCCAAAACAAGAGAGAGGATAATTAAAAGATCCTTAGGTGTTCCTTCGTTGAAGATGCTGCTGCTAGAAACAGTCACCAGTCCTGGTAAGATTCTAATTATGGTAGCCCTGAATGGCCTAGAGCAAGGGTCTCCAAACTTTCCAGCCTTAGGGCCATACTGTTTACTCCAGTAAGTACCAAGGGCCAAAAACCGTATAACTTTTGCCGTTATCTATAATTTCTAGACTAGTCGCCCAGTACGCGCTCTGAGCGAGCATACGCTTGCTAAATTCGCTGGTTCAATTACTACAATTACTATTGTGTGTATCGATACGACCGTAACACTTGACGATATCTAGTGGTCAAAAGCCGAAATAGGTAGGTATAACTACCGAGGGTAACCGCGGGATGTCCACTAGTTTATAATGTTAGTGGGATTCATTTCAATTATTTGTTCGTTGTTATGCTTAAGTTAAATTTTCTACTTATTATGCTTGTCATTAAGTTTTACCTAGCAAATAAATAAAACCGAGTTATTATCATTCTATGTTACTTTTATCCAACTTATTAAAGCAGCAATAAGCTATTGCTGTCGCGGACCGGATTGATGACACTGGCGGGCCGTAGTTTGGACACCCCTGGTCTAATGCATGAAACAATTATTATTTTTCACTATTTGAAGCAAATAACCACAAATTAAATAAAGAAACACAACAATGTCAAAACAGTAAAGCTAGGTTAAGATTATAAAATAACTTAAACCATTTTTTTCCTGCTTTATATACATTTTAAGCAATTTTTTAGTTGATTAAAGAAAGTTGACTAATAGACAGTTACTTTTATCTTTCATTTGAAAAACATTTGAACTGATTAACGGATTGGATATATTATCTAAGAACAATCTATTTCGATTGAAAGATATTTGTAACATAGAAAATTCCCCATAAAGTTCCAATTTTCGGGTAGTAAAATCAGAACAATTCACTCAAAGGATTTAAGGTAATATCATTTACTAGAATTGATATTATTAAATTAGAATATATTCAAAACTTATACAATTGACATAAAAATTTGATAACAAAATTTGACCAAATCGCAAAAATAGCCGTTGGAATTTGTGACTTTTTGTGGCGCCAAATCAGTTATAAGTCGCCATATGTGGTAACCCGGATTTCTTGTATTGTTTGCAATTCACTTCACTTACAGTTGCAACTGTTTACCTGGCGCCTTTGGTGAAAAGAATTTCTGACGCCAAATCCCACCGGCCCCTGTTTTATATTTCCGAAATCAATTAATTTCTAATTAAATAAAAAAGCCTTCAGTTTGATCTTAAAAATGAAATCGTCATATTTCTGGGCAATTCAGACTAGCTAATAAGTAAGAATATAAAAGAGTTCGATAATATCTTATTATTTGAGTTAATCTTCTTCTATATTGCAGTTATTTTAGCAAAATACATTATTAATACTCAAACCAATATTCACAAAATTGTAATTTATAATTAAAACGTTAAGTTAAGCAAAATACTATCATTCACAAATGCGATGTGAAAATCATTTTAATTCTTTTATTTTTGTATATAACTTTAAAAGCAAAGATTTTCACCTAATAGATTGATTTATTTTAATTTTCTTTTTATTTTGATGACTCTTCAAAAAGTTTCAATATTAACAATCACACTTTATAAAGTTTTTGCACTGGATTAAATTGTAACTTTATATGAAATCGATCAATTCCTTCACCCTTTTGAAAAATCACGAGAAACATGTATAGGTCATAACTTCGTTTCTATAAATGCTTTTTTTAATGCATATTTGCAAATAAACAAGCATGAAATACAATCCCAGGGCACATTTTCGATGTAATAGGATGTGGTGATCACGTGCAAGCGATTAAAAAGTGTTCTGTGATCGCGCGTGACTATGTCACATTTATAGCAGCTGGTATTTTTGTGAAAGATCCATCGAGGTCAAAAACCCGAAGCGTGAATGCTGTTTTTTCCAGACATCAAATGATGTATGAGGCTTATGTCTGTGTGTAGCTCCACAATTACTCATTCCTTATTGACGAATATTTGCTCAGAGTTATGCGGAGGAAAAGAAATGTGTCTTCTTTTTTCATTCTAACTAAGTATATTCGTGATTCGAAATAGTTTATGTAACGGATTAGAACACGGAAGACATACTGTTATAATGTTCCAATGTAAGCGAAAAGTGTTTGCTCCTTTAATTTGCCAGAATAACAGTATTCCATTAAGAATCTATTTTTTTAAGCTGTAATTTCTGAATAGATATTCGCAATTATTTCCTTTTTTTTTTTTTTTTTTAAACACTTTTTATTCCATTCTTTGATCCAAAATATATTGTTAGATAGAACTGAAAATGAATTTTTACTTGATGATCTGAAATTGAAACAATTATTTTCTGTTTTTATTTTCCATCAAAAGTTTTTATTCTTGTTTAGATAAGAAACTATATTGTTGGATAAAACTGAAAATGAATTTTTACCTAATGATCTGAAATTGAAAACAATTAATTTTTTTTTTTCCTTCAGACGTTTTTATTTTTGTTTAGATAGGAAAATAATATTGTTGGATAAAATGTGAAAAATGATCCGAAATGGAAAAAAGTTATTTTCTGTTTTTTTTTTAATGATTTTTAAATTTAGAAAAAATAATATTGTTGGATATTTTCTGATTTTTTATTTTCTGTTTTTTTTTACTTCAAAAGTTTTTATTTAATGTTGGGTAGGGAAACAGGATAAAACTAAAAATGTATTTTTACCTAATGATCTGTAATTGAAAACAATTGTTTTCTGTTTTTTTTATAATTCAAAAGTTTTTATTTATGTTTAGATAGGAAAATAATATTTAAAAGTGAAATAAATAAACTTTATTTTATCATGCGTTTTATTTGAATATGAGCAATATATTTTCCATATAAAATAATCATAACATTTTATACTTAGTTTTGTCGATTATATGATACGTAATGCAAAAACGCTAATAATAATAAATTCAATATATTTTGATTAATTTTTTTTTTTCTTTTTAAAAGCATCTCAGCTATGGAATAAAACATATTTTTTAAAAAATTCTAAACCAAGTCTGAATGTAATACTTATATTATAAATAATTTATTTAAAGTCATCTAAACTGGTTTTTCTCCATGAGAATTAATGCTTTCATAATTAATTATCAGCATAACAAAATTAAAATTTCATAATAATCATTCACCTTACATGAATGATTATGATGACGATGATGATTCGAAGATGTTCTGTAATTTTCACACTATCATCAATTTTCTTTCTAATAATTTATGATTATTTATTTTTTAAATAAGAAAATGAAGTAATATTAATTGATAAAACGAGTAAAAATGAATAAGTCGGAAAAGTTCAGAAATCACTTTAAATGATTGTCAGATGTGTACTTCAGAAGTAACTTTTATCGTTTGCTGCCTTCAAGGAGATTTTCCTAAGTAGCTGTTGCCAAACAGGGTGTCCGCAAATTGTATTGAAAAGTTCCAAAAAAATCAATTTTTTTCTTAAGTTATATGTTTATGACAAATACTACTGTGCCAAAAGCAAGACAAATTATTATTTTTTTAAGAACTCTTTATTTATACTTCCAAATTTATTTCATCGCCTTCAAAGTAATCCCCTCCGGATACAATGCACTTATGCTAACTTTTTTTCTCCAATCCTTAGTGCGTGCTAAAAAGTCATCGGAAGGGATGGCCTTCAAAGCGAGCGCCGATTCACGTTGAATATTTTCAATCAACACAAAACAGCGTCCACGGAGTGGTCTTTTGAGTTTAGTGAATAGCCAGAAGTCGTACGGTGTGAATATGGTGGCTGTGGAACGATTATGTGTTTCATTTTGGCGAAAAAGTCACGAAGAATCAAAGCAGTGAGCTGGCGCATTCAGTGTATTCGGTATCAATCGAGATTTGATGCGTTTGAGGCCCAAAATGGAATAGACCGATCCTTTTGAAATTTCAACATCAACAGCAAGGTCTCTAATTGTAAATCGACGGTTTGCAAGTACCAAATCTTTAATTTTTGGACCTGAGCTTCGTCGGTTGAAGTTGATGGTCGAGCAGAGGACTCTTCGTCTTAAACGAGTTCTCTGCCTTCTTTGAACTGTTTTATATCACTTCAAACATTTCTTTTCGACATAGAAATGCTCACCGAATGCCTTCTGCAACATTCTATATATGTCCGCAAACAAAATTTAATGCCAGTTCTTTGCTCATTCAGACATTTCAAAATCGCCGGAATCGGTTTTAGCGTTTCACAAAGCTAAGCGTAACTCAAACATTAATGAATATTTGACGTAAAATTTCACACAAAAATGTCAAGACAGTGCCAGCAACCTAAAAAGAAAAAAAAAAAAAAATTGAAATTCCATAAGCCTCGGGAATTTTAAATTGAAAATTGGTTTTACTTTTTGGACGCAGTAGTATGTATAATCTTACGTTTGAAATAAAAAAAAAAAATGGCACGATGGGAGGAATTCTAAAAAAATATTTATAACAAATCAACATTACAATTTTATTACTTGGCGTATTATAAAAGTAATTTTTAGGATTAATAGTGCAGTTTATAATATATTAATCTTAAAAACTATTGACTACTAATCTTTTTCTTTTTTTTTTTACTTTTAGAAAAATTTTTTAAGGATGATACAATTTTTTTATTTATTTTCATATTGGAATTTTGTTCTTACTTTTAATAAAATTCTTATTTCAATTTTAAGATTTCTGTAAAATATGGTATTTGTAATAATTAAAACTTAATAAGAAAATTAATGGTTAAATTTGTAAGCTTGTAAAAATATTATAACATTAGAATCTTTTTTTTTTTTTTTTTTCCTTACAAAAATAAATGGCTATGTGCCATATGATTCTTCGTGGCAAACGATATTGCCCGTCGTTCTGGTTGCTTACTATAATTAAAAAAATTGAGTCCACTCCTACAATCGTGACCTTTTACACCTGTCTATGAACCTGTAGTAAAAAGCAACTCAAACACCTACACCCATTGGCATTTTCTTCCTCCTTATTCAAGTCACGCTATTACCTTTTGCAATCCTGACTTTCCCACCCTAGCATCATGGATTAATTGCTGACTTTTTTTGGAGAAAACAGGTGTTTTTTGATCCGAAAAGATAAATAATATTTATTTACATCTGCGTTCTAATGTTTCATTTCATGTTTTAAATGGAAATGACGAAAAAAAAAAAGTCATGTAATACTTTACAAAAAAAAAAAAAAAAAAAAAGCCACATGTTTTATTTGGATAAAACTGACTGCAAGTGTTATCAGAATCACACATAACTAAGATAAGATAACATATATATATACTATTAGCATAAAACATGTCAACTTATGTTATTAACATTATTAAGATAACATAAGATTGTTTTATTTTTATCATATGTGAACATGATGTTGTCCTGGTTAGGGGTCCGTGGCGTTATCCGAAAATGAGGATCAAGAAATTAAAACTCCACTACAAATTTTGACGGAAAATGGTAGTTTGGGCCCCTTAACTCTTGAAATGATTCATGAATAACGTTAATCTTCAGGAATTTTCTGTAGAATTTGACTTTTGCTTGAAGTGTTTTGTAATATGGTTTGGAATCACTTTTCATGTTTTTCGTAGGGATTTTAAACATTTGCACATCCAAGTACTCGTAGTGCCTTGATCAATTCCTTCTTTTTTGAAGTTTCATATTTATCACTTTTGGCATTTTCCCATGCCTATTGAACTGTATAGTGCTTCTTGTATTGTATTTGGAATACTTCATTCTTCATTTATACCTAGAATTTTCAAATTTTGGCTACTGAATGTTTAGTGTTTATTGTAGAATTTAGAATACTACATTATGCCCATAATTTTCAAACTTTGATATATTCTTTTGGCTATTGAATGTGACAACCTTTCTTGTACAATTGGGAATACTTCACTCTTATTTATGATTACATTTATCTTACTTTTGTGTATTCTTTTTAGAGATTCTTGCACAACAAATTTTTCATAAAGTTCTTGAGCTATTCAACACTGCTATATTCATGTGGCTATTGAATTTGGTCATTCTTGTAGTATTCAATCAATTGCTTCATATATATCTTGCATTATTAAACACGCTCACATTAATGAGTTTATTCATCCGTTCTCGAATGTTCACACATGATTTGCCGAGCAGATTTCGGGTTTTTTTATTTACTCTCGCAGAATTGGTTTAACAGACAATAAAAAACGATTCGTTACAAATGTAATTTATTAGAAGCTTCTGTAAGAAAAAAAAAAAATAGGAATAACTAATAAAAGCTAAATGATGCACATTCACGTTCATTTCTTATAAATCTGATAAAAAAAAGTATATTAGATTTATTGAAAATTTAATTTTAATATCTAATTAAACTTTACATAAAATATCCTTTCTGTGTAAGCAATTGTTCCAATTAAAGTTTAATTCCGCAATGCAACTAAATTAAAACAGCAGTGTTATTATATTTACATAATCATAAACCATAAAAGTCCCAGTTCGTGATTCATTGAAAATTATCGTTTACTAAAATGGGAGATTTATATGCACTTAGACAAAACCGCTTTAACTGTAGGCAAGCTAAATGTGGATTTTTTCTGGTTTGTAACGTATATAAAGCAAATTGAAGTGTTCTCTAATGAAAACGGTTTTTCCTTACTAAAATTCTGCAGTAAAGATCCTCACTAAAATTCTCCTGTAAATTCCCAAATTAATATTCACTTAAGAGATCCTCTCATAAGAAAATAATAAAAATTTCATTCAATAAAATTATATATAGTAAAATCTAAAAATTATTTCTTCCGCATTTTACAATTCTGTGTGTTTTTGTATTTTTAAATGCCTTATTTATTTATTTTTCAATTCCTACTATTAGTTCACACTCTTCCTATATATATAAATATCTTATTCAAATTTTCAGTCGTTAATAAACATTTTCCTATCCATCCACTGTTCAAATACATTTTTGAACTTTAGTGGATGACACTGGAACAGTTTTTCAAATATTAATTCATTAATCAAATTTAATTAATTAATTTTTTTTTTAGAGATCTTGCATGTATTTACCAATAGATGGCTCCAGATGTAAGAGGAAAATTTCAACTTTATTTATAAAGGACTTTCTGCAATATAGTGAAAACTTTAATTTTTTTATATTACTTGTTATTATTATTATACTACTACTACTAATTATTATTATTATTAAAGCATAAATGTTGTTTTTGAAAATTTTTTCTTTCCTTAATTTAAAGCTGAAATAGAAAATAATAAAAAAATAATAACATTGATATAAAATTAAGTAGAAATGCGTTTGATCAATAATTTTTTTGTTAATTTTAAAGTTTTAAATAAATGTTTGTGCTGAAATTGGCTCCATTCCAAGAAGAGTACCTCGTCATCGCATTTGCTCATTTATATTGATAGGGTTTCTATGCTTAATCGTTTTCTTTTTTATCTTTATCTTTTTAGGCTGTGGTTAATAAGAATCTGGTACCCGAGTTCTTGTATGATATTTGCATTGTCAAAGAATTTTCATCCTTTGTTGAACTTCTAAAGAGCCGTAATAAAGTTATATATATTTTTTTTCTCTGTTGATTGTTTTCATTGGTATTATTTGAAGGAAATGGTTATCTCAGGTATGAATTATGGAAAAGACAATTTTCTATATTTTTTTTATCCGATTCTGATATTTTGGAGCATTTACTAAAAATCTGATTGGACTTTTTTTGGGGGGAGGGGATAATCTTTTACTTTTCAGCATCTTTCATCACGGCTTCCACCGTTCAGCATAAATAACCCTTTATGTACTATTTGCATCACAATGAGTTAATACTCTGCTTACTTTTTACAATAGTTATGGCATCGACAACTGGTCCCTAATTGTATCGAATTTAAACTTAACTTTAAATTCTTTTATTTTGAATTTTACTTTTTATTATTAGTATTTTTTAATCTTTTTTTTGAGTACCACAACTGAATTTTGAAACTTTATCTTGCATTTTCTACTAACATTAATTAAGCGTAGCCAATTATAATTTAAAACATATCTATGAATTAAGATAAAGGTTTAAGGGTTTTTCCCCTTGTTGGTACTCCGTAATCGGTACGCCAGTTTGCCAGTGTTGTCTCTGTTATTTACCATAAAGTCTTAGCACTGGGTTTTTTTTTTCCTTTTTAAATTCCTACTATTAGTTCACACTCTCCCTATATATATCTTGTTCAGATTTTCAAATGTTAATTAAATACTTTTATTCATTCACTCAAGGTCAAATACATTTTGAAACTTGTAGTGGATGACACTTGATGTTAATACAGTTTTTTTCAAATATTAATTCATTAATTAAATTTAATTAATTAATTATATATTTTTTAGATTTAAGTTGTATGTATCTACCAATAGACGGCGCTAGATGAAAGGGAAAATTTCAACTTTATTTATAAAGGACTTTCTGCAATATAGTAAATAAAAAGTAGGAATTAATTTAAATTTTTTTTTTTTTTATAATACTTGTTGTTTTTGGAACAGGTAAAAATTTTCGATCTCCTTATAATTTGGTGTTACTATAATTAGGAATTTTAGAAGAGCAATAATTTATATCAGTTTAAATATAACATATATACAAAAATTAAATTTATCAATTTAAATATAAAAAAAACTAGAATTTTAAAAAAAAGTAAATAAATTATTTTACGCTTTTAACAACATCATATATTTATTGATCTATCACGAAATGTTGTTTTACTCTATTTTCTAAGATGCAATTACTGTGACTTGCATGAGTTACTTTAGGATTTGGAATAAAAAAAAAAAAACAACGTTTTGGTTTAGTCAACGGAACACTTTTTTTATTGTTTAAATAACAAAGAGCAATAACAACCAGTGATTTGAAGATTCAAACAAGCCGTTTTGTTTATTGTCAACGGAAAAACACTGAAAATCAAGAAATTTCAAAAAGTTATTGACTTTAGTACTATATTTAGAAATATTGTAGTTAAGTGATTTTATAATTATTTTTCAAAAAAAGATTCCTTTTTTTTCCTTTAAGGCCTTTTTAAAAACTTAAATTAAGTATCAGCTTTATAGTATTTTAAAATATTATTGTGAGTTGAATAATTAGTTTTTATTCTAATCAAAAAGACGATTACAAGATAAGAATACCAATAAAATATCTAATAAGTTTTTTAATGAAAATATGATCAAACAAGCCGTTTTAGAAAAATAAGGCAACTGACACTAGTGGACAATAAAAACTAATCAAAACTATTTTAACTCGGTAATAAAAGAAAATTACGCTATTTTATTTTTATAGAGGCCAACAATACAATTAAAAAAAAACTAATTTTTTTAGCAAATATTAACTAGATCAAAAAAAAAAAAAAAAAAAAAAATACACTGCAAAATCAAGAATTAGAAAATTGCTGTATGGGGGAAAAAAAAAAAAAGAAAACAGTATTGACTGAGTACTAAATTTTTTTGTATTTTAAATTATTTTTAGAAAAAGATTCTTTTTTTTTTTTTTCTTTCCTTAAGGTATTTATGTCGAGTAAAAATTTTAAATTAAGTACTAGCTTCAAATATTTTAAAATGTAGTTATGAGTTGAATTTTTTTTATATCATTAAATTTTCTGAGATAAGAATGATTTCTAATAAAATATCCATTAAGATTTTAATGGAGAAATACGTTTATTTTTAAGATAAATTTCATCGGTATGCTTTTTGGCCCATTTTTAAAAGAAAATTGCCTATGAAAAATAAGGCAACTGACACTTTAAAATACAAATCATGTCGAATTTATTTTATTTTATTTTTATTAAAAACTTTATTCTTCTAAATTAGAAAATACTAATCCTACTATCAGCTTTTTTATTCTATTTTATTTTTGTATTTTGAAAGAGTATTATTGTGAAAAAAAAAAAAAAAAAAAAACCATAAATAACATTTTTTTTTACCACTTTACGTTGAATAATTAGTTTTTGACAAAATAAATGTAAAAGTTTATATATCATTCCATTAATCAAAAAAAATATTTGACGTCTCACAAAATAAATAAAAGCAAAATATAAAGGCTCTATTGCTTGAATAGCACCTCTAAGGCTTCGGGTTCGAGTCCAGGCGGTACCATGGATGTTTGTAGTGGTTTAGAATCCAATTTAAGCCGTTGGTCCCAGCTAAGGGCAGCCCTAAATGTCACAGGGTCAAATCAGGACTTCTACCTACGGGTGCTCCATCACATCAGAAGCTGCCTTTCTCTCTTTCCATGACACCATGAGGGTTCTTGAACATTGGTCTAGATGTTTCTGTTTATCAAGTGGGATAAGAAACAACAACATATCCTTATGCAGCTAAATTGCATTTCAACAAAGAAAGCGAGAGTTGTGGAAATAATGTCAATCATTTTAGACAGAGAATCTGAGAATTCATAAGAATTACCTCGAAATCTAGGAAAAATATTCGTTTGCAAAGATGGAGGACGCTACTATTGTAATATAAATGACAAATCCATAATTTAATTAGAAACCTTGAAATATAAATTCTAAAATATTCCATTACCGTCATAATTATTCCATGGAACGATTGGAGAAATGTGACATTTTAAAACGGATGAAAAACTTAATTAATAAAACTAATATTTTAGTAAAAATCTTGTACAACAGCAGCAGGACATTATAAAGTAGTAAAACACAATAATGTGACAATATAGAATAACAAAACAATGCATTTTAGTATGTGTCAGTAATTACAAAAATGTGTGCTCGAAGTGTCCACAGTTGGCAGCAATACCACATCTGCATTGCGAGTAGAACTGCCTGTTAAATGTCCTGCAGCATTTTAAGTGTTACGCGTCCGTAAATGTGGATAACTCGATCAAGAGGACCATTAACCCTTACATGATAGCAAGCTATACACCTGAGGTTTTTAGATTTCCCACAAAGAAATCTAATGGAGTTAGGTAAAGTGACTGCGGAAGCCATTCTACATTATCTCCATAACCGATTAGCTTTTGCTTGAAATTTTCCTATAGGAAGCTTCGCACACTGACACCACACGAAGGCTGACATCATGCTGGAATCACCCAAAATACAAAATGTACTAAAGGCAAGTCACCAAGAAAATCCAGCAAATGTGAATTTCAATTAGAAACTAAGCAATATTTTTGTCATTTTAAGATCTTTTCGAAGAATACTAGTACGATGAGTCGGTTGTTTCAAATTCCGCATCAGATATTGAGAAACCAAGGCTTCTGATAGTTGCAGATTTAATTTTACTAAAGCCTTATCTGTGCGATGTCATCAATGACATAGCACAGTGCCTTACAGGAACTATGAAAAAAATGTGACTTCAGCTAGAAATCAAGCAATAGTTTTGTCTTAAGATCTTTTCGAAGAATACTAGTACGATGAGTCAGTTGTTTCAAATTCCGCATCACACATTTCAGAAATTTTTAAGAAACTGAAAGATAATCTCATAATTAAATCTGAAGGCAAAAGTGGCATAATATTCAAGACAGCTGGAAAATCTTTAACGCTAGACCATGGAAAGAGCCGGTTTTGCCAACTTTCGATTAAGAACTGAACTGTATCGTCTTGCGAAACACCTTAACAGGTGAGGTGTCCTCGCCTCGAACACTTGCCCAATATGTAGAGCCGGAATGAATACAGAACATCTTTTGAAATGTCCAGGACTGAAGATCAAGAAGAGGGAGGCTTAACGCCAAGGAGAAGTCTTGCAGTTATATTGGGAGGCCAGGGGCCTCATAGACCGAAATAAAATGTCTACCTCCTTTATTTACTCTCACCACTTGGACTTTTTGTGATGTCTGAGATCGACTTATTGTCAATTGCAATCTTGCTGTATATATTGCTTTGTTCTGCTTGTCCCTTTTTTGTGTGTGATTCTTATTGTAATAAGCATGCACCTTTTGAAATCAACGGAAACATTTTAGTTTTTTATTAAAATCGCCAACTGTGAAGAAGAAAAATGAATGGTGTTGGCAAGGATTGTTGTTTAACATTACCTAAATTTTTGCACTCGAATCTGTTATATTTTTGAAGGTACAGTGACTAATTATCTGGCTTCAGAAATACTTTCAAAATGGTAATTGCGCTAAGTTTGCATGGATTTAAGACCATTTAACACTAGTGTTCCATCCGAATTTATTTCTGTAGGGAATCTTATTTAGTTGTCTTGCAACAAGAACTCGGAAATGAAATTTAGCAGCATAGAATTGACTCGCCGATTTGAATTTCATTTCAGACGTCGTACTTGTAGATTTTTCGCAATTGCGGCGATAAAGATGAAGTATCGAGCAAAATCAACGAGGAAAGGAAATACGAGTGTCCATATTCAGTTTAATTCCACGATTTAAGAAAATGAGCAGCAATTTCTAGGTTCCTTCATTCCATTAATTTAATGTTATTGAAATGAATAACAAATAACTAAACGAATTTATTCAATAATACTGCAATAATTTGTATCTCTTACTTATGATTAGTCTTTAACTTGGGATAATGCATTACGAAAAATCAAACAAAGGCATTGCAACTCTAAGCCTTACTAATACATAACTAGAGCTTTTTTGTTCCAATGTAATTTTGCTACATAAAATCGTACATTCTGATCGCTATTTGTTATACGTCTGCAAATAAACGATACAGAATCACAAAAATGATTTTTTTTTTTTATGAAATAGATGCAGAAATCAGAAAAGTCCCTTTACTGCAAATCCTGATATTTCAGTACGGGAGAAAAAAGAATTGAATAATTTCATTACATAATTTTCCAAATTATAATTTTGCTTTCTGTAAATAAATTATTATTTTCCACTAAAGTTTAAAATAACATTTCATAGCTAATTGAAAATACACATTTTTAAATCAAAATTGGGAAAACAATACATAAATTTCTAAACCATGCAAATAGCGAAGAAAGTTTAAAAATAAGCAAGTGTATAACCATGAAAGTAAGTCAAAATATGACATTTGAAAGATTTTTATTATTATAAAAATCTATGTAAAAGAAAAAAATGCATCTGAAAAAAAGTTTTGAAAATAACAAAGAAAATTTATTAAAAACCTTTATGCCATATCTCAATATAGTTCATTCTTATAAATTTTTATTTTATTGTTGAGTTGGAATCGCAAGACTACTTACAAAACAATTTCATAGTTTTTCATAAACTAAAGGTAATAACCAATAAATATACATTTAAGATAAATGTTATCATTAATATAAATTATGCAAAAATTGTGTAAAGGAACATTCAAAATAAAAAAAAATACTTGCAGGCTCAAAAATGTTTCATATAATCAATTATTAATTTTATAAAATATAGTGGTTATTTACCAGTTAAAAAGATTTTTATTATTTACAGTATACTTATATAATTAATAATTGAATTATTAACATATAGTTCATTATTTTGGATAAATAACAAATGATCTTATGACTCTTCTATTCAACGATGACAATTCAAATTCTTAATTTTATTTGGGAAAACATATGTTCACGACTATATACTGCCATTATCATATACATTTTGTAAACGCCCTCATTGATCATATGACCATTATGTTCTTGACTTTATCTCAGTTTCATAATAATGAATAAAATATATTAACGATTACAAAAAATGATTATGATTAACATGTTTGTGAGCAATTATAAAATTTTCTTTTAGAAAATGAATATTGACTAATAAAAATTATATCAACATATATGATGTTACAAGTTTTGAAAATGCCATAATTCCATATATTGTTTGTATGTGCTAAGGGTAAAATTGATAATATCTAATAAGCAAATACTTAAATTAAAAAAAAAAAAAAACTGTTTGCAAAAAGAGATATTTAAATAAGATAATAATGTTGGTTGAAATATGTAGATTCCATTATAATTATAGGTTACAAATTGATATCCTTCTTGTGAAGCTAAAACAAAAGATAGTCTACATAATTAGAAAATTTATAATTCAAGAAAGAAATGCAGATTTTTTTTTATTATTATTATTTCAGTTAACTAACATTCAATGACAAATGTTTTTTAAGTTAATATTTATATTGTGCTGAAGTGTATTGAATCATAAAGATAACATTTTGTATATGATATAGTATGTATGATGGGTAACTATAAATTAAACAGAAAATTTTTTATAATTATAGAAATCTAAATGAAGTATTTTTTCATCTAAACTTAAGTTTTGAAATGAAACATTTATTAGAAATTTAATTTCTTTCAATGTTTTAGCAATGGATAGTAATGAATTTTTACCGTTAAAAATTTCTTTCAAATAAAAAAATAAATTTTTTAAATTATAAAATTTATTTAGATGGTCAATCTTTAATTAATATCTATTATTTCAAAATCTTTCATAAACTTGTTAAAATACTGTTGGTCACAAGGTTATGAACGGTTTGGTTTGTAGCTCTATGGCCATTTTGCATATATTTTAAGCTAATTAGACCAGGACCTACAGTTTAAAATGGATTCCAAAAACCACTCACAAACATCCATGCCCCAGCCAGGGTTCGAACCTGAAGCCTGTGGTACCAATGGCCAGAGAGCTAGCCAATTGACCATCAGGTCACCAAATGAAATAGGAGAAAATTTTTGCAAATACTTTAATATTAGAATATGAGTTCATTATGAATAATGAACTCATAACTACTCTCCTCCATTTAAATAAAAAGACTTTTATTTAGTATTGAAATTTAATAATACAATTTGAACATTGTTAATTGTATGATATCATCTGAAAACAACATATTTAGAGATCAGCTAGTATCCCCTAGAAAAATTTTTAAATGATACTGTGGAAACTTGATCCTAATTATTTTAACAGAATTGAATAATAATCATCTTTTGTTTATTAAAATCTTTTTTAGTTTAATACAAAAATTAGATAAATTCATTGCAACTGTTATCATAACATTTGCAAATAAAAAAAAATTTCTTTCAAAAATATAAGAAAAAAGGAGAATAGTATATGATTTGACTTTTAAAAAAATCTTGTTTTCTCAATGCTTCTAATATTTTTTATTGTATATTTGACAAGTAACGAAAAAAAAATTACACTTGCTATTATTTTAAACCAGTGATTCTCAAACTATGGTATATTACATATTTTCTACAAGTAAAAGTTAAATCATCTTGCATAATAGACAATTTAACAAAAAAACAATACAGAACTTTTTGATGTGCACAAACTAATTGTAAAACTTCAAAATTATCAATAATAATCCTTGATTTGTAGGGCATTTTAAATCTAAATTTATCATTACATAACAAATGTATCCAATCATGTTTTTCTTATCTGGATATTATTGTATATATATTAAAAATAATAAATTGCAAAACCACTAAAACTACTTTTTTTAATATTCGATGATGATAAAAATAGTGGATAATACTGGACAATAAATCAATATACATCAAAATATTGATTTAAGACAAAAATCGTCTCCAATTTCAATACACTTACATTACCGAAATTCTGATTTAAGATGTTGCAAAACATCAGTATCAGCAACATTGAAATACAGAATTTCAAAAATTGGTAACTGCTTCAGAGATGAACAGTACATTTGGCCTGTGCAAGAAAGCAATTTAATATCAAATAGATGATATACGAAATCAATATAATTGCTTCAAATAATCCTATATTTGTTTAGCTGTGTTTCTTAGATAATTATTATCTTGTGAATTTTTCATGCAAATTCTCTTTTTTTCTTATTTTCGAACAATATCTAGTTGGAGTTAACCAGATATTGTTTCCGAAAAGTTATTTTAATTATTATTAAGAATTCTCCCATAAAATAAAAAAATAATTCCTTAAAATTAAAATTGTAATATTACCTAAAAATTTCTATGTTGAATTTTTCAATCTAAATTCTTCCAAATTTGATTTTTAAAGTTTTATAAATTCTTCTGAAGAAGGATTATCTATTACACAGAAATAAAAATTTAAATAAATGAATAAATTAAAATAAAAATTCATACTAGAAAATTATTAATCTGTATAAAATTGATATATCAAGATATTGGATGGATGATGTATCAAATTTAGAAATTTTAATATCATCCAGCCATAGTTGATAGACAAAACAGAACATTAAAAGTGAGATAACCACACAGTTATAACATTTTTTTTTTCTTTTCATTCTACAAAACATTAGAAAATATCCATTTTTTAAATTACAGGAAATAAATTTAAAGGAAAAAAAAAAAAAAAAGAAAAAGAAAAAAAAAGAATTATTTTCAGTTTTTCCCAAACATGTGAAGTTTTCTCAATAACATAATTAAAGGATAAAAATAATTTATGTATCCAAAGGTTAATAAAAATTTTAAAAATTTAGAATAACAACCCTCATTACTTATTATAAATTGATTCTCTTGACAAATTTAAAAATTACTTAATCAAGAAACTGGCAACTACATAATTAATCATATCTGTTAAGGGGCAGGGAAGAATAAAAAATGTTATCGAACTAATTAATTAATTCAAAGATTTAAAAAGGTGTTAATTGAGATAATGACTAAAAGGAATTACTCAAGACTTACTTTACATAAAGCAACAAACTTATTTTAACCACAAATTCTAAATACAACAAAAATAGATAATTAATCAGATTTATCATATAATTTCATGACATGATTTAAACTTTTTATAAAAAACAAAAAAGTTAAATAGAAATCTGAAAATTAAGAACTTCCTTGAATCGATCCTTTTTTATTAACCATTAAACAAAATAGCATTAAGAATAATTTTTAGTGTGTCCTATTGCAGGATGAGATATCAAAAATACATAATTTGAAAAACACAAATATAAAAATTATTTTATTCCCTTTAAGAATTACATGTGCAATCACATTGAAAACAGAAAGTGATTTTCAATAATAAATACACAGGATACATTGCATTACAATGAAAACATCAATTCTAAATGAAATGGAATTTATACATACAAAGAGCAAAATGAAATTAATCATAGCAGTAAAACCTACATTTTGGGTATTTTAGAGCACAGCATTCAATGAACTTATCTAAATATATATTACAACATCAATATACTAGTATTTGCTTTCTCAAGCAGATAAGAATAAAATATTCAAGTAATGTAAAAAAACGAATCCAACTTTCAACCAAAATTCAGTGATGAAAAAGGCAACTGGTTGTTTTCTAATAGATTTTTACAAGTCCATGTTTACTTTATTTAATAAGAGGAAGACATAAAAATATCAATAATGATTCAAATATTAAAACATCGATATTGCTTGAATTGCATTCACTAAAACGCAGCCATGAAAACTTCTTTACATTCATTCCTTCATTGTAATAATAATCATAGTGATAATGATGTTAATAGAAATCAGTTCCTATAAGCAATAAAAGTTAGAAAGAAAAACAAATGTTTATGTCCTTCAAACAATGCTTGGGGAAATAGTGAAATGCAGTGAATATGTATAACAATGGCTCAAACACATTTAATCTGTTATAGCTAAAGCAGTTGAATGGTATTTTTACATTTGAACTATCAATATACTTATATATACAAAAAAAAAAAAAAACAAAAAATAATGTTGGTAAAAATTGTATTTTTGATGATGAATAATAAAATTCAACCTGGACAATAAACATTCTTTAAAAGACATTTTCGTTTCTTTCATTAAGCAAAATGACAGATAATCTAAGAAAAAACAAAAAATATGTTAGAAAATACAAATAGTTGATGTAAACTAAAAATCTGCCTTATTGAAATGGGCTTTTTTTTTATTATTATCCTTTAATTTTATTTTATCATACAAATATGTCTAACAATTAAGGAATAAAATTATTTCTTTTAAACCTAATAATATTTCTCAAGTAGCATTATAATTGTGCTTTTTTTTTTTTTTTACAAGTGTTAATAATCATTTAATTATCTTGATCTTTTCTTTTAAATTAAAAAAAATATTCAACAATTATGAATATGCCTATAAAATATTTAGTTAAATATTGTACATAGTTCAGAAAAAAAATTATGCATTTCATTTAATTAATCCAAGAGATACACAGTTAAAAAAAAGAAAAATGAAACGATCTCATATAAATAAATATATTTTAACAAATATTTACAAACAAATAAAAGTATGACAATGATGTTAGTTGTAAAAATCAAATGCAAAATATTTTAAACTGACAAAGAGATACAGTACTTACAATTATGTAGGATTTATTTTATGAATACTCAAATGCTGATTATGATGAGGTTCTAGGGAAGAGAAAAAAAAAAAATTATTAAAAAAAACCCAATTAGCAACAGAACATATAAAAAATTATGTGAATTTTTATCTGTCAATTTCAAATAGGAAAAAAAAATCAAAAAATTTCAGAGGAAAGTCTTATTTTAGAAAATGACACGACACTATTACAAAGAAAAATTAAAAACAACAAATAAATTATTATTATTATTATAAGAACTTTTTTTTTAATTTTCAATTAATCAAAGCAAAAGTTAGATTTCACTTGGTGTGGGGGCATCATATAGTATATGCAAGAAAGTTTGTTTCTCTATAAAAAAAATAAATAATAGTATATTCTTTTTCTCTAGTAGTTATTTTTCATTTTCAGAGGTTATCTCTTTTGAAAGGCATTTAAAATAAATAGTAATAATAATTAAATATTTTTTTTTTAAATTTCCTGTCAACAAAACTATTATAATTTGATTCTTACCCCTCTTTTCCAAATAAGTAATTACACAAAGGTCAAATAATAAAGAGCAGCATTTTTTGGAAAATATCTTCAATCTATATTTTTTTAAAAAGATCTTGAGAAATAATTTTCAATTAACATACTGCAAGAACAACAAAGATACATTACCCTTTATTGTCACTACCTGTAGCATCTGGTTTTCTATCTTCCTTTTCGGCTATACAAATAAATATAAGGATACATATTAAAGGATTTAATTTGAAATTTGTTCATAAATAAATCTTCATTTTCAAAACGACAAACTAAATTTACAAATATGGGATAAGAAGTATTTAAGTAGGAAGAAATGATTCGGCACATACAATGCTACTTTCAGATATGAGTTTATTTCAGTGCATAACTGTGCTCCTAAACAAAAAGCTCATACCTTAGATAAATTTTCCCATTGAAATTGATTTATACCTGGAAAAACCTCCATTTTTTTTTAATATAAGCATTTCTAATGAACAATTATTGCAAACATGCAAATAAATCCAAATACATGCATATATGCAAAAAAAGAATCCTTAAAAATCTTCACTTTCTTTACTGGGTTTACTTTACTTTACATCTAAAAATTAATAAACACTTATATTTTCATTTGAAATAGCAGGAGGTCAAATCATCATTAAGTTAATTATATGTCAATGTTTTATTACAAAATTTTAAATTAAAAATAAAAATGGATTAACATTATAGTTATGAAGATGCCATATAAGAAAAAAAAAAAAAAAACTTGAATTCAAGACAGCTAAATTTTCTAAATATTCATACAAAGATTATCAAATATTTACAGAAAATACATTTTAAACCCTTTTAGCACTCGAGGGCTCCGGAGCGGAGCCATTTAAATTATTTCATTATTAAATTATTTATTATTTTTCTAAGATCATATTCACATATAAGTTTGATATACGCATTATTTATATTGTTATATTTGCATTGTCTCCGTGGCGGAGCCCTCAAGTGCAAAGGATTAATTTATATCCTTCAGTCTATTATATTTTTTAAAAAGTAAATATATATAAAAAAAGCTTACAAAAACTACAATTTTTGCAAAATTTTAAAATTTATTCAACTTTGATTTAAATTCCATATAAAAACAAGACTATAAATAATTTAAAAGTTTTTAATAAAATAAAAAATTAACCTTTGATATCGGTTTCTTTTTTAGTAACATCACCATCTTCATTCTTGTGCTTCTTCTTGGGTCGATGAGAACGCACATCTCTTCGACCATCACCTTCATCTTCACTATCTGAGAATTCCTCATCACAAGCTATTCTTTTCTCAGATGCACGAATGCTGATTCGCTCATCAGGATTTTCTTTGTCTTCATCTTCACTTTCATGGTCAATAGCATCTTCAGGAATAGCTGCAAAAAATAATTTGGCTTAAAAAAAGTAAAGCTTTTTTTACTTTTAAAGTAATTAATGAATTTTAAACAGAATAAATCATTTATTTTATATCAAGTATGATAGTTTATAAAAGATAGACATTTACAACAGCCTACATGTTAAGTAATTAAATAAAAAAAAATAAAATTTAAATTTTATTCAAACACTACACTACATTTCTATTTATTTTTTCCCGATATATTTGTTACATTTAGAACTTCTTCACCTGCTCAATGATTTAAAAAACTGCTGCTCATAAAGAAATAGCTTATATTTCTACAACATTTTTGCTTATTAGTCAAGGTAGATATAGTTTTTTCCCCCTTAAAAAAAAAAAAAAAAGATTCTATTATTTTATTTCCACCTTCAAATGCAACCCAAGGAAGCCATATGTTTATACACCTTTTAATAGAGATGTCGAATTTAACAATTTGCTAACCAATGCATATCCAACAAAGAGAAACATTTTTATTAAGTTTCACTTAGATTTTTTCCAATTTGAAATCATTAACTTTAAATTCACTCAAATCTCATAACAATATCATGAATGGCATATTTCCAGTAGCAATTAAAAAATAGCTATAAATTTTGCTATTACAAAGATCGTCAATATTTCATGATTCTAGACTGAACAATTTTGTTCAGATGCAATTATAGAAATGTCAATAGTGAAAAACAAAAAATTATTCATAATAGAATTTGTTTTATCATTAAAATGCATATATGAAATAAAAGATAAGAAAAGTTTTGGTTTTATTTAAGAGCAATTAAAGTACTAATATAAAAATATAACAAAAATTTTCTATAAAATTTTGCAATTCTTATATAAGGCTCATTTATGTTTTTTTTTTCAAATATCAAGTTAAAATACATTAGATAGTGCATTATACTCACGTTGCATTTGCACACCAGGAGCATGTGGCAACATCCTTAAATTCTCAAATAATCTTGTTCTATAAAATAATTAAAAATTTATAATAAATCAATGGAAAATATTTTGCATGCCCTATTTTAAACTTATTAATTAAATTACTTTGCGATGAAAATTTTATACACATATTTCATAAGATGAAATCTCAGCGGAAAAAAAAACTTCCACAGTATTGTCTTCTTTTTCTGTTCCCATAGATTAACACACTTTCAGTTGATGTATATAAAGTATTTATTCACATTCCAACAATACGTATTCGAGCAACTGCCCGCCAACCACACTCGCATTCCTTCTTCTGCCCTTGCTGTTACATTTTCATCCCCGTATAAGACATTCGCCTTATATGGAGTTACAGCAGGAGGAGTTGTGGAAGAGCCTCTTAGTCATGGTGTCATCTATTGTCATTTATAATGACAAATAGTTTACATTCGGGCATCCTGACCAAGCAATTGCCCTCAATTGCTACAAAAATTTTACTGTAAATTACACTTTACCATATACAAAAATAAACACAATATATATATACAGCACATAAAACATGTAATAATTTTGTTATTAATAAAAAGGTGTTAAAGTTCTAATATGATTATTGTCCAAATGAGTTCCTAAAAGTTCAGGAACAATGTTTATAGTTATTGATGAATGGGCACTAGTCGTTACATGGATCATCTGGAGAGACACTAGAAGATCCCAGGGGTTCATCGTCATCTGACTCACAATCATCTTTATGAAGTCGCCATGGCTTGAGTTGACTCACGTGTGCCGTTGTGATGTAGAATCGCCCTCGTTCTTGTTCTTTCAGCTGAGTCACTCGATAAGCATCGTTGGGGTGGACCTCAGTCACAATTAAGGGTCCTCTATATTTTGCTCGAAACTTGGTAGGTTCTCCCGTTGATTTTGCTGAACGTCGAACAACCACTATTTCACCTGGTTCAAAAGTAATTGTTCGGCATTTTTTTCTGGTCGTAATACTTCATTTTGTCTTGTTTCTTATTTTATTACACTTCTAAGTTTCTTGTTGAACGTTTTCGGATCAGTCCACTCATCAATACTTTCGTCTGTGACTCTTCAAAGGACTCCGTAATTAAATCTAGGTGAATTGCCATGAAGAATTTCGAATGGCGTTTTATTTGTGGTTTTGTTCACCTATTATTCAAATTCCTTTCTGCTTGTTTTATATGTAAATCCCAATCTTTATGTCGTGAATCTTTCATGGACATCGTTATTGTAGAAAGGACTGTCCTGTTGGTTCGTTCTACCATGCCATTGCCCATAGGATGTTGAGTAGAATTCAAGGTATGCTTTATTCCGTTATCATGACAGTACTTCTCAAATTGATGTGACGTATAACAGGAGCCTCCATCACTTATGATTCGGTCAGGTAATCCAAAATCATCAACAAAGTTTTTCAAAGCTTTTAAAACATGTTGGGAGGCAGTATTTTTGACTGGACAAAGTCTGGTAAATCTTGTGAAGTTATCATTATGATTAATAAATCTCGATTTCCTCATGAACTTTTCACGAAAGGTCCTAAATGGTCTATGTGAACAACTGAAAAGGATCTTTTTAGGATTAATCGGGTGTAGATATCTTGTTTTTCACCTGGAGTCTTGTTGACTAAGCATTCGAAAAGCATATGTTTCCGTAAGTAACGCTTCATGTATGGAAACCAGTGTAACTCTTTTATTTTGCTAACAGTCCTATTAACAGAAAATGTCCCATAAGGTCGTGAAATTTCACAGCAGTACTTTTTTTCTCATACTTTTTGGCATCACATACAGAAGTTTCTCTTTTCCTTTGATTCTCCTATAGATTCGGTTTCTTTTGATAGCAAAATTAACAATTTGTTGCTTTTCTTCATATGTTCTTTCATGCTCATCCTTATTAAAAATGTCAATCAATTTTCTTAAATCTTTATCAGCATGTTAAATGATCAAAATTTGTTATCTTCACTTAGTGTTAGGCATACTTCAAATTTCTTCTCTATGAGGTTTGTTATAGTATCTTCCGATTCTGAAACGGGAGCTCGACTCATCGCATCAACATGTGTCATTTTTATGATTGGTCAGTGGCGAACTTCAAAATCATATTCCTGAATAAGTATACTCCATCTTGCTATCTGAGGATTACATGATTTTTGGCATTCATGTAAATTAATGCTTGACAGTCAGTGACAACTGTAAAACTTATTCCCAATAAAAATTGTCTCAATCGTTCTAATGTCCATACAATAGCCATTAACTCCAATTTACTTGAATGATAATTCTTTTCAGCTTCAGTCGTTTTCTTGCTAACGCAGTAAACTAGGTGCCACTTATTATCACTTCCAACTTAAAGTAGCATGCCAGCGATACCTTCCGCACTAGCATCAGTATGAACTTCAGTTTTAGCTTCGGGATTATAGACTGCTAAAGTAGGTTGACGAGTCAATTCACTTTTCAAAACATTAAAAGATTGTTCCTGTTTTTTCTCCCCACTTAAAATCTTCGTTCTTCTTAGTTAGGTCAGTCAGAGGTTTTGCTTTTATAGCATAATTTTGAATAAATATCCTAAAAAAACTTGTTAAGCCGAGAAAGCGTCTAACTTCATGCAAAGTTGTCGGTTGGGGAAATTTAGAAATTACTTCTACCTTTCTTGAGCCTGTTTTAATCCCATTCTTATTAATAATGAAGCCTAAAAATTCTACTTCATCTTTTGCAAACTCACATTTAGACAATTTTAATGTTAACTTAGCTTCTTTTAAAGCCTCGAATACTTAACATAATTTTTTAATCATTTCTTCTCAAGTTTTGGCATGTACAAGGATGTCGTCGAGATAGCCTAAAACATCTTTGACAGCATAAAACATATTTGTTGCATAAGCCACTTAAAGTATGGTACATTAACCGTTGAAATTCTGCTGGTGCGTTTGTTAATCCAAATATTCTTTCAAATTGTCCAATTTCATCTGGTGTGATAAATGCAGTTTTTAATTTGGCTTCTTCTGTCAACGGGATTTGTAGATACCCATGAGCCAAATCGAGAGTTGTAAACAGACTGCAATCATGTAGTTGTTCTAAAAGATCATACATTTTGGGAAGAGGAAATTTATCTTTGATCGTCTGATTATTTAGTTTTCTTTAGTCAATAACTAGTCGATTTTCACCAGTTTTCTTACGCACTAAAAGAACAGGTTTTGAATATGGTGAACGTGTTTCTTTTACAATACATGTTCTTTCCATTCATTAACGATTTCTTTAATTGCTTTTCTTTCGGCTGAATTTGTTTTATACGGTTTCATACATACAGGTTTTGAACCCTCAACTTCTTTAATATCCATTTTTATCAGTCCTGTACATCCTAATTCCGATATGTTTAATGCAAAACAGTCTCTATACTCCTTCAACAAATCAACAATGTCTTTCTGTCGTTGTACAGTTAAGTGTTTATTAACTTTTATTTGTTCTAAGCTTATAGGATTTCGCTCTACATTATCTGAACAAACATTTAATACAAATATTGGTTCCAAGTTGACCTCCTCCACTAATTCTACATTTCCAATGTTCTGATTTTCTTTTAAAATTATTTCCTCACATCCAATAATAATAATTGGTATAATAGTTTTACCTTTTATTTCTAACAAAGAATTAAAATT
The DNA here is from genome assembly GCA_021605095.1 of Caerostris extrusa. Lineage (NCBI taxonomy): Eukaryota > Metazoa > Arthropoda > Arachnida > Araneae > Araneidae > Caerostris > Caerostris extrusa. Next base: position 340,941 of record BPLR01003573.1, on the reverse strand, counting down.
TCCTTCATTTCCCTGCATCATAATTAACCTATTATTTATTAGTTCTGTTTTTCGCCTTTATAAAATTTATGCCATTATTTACTATTTTCGCAGTTTCCTCCACTTGCAATTTAATATGTGGCGTTTCTTCGATGCAGTTTAATCCAATAAATGGGTAATCTTTTGCATAACCGATATGCAAAATATCCCCGACCCTAGCATACGCAATATATGGTAAATCTAAAAGGTGCGCCCGGCTAATAAATCAACTGGTTGAGCCGAATCTGGAACAATTAAAACAGGAATATCATTTCTCACTATTTCACCTATTTGAAAATCTACGTCTGCTGCTCCTAAACTCTGCAAACTGGACATTTTTGATTCCCAAAGGAATAAAGATCTTTTTTGCAAGGCGTCATATTAATTCCTAGGCGTTCTGCAAGCGATTCTTTCAATAAACAAGAAGCACCAGTATCTAGCAAACAACTAACAGAATGATTATTAATTGTAGCCTATCTCAAATACTTGTCACCAGTTACGGACGATTCATGGTCAATCATACTTAAGCTAATTTTTTTTTTATTCTTTTGAGCAATATTTTTTTGAATGCGCCTTTAAACCACATAAAAGTACAAGGATTTTGGCAATCTTTTGAGATGTGTCCAAATAAATTACATGAAAAACACTTGGGTTCACCCTTTTCATTACGAATAGATGAATTAAATACTTTATGCCTATCAACATATGTACGCGAGTTTTCTTTCTCATTTAATTTATGACTTACAGCACTTTTGTTTTCCATCCTATTAGTTTGGAATCCACTTTTATGGTAATTTGATAACCGCGGATAATTTCTTGCGTCATCCCAATGACCTCCAAATTTATTATTCTTGCTTTCATTATTTATTTTCATTCCGATATGAACATTTTCGTATTCGTCTAATATTCCTGCCAACTCTTTCGGATTTACATATTTAGGCCATGTATCAATAAAATGTTATCGCATAAAATTTGGAACCCATTTTTCAACTGATCTGTTATAATTAATTCTTTTAAGGAATCGAAATGCTTAATTTTTAATCCTTTCAACCATTCGTTAAAATAATTACTTATTTCAAAACGAAATCTGTCCATGCACCTTTAGAATCCCTAATATGATTGATAAATATCTGGGCTTAATTTAAATCTCTTTAACAGTAGATTCTTAACAAATACATATTCATTAGCTTGTTCTTCAGATTCTCTAGCGATTAGTTGGGTAATTTCAAAGGGTAGCAATCCTAATAAACGGAATACAAAATCGTTTTCCTCTATACCCACTTGCTTTGCCTGCCGTTCAAATAAAATTAAAAATGACGTTATATCTCCTTCCTTCGGATTAAATCTCTGCATGAGATTTCTTAAATCAACTGATTTGTTTACTTCCGGAGCATTAGTATCATATTCAGTTGACGTTTGGTACATAACTTTATTTTTCGTTTTGCAGTTTTAATTTTTCCAATTCAAAAGTTCTTTGCTTTTCTCTTTCCTTTTCTAACATTTCATTTTCCTTTTGTAACCTTTCATTTTCCTCTCTTTTAATTCTTTCCTGAATTATTCTTTCGAAAACTTGCTTAACAAATTCTTTGTCATAATTTTCACTACTTGTTATTAATCTTTTAATATTAACTATATCAGCTTCTGGTGGAATCGTTACACAGAGTTCTGTTCCTAATTCTATAAGATCACTTTTACGACCTTTTCCAAGGAAAACGACATTTTGATACTTATACTTGAGTATACTTTAATACTTGAGAAATACTTTAAACATATATATCAACTTGAAAGAAATATTCAATACTTTAAACTTCAACGTAGAAAAGAAATCATTTACCTTTTTTCCTTCACTACTCAAAACGTAATTCATGTCAGATTGTAGATCCTAAATCCCACTTCTGATAATAACTTGTTGTCTTCTTTTTCTGTTCCCATAAATTAACACACTTTCAGTTGATGTATATAAAGTATTTATTCACATTCCAACAATACCTATTCGAGCAACTGCCCGCCAACCACACTCGCGTTCCTTCTTCTGCCCTTGCTGTTACATTTTTCATCCCCGTATAAGACATTCGCCTTATATGGAGTTACAGGAGGAGGAGGAGTTATGGAAGAGCCTCTTGGTCGTGGCTCCATCTATTGTCATTTATAATGACAAACAGTTTACAGTATGCATCAATACAGAAAATCAACTTCAAAAGTTTTCACAGAATACAATTAGTGAAATGAATGCTTTTACTAAATATATAAGGATAAAATATATAATTTATTTCATAATATACATAATTTCATAATGCCAATTCTGAAAAGATAAAATTTTTCGGAAGTCTTACTTTCATACATTAAATGTCTACCGATGTATTGATTAAATGTTTACTTTGATGCAATAAATACATGTTGAAATGCATAAAGAAATCTAAAATTTCATAATGCCTTTATACATATGATTAAATTATTATAAAAAAGTAAAATAAATTTTTAGACATAATATAAAAATATAATAAAATGATAATTAAAATATAATGTCATTTGTATTATAAATAATTCATTGAAAATTATACTTTTAGGTCTTTAAATCATCATAGTTTAAAAGTAGCATGAAAATTTAAGCATTGGTTGAATATATAAAACAAAAAAAACTTAATTCATGAATTCGCCCAAAGAAAACAAAACATAGTAAGTAAATTAAAAATAGCTGAACTGATTAAATAAGAAAATTTTTATTCCTACAACTGAAAAACAAAATTATCTGAACAAAAATGACCAAAACAAGTCTAATGAAAATGACTGAAATAAATCGAATGAACAAAATTACTTTAAAAAATCAACGTGATACAAAGGTAAAAAAATATCATTCCTTTGATCCTTTATTATTTAGCTAGTAGTTGGAAACCTCCAATGAATGAAATGATGCTATGTCCAAAAATATTGTTCAATTAAACCTCTATGCATTTGCATAGAGGTTTGACTGAATGCTGATGAACAAAATGATTCAAAGAGACTGAAAATACCATTTGGTCAGTCCATTTCTATATTTACTGTTTGACTATTAGTTTAAAATATTTAATGAACAAAATAATCCAAAATATTAAAGAAATGTCTGATATATTAAATATAAACATACCAATTCTTTCCCACACATCAAACACATCCAATCAACAAACATTCTTTTTTGTTTCAGATTCTTAATTTTATCTTCTAGATAAGCCCTTCTAAAAATTCCATTTGTTCACAACCCACACATCTCGAACTGCTTCTATTACTAATGGAGCAATATGAGAATTCCTGATGTTGAAAGTATTTCTGTCTTTGTTCTAGCCAATACGAATATCGGCTTAATTTTTCAGACTAAGGAGGAAAGGAAACCTTTAAAGAAAAATTAAAAATTTTGCAGAAAAAGGGAATATAATTTTACCAGGTATATGTTCAAGTTTGCAGAGTGCCCTAAATTCATACAGTGACAAGCAAACCATACTAGTTGGCAGTTATCAGTGTATTAATTAAATGCAATCAATATATTTATTTATTAGATGGTAAAATTATAATATGCTAATTTAAACTTTAATTAATATTAAATTCATATAAAACTTTTTACTTACCTTATCTTTTCTAGATATTCAGGTGTATTCTGATTAGCCATATTAGATGGGCTAATATGAAGTTTAAAATCAGGACCAAAGTATTCAAAATAATCATTGTAGGGCAATTCTGGTAGAACAAAAAAAATTAGATTAAAGTGAAAGAGAATTTTATTGATAAAATATTTTTAAAAAGAAAATAATTAATTTTTGGCTTTGAGACTTGAATGTTTATTTTTAATAAAATCTAAATAATGCAATAAATATTAAAAAATTAAGACCAAAAATGAAATGTTAATTTTTTTAAATAATAAAAACTATAAACAACATTTTTTAATAATAAAAAAACTTAAACATTTCATTTGACAGCATTTTTCAGTATTATTATGCTACTATAAACCCTTACTCTTAATAAATATTATCAAATTTTTAATTAAAAATTTCAATTAGTCAAATTCAATCAAAATTTCAAAAAAGCAAAAATTAAAAGCAATTGATAAAATCTACAGAAATATAAAAACATACGTAATATGTTTGTAGAAAATGCTTTATTTTTCTTATTTAACATAGTTCACAATTAATGTTATATATATCAAAAATTGAATACTAGCATACTTTTTTTTTCCAATGATTTCAATTTATGGAACATTAAATTTAAAAATATTTTATAATTAATTACAGAATTTTTTTTTATTTAAAAATAGCTTTGATACTATACAATTAATTTTAAAGAACTGCTACAGTATTGAATAAAATAAATTTGCATTACAAACTTCTATTAAAATGTTTTATTTGGTGGGATTAGTTAAATAAACACTAACTTAAAATTAAGAAAGAAACTTTACGTACCATTTGCAACTTCACAATTCAGTGCAACTGAGGTTTCATGGGTCCAACATCTAGCTACATTTCTGATGGTGTATCCTCCTCCACCTAATAGCAGGAGAGGTAGATTATACTTCTTCACAAACTCCACACATTTACCATGTCCTTTTAAAGTTAAATTGAAGCATCCAAGACGATCTCCTGACAAAGAATCAGCCCCACATTGAAGAACAATGGCGCTTGGTTGGTACATTTCCATGACTTTTGAAATCAACTATGAAAAAAATAATTTAAATTGATTTAGGTCCTACAATAATGCGTATACATTAAAATGCAGAATTCATTTTATACAATTCTAAATCTATACATAAAAATATGGGAGGTTCTACAAACAAAAAACTGTGACTGGAAAATGAAAACCTATATCTTTATACATTTCACTGAAATTCAACAACAAATACCATTTCCTTAGACAAAGGCTGTTTTATTTAAAGAATACCTGAATTTCCCTGCCTCCTATTACTTAATTATTGATTAAAATATTTATATTAAAAGGAGTTTAACATAAGAGATTTTACAATTTTATAATTTTCAGAAAGGTTAAAACTATTGAAATAATTAATATGAGCCATAGCTCATGAAAGTAGATAATATTAGATATTTAGAATAATAAAGAGATTGAGATAATTAAATTTAAAATTTAAATCCTTAAACATGGCAATAAAAGCTTAACTTTTTGATAACTATAAAACAAATGCACAAGTTTGTGTAGAAAAAATTAATCTAGAAATCTTTCAGAAATTAGTGCCATTGATGAATTTTTTTTTTGAATGAGCCAAACTGATGAATTTTTTTTTATCTAAATAGAATATTTGATTATCTTATTGCTATTTATTTAAACCAATAGAAAAAATGTATTACTTATATTTTAAAATCAGTAGAATTTCTTAATTTGTTCATTAGGATAAAAAAATTCTATAATTAAAAAGTATATTTAAAATAAGGAAAATTTACTAAAAAAAAATTTGAATGAATTATAACTTATATATTAACATGTAAATAAATCTTACAGGTTGGAAAATTCCTTGCTCATATGATTCATCATCAATTCCATCACGAAGAGGGAAATTCACAGCATAATATTTGCCCTTTCCAGCCCCAATATCCTAAAATAAAAGCACATTTTTTAAAATTTATAACATTTTAAATATTACTTTCAATTTATTTTAAAATAACAGAATGAAATGATATTAAACTAATTGTACCCTCAGATCTCCAGTTCCAGGAAAATATTCACCATATTTGTGAAATGATGCAGTCATTACTCTGTCTGTAGTATAAAAAGCTTCTTCTACACCATCACCATGATGAATATCAATATCAATATATAATACTCTTTGATGATATCTGTAAAAACAAATACACATTACCAATTTACTAGAATCATATTCCTACTGAAATACTTATATCAAAAGATTATTTACAAATTTTAAACTCAACAGATGCTATAATTTTAAAGGAAATCAATCAAGTAGGCAATATTTTACAATGTATTGAATTACAAAAATAACTGATGTTTTTGTTTTTAATAATTCTTCTGGTGCAAAATTTCTAATTATTATGCCATATTAAAGAAAACTAAAATAAACTAATTTTTATTTGATATAACTGTAAAATAAAAAAAGAATATGAAAATAACAAGGGGCAACTAAATGTAGATTATTACAATTAAATGTTGTTTATTGCCACCAAGAAAAAAATAGAAAAAAGTGATTCAGGTTTCATATTGCAATCCCAACACAGAGCCTTAGAAGAAAAAAAGCAGATTGATGCTTTAGTGTTGGCCAGGCCTGTGCAGTAAGTCACTTTGAAGCAATCTAGTGTGGAAATGAGTGAAAAAAACCCTTTAGAGTTAATAAAAGAAAAAGGGATGAAAGCAAAGATCATTAGGTCAGTGCATATCACAGACTGATGTAATTCATCACAAATACCACTAATAGATAAATAATTTGTTAATTCAGAAATGCTAACCAGAAAGAGGCTTTTCAATAAAATCTGAGACAATTTTCAGCAGTTCTATGCTTCTTAGTAATGTGAGGTGGAAGGGGTGCAAGTGTTAGTGATACATCAAATTTGCCAATCAAAATGATGAATAATACTATCATAAAATTCAACAGAGATTTGCAACTTAAGTGCAATTTATATAAGTAATGCAGCAATTTAAAAAAAAAAAAAAATCAAACAAATTTATATTTATTAAAATAAGGTTAATTTAAAGATCATTTAAAATTTAATGCTACAAATAAGCATGAAAAATTATTTATTATAGGAAAAAATTTAAATTTTTAATTACATAATTCTTTACAGAATTTTAAAATGAAAATATGTATACTGTAATTGTTAAAAAACATGAAAGTTTATACCAAAAAGCTTACATATATTAAAATGCAACTTGCCCATTAAATTCTATGTCTCTTTAAGTAAAGACCATACAGGTACAGCACTTTTTGACAACAAAGAAAAAATACAATATCTCTGACAATGACACATTTCTTTGAACACATTATTGAACAAGATAGAATGTTACTTTCTCAATTATTTAAAAAATTGCAATAATTTCTGACTTTTCACAAAAATTGGCAGCATTTTTATCACAATTTATGGAAGTTCTTTAATCATACAAAATTGGAAAATATAGTTTTTTTTTTTAATTTCTATAGAAATATTACTTTTTATCATTGTTCATTGTTAATTAAATTATTATTTTCCATAATAACTTTGGTGAATATGTAGCAAATGACTCTTTGTTAATCCCACTCTGAGGATAAACAAATTGCATTTCAAACATGTGATTTTGATAACACATAAAAGTTACCAGTACCAGAATACTAAACTGGAATCTCCATAATCAGTATTTCAAATATTTATAATGCACTGAATCAATTTTAAGAAGGCATTTATTTACTACCAACAAGTTTGACTAAGCTTCTTGATAAAACTAATTAAAATAATTTTTAAATAGCTATTTCAAAGAAATTATTTTAAGCAATAAGGAACAATTGTTTCCTATTATACTGATTGCTCAAATTGCTGCCTATGAAGATTTCAAAATAGGAAAGAAGAAATGTGCAATTCATTTATTTTACTTTTTTTGTAATAACTCGCTTTAAAATATATAAATTAAATTGAGTTATTAAAACTTCGAAGAAGACATATATATTTCTCGAAGTTTTTGTGTATAGGTCACCTATGCACATCCGCAAATTACATCAAAATTGACAGGGATACTTTTAATAGAAAGCCTAGCTAAATTTTTTTAATTGGATCAATATTTGTTAAGAAATTACCCAGTTAAGTTTTATGCCAATTTGATGAATTTTTCATGGTTGAAGCTATCTGTTATGCTATTGTACTATTCATAAACATGTTGATGTAAAATAAATAAAACATACTTATAATTAAACTGCAACCTCTAAAATTTTGTTCAACAAATAAAAAAAAAAAATCACCATATTACTAATAAAATGTCCAGGTTTAATCATGCACTCCTGTACATCAGAGAAGTTATCCATGTAGCAATCCAAAGTATATTGCCAATTCTTTTAGGTTACAATTATTTAATTCAAAAATTCTGAATTGGATTTTTAAAATTTGATAGAAATCGAGATGAGTTTAGGAAGGGAGGAGCTTTTCTCAGAGTTGAGAGAAAGTGGCTTTATTCCCAGGATATCCTTGATAACATCCAACACACAGTTCAAATTCAAAAGGCTACAATTACTGGACTTGCTTTTGCTATGTCCATAAACAAAGCAAAGGCCAATGATTGTAGATCAGATTGCTTTAGCATGTGGCAATGCCTAGAGTTGGGAAATATTTATATGTGCTTTTAAACAATGGAAAAACAAGGAATGTTGTTTATTATCAAGTTCTAATTGTTAAATAAATACAACTAACACAATAATTATGTAATTTTTTGCTAATTAAAAAATGATGTTAATAAAATAAAACATAAAAATTATTGCATATCATAATTTTTATATATTAAAAGTAAAAAACTTATTAATTCCTCATTCACATTTAAAAAAAATATTTTACCGATATCCATGGAAAGAAATGTAAAAAAGATGCTTATTTCTTTGATGCAAAACTTGCCAAATTATCTCTTTGATATAAAAAGACTTAATAACTTCCTTTCCCCCTAAAGCTGGGTAAAAATGCTAGTTTTTAAATTATCATTAAAAATAATTCAATTTTAAACTATAAGAACTTACTTTTAAAAGTTCCAAAATAGCCAATACAATGTCGTTAACATAGCAAAAACCAGATGCTTCAGATTTTTTAGCGTGATGAAGTCCACCAGCCCAGTTAACAGCAATATCAGCTGCTTGTTTATTCAGTTTAACAGCACCAGCTATACAAATAATAATACATTAATATAAGCATATTATCGATATGTTAACACATTCTGAAATCATACATTTTTTCAGGACTGAACAGCCTGAATTTAAATTAATTTAAAACATTACCTATAATTATTTACAAATCTTTTTCCCATATAATCTGTTTTAAATATGCTTATTTACTGATTTTTGAATATTCATAAATGGCTGACATTTTTCTCAAATTTCTGTTGAAAACAATAAGTTTCACAACTAAAATATATTTATATTTTCATTTGACAGGGAGCTTTTAAGCATATATTTTTGTTATACAAAGTCAAGTATTCTCGCACATTAAAGTTGTTGTGAAGAATAGTCCAAAATACAAAGCATAAAATCAGAAAATCAATTATACTTTAATCAGCTATCTGAAGCTTCTATTTTCTTTTTGGTCTATTCTGCAGAAATGAACTGAAAGTAGGCTTGATTAATATGATTCTGATATCACGAAACCAGAAGCAACTTTTTCATCATTAAAAAATATATGCCCTCTTTAGCATTTTTTTTTTCCATCAATGAGCAGTCTCATCATTAAAAAACTGGTAGGTTGAATATCCACCTTCTTTATGAGCTGATGCACCTTCACCTTCTATTTTTAGATTTTGTAGTGATAAGTGTTTTCTGATATCAAACCACCCTTTGTTGGGTACAAAATCTGGATTAGTAGCAGTTTCTCCATTTTCCTTTAAATAGTCATAAATTTTTTCGTGCTATTAAAGCATTCTTTTATACGGGAGTTACCTGCATAATAATACCAAGTACTACATTTAATACTTTTTAAAAATTCAAATATATGTACATAATTTAAAATCTGTCGAAATCAATCCCTTAATCATAACACACACAAAAAAAAAAGTATTTTTAATAACATTATTTTTAATTAAATGAGAAACAACATTTTAACCTACACAGTATTTTAAATAAGTTAGTTATACTAAAATGAAAAGCATTTACTTTACAATATTTTTGAACTAAAAATCCATGACAATTATATTTGCACACTTCTCATTATAATTTGATTTATATATATATATATTAAATCAATACAAAAGGACAAATAAAAAATCTTACCAACAGATCCACCTGTTGATAACTGGCAGAATTCATACAAGCCATCAAAAACCGGACAATCTTCGCCAACATTAACTAAAATAACCAGAGAATATTTTAAAAGTAAGCTTAATTAAATTAAGTATGAAATTTAATTTAAAAGTAATTCATTACATCACATAAAATATATTTTTTAAGTTGATAATTTTTTTCTTTAATTGGGTTATTAAAAAAATTTTTTTTTAATTATTTAAATTACATTGTGTACAATATTCGAAAAGAGGCTACTGCATATATATAAATAATGAAATACCAATAAATTTTTAAAAAATGAAGATATTCCTAAACCATCAATGAGTTATCAGCTATTGCTGAAAGAAAACAATTTCAAATAAAACCAACAAGGAAAATATCAAGGGGTGAAACTTTACATTCAGAAGATAAAAACTAAAATTATGCCTGACAAATCTATACCAGAAATCTAACTTTATTAAGAATACATAGAACTAAAGTAATATTTTATGATAATTTTGAGTTTGGATGACTGCCTAAAAATATGTCCAATTTTATAACTGAATCCTGATGCTGAAAATATTGAAAATTTTATGTTTCAAATTTGAAGCCTAAATTCTCAACAACTTTAGACATACAATATTCTGAATGATACTGAGTAAAAAAAAAAGAACTTACATCTTTGCATTTGCTTATTGTATTCGCCCACGTTGTCGGGTCTTATACTACGAAGAAATCTAACATAATCATCACTGTGATATCTGGTCATTTCATCTTGAGTAGCTTTGTGAGGTCGCTAAAAAATTAAAATCAAATAAATAATTGTCAACTAAATTTACAATATATGGAATAAAATTAAATTATTTTTCAAGTTAACAAAAGTTGATTATTTTAATTGTTTAATAACTGTTGCTTCACAATACTGCACTATTTTAACATTCAAAAAATTAAAATCTCTATTTTATGCATGCTAAAATTAATTTAAAAAATTTTAATTAAGAAAAAATGCTTCAAATCTGTTTGCTGTAGGGTTTGTGAGTGTGCGTGCATGCACTTCTTCACAATAGTTCATGAAAAAAAATGTATAAATGGCATTATTGCAGAATATAAATGACATTACATTATTATGTTGCATAAATTTTAATGAATGATAGTTAATTGTCAAAAACTAAAAATATAAATAGTAATATCTTGTGTGCTTCAAAGTTATGTTTTAATGCAGTACTTTCTCAATGCAATTATTGGAAAGATTGAAAATATACAAAAGACATTGTTAAAGAGTTTGGCATCTCCTATAGCTTTAGAAAGCATTTAAAACACTTAGAATGAGTAACAAGCCTCACGGAGGAGGTTTTGTTAGAAATGCGATGCCTGCAGAAGACAGCATATTATCAAGAGATCGATGCACCATACCAGGAGGTTATTATTGCTACAGCTAAGCAAAACTCCTGAAAATTGTGGTCAAACTTTGGAAGAAGACAGATAATATATCTAGAGACCTGTTGTTTAAGTTTCATTGTCCAAACTTCACCATAAAAGCCAGTTTGCAATGGTGCTGTGATCATCACAATTGGACCAAATAGGACTGGACTTGCATATCATTTTTTTAGATTGCCAGATCTGATTGTAGATAACAATTGATCAGGTATGAGAGTGACTGTTTATCAACCAGAAAATATCTAGGAACGAGACAAATACTTTATATGCAGTATCATGGTATGTATTGCATCATCATAATCAAAGGCTGCACTTCACGTGCCTTCAACTAGAACTATGATTAACCAATGATACATCGATGAAGTTCTCTGCCTCATCTTCACCTTTTCTGATGACAAATTTATTTTTCCCATGATAAAATTTATAGATAACAAGCACCATTTTATCGAACAGTTGTTCAGGGTTGTATAAACAGTGGAGATATTTAACGCCTTGTATGGCCATTATGTTCTCTAGATTTAAATCCTATTGAAAATTTTGGCAAGGCATCTTGCTAGTCAATAATATCTTCTAAGAAATGAGAACATCCTTATCTGTGCACTGACAGAGTGGGATAAATTGACTCAATAGCTGCCAAATCAATTTGTGCAAAGTAAATCAAGATTTGTGAAACATTTAATCAGGCTCTGTGACGAGCATATCTCATGCTAATGACTTTTTCAAACACTGCATCAAATGAATCCTTTTTTTCCTTAATAAATCTTCAAAACCTTCTTTTATTTTAGAGCACAGAAATTATCTTTAGTAACAATGTGACTACATTATTTTATCCCGTTTGCATTTTCCCCCTCCTAATTTTATTCTATATTGCCATTTGTGATCTGCCTTTAGTAGTTATTCATCAGTATATGCTGATAAACAAATTGATGCATAAATTTAATTATAACTTATTCTTATTTTATTCTCTTTATTCATATATGAACAGTTTTAATTGGTATGTCAGATTATCTCAACTAGGATAATCTGACATACCAATTAAAAACTGTTCATGCTCTATGCAGCTATTTAACAATAGTCCATCAAAGTTTCTTGAAACTACAATCAAAAATTAAATAAACAAAACCGTTTTCAGTAACATTTGGATGATTCACAATATAACTTGATAGTGAAAACTGTTAATGTGAATTTTGACAACCTATTCAATGCTAATTGTTGCAACATTTAGCAGTTGAGAAGATATTTTGTAATATAGTATTTTTTTAAATGTTTTTGTAATAAATTTTTAATAATTTTCACATAAACCTAATTGATGAAGAGGGTTTCAAAGACAATGTTTTTACCTATTCTGATACCTCTTTTTTTTGTAGCTGATAAATATTTTTGCTCTTAGACTTCTAAAACCATATTCATGATAAAAATCTACAAATTTGATACATTGTTTCATAATGATCAGTAAAGCAATCTACATTTATCACCTGCAGATAATTTTCTTCCAAATATTGCATAATTATTTTTATTCTGATAAAGGCATTGATATGCCATGATTCATGTCATTACAGAACATAAAAGCTTTACTTTTTTGTCAAGCTTGCTTGAAACTTTGTTTCGTTTACATGTTGTCTTATTCCAACTACCAAAAAAAGTTCTTTTTTTTTATCTTACAATCACAACAAAATAAAAAAAAGCGAGGAGGGGGAAGGCAAATATTCACCAATGTAGGAAATCAGATGAATTAATATCTTCACACTTTTACAGAATATCATAAGGAGCCAGCAAAAAACTTTTTAAAGCAGGTAAAAAAGCCAAAGAATGTCATAATTATTTTCAACAGAAAAGAAAACATTAATAATAATAATAAAAAAATTTTTTTTTTTTTTTTTTTAAAGTTATAAAAAAAAAAGAACCGCAATGCAATTTTTTTTTTATATATGTTTTATATATGTTAAATTAAATTTAATTATTTCTCAATATATCTAGAATAGAAAGCTATACAGTATTAATTTCCTTTTATGGTCACAAATTTTCTTTAATTTTATAAAGCAACAATAATTCATGTCCACTCATGCTTATTTACTCCAAACCTCTCCCTAAATATTTAAGAAAAAAAAATTTTTCATTATTAATTTGAGGTATAGCTAAAATTTTCCAGACTTTTTTTAATGAGCTAAAAATCATACAATATGAACTCGAAAATCAGGCGACATTGATAAAAGCTTTTGGAATAATGAAAAATCCCTTTCGCTGGACAATATCTTCAAAATATAGACACTGTCCTTAAAAGTTTGGGGGAAAGTAAAGATCTTCAATCAACTCTCCTCCCATGTTTTTATGGACTTCACCAAATCCATCCCCTCCTGCCTAATGTTTCTCAAATGGTTTGATAATTCCAACATTTCTTTCGGTTTCTTCTGGAATTTTTCATTTTGAAATTTAATTTTCTAAAAATATATATATATATGTATATAAAATATTCGTAGACTTTTCCTGACCGTTGCCAAATTTCCCCGACTTTTCCGGTTGAGTAGCCAACTGGACAAGTTCATAATTTAGGTAAAGAAATATTTTTATTTTATATATATTATAAAAAGAGATTACTTACATAGATTTCCATCTTTCTATAGAGACCATAATTTAAAATCAAATTATGAGTCATGCGTATACGATGGGGCTTCATTGGATGACCTTGCCCATAATAATAGTTCCCAATATCACCTGTAATAATAATAAATACTGAAGAACTCTTTTAAATAAATAATAAAATATGGAAACAGGAAATTCAAGGTAGATTACAACTTCTGGGTTCCCATGGAATTAAAAATTTATTATTACTAATTTGTTTTTGGAAATATCACAATTTTTTAAAAATACAATGTATCAAAATAGAAGTATTGTAAATTTTAAATTAACAAAACAACTATATAACATTAATTTACACCATATTATCAAGCATTTATTAACTAAATATTAAGTAAAGAAACTGAGTGTAGCCATTTTCCCATTTTAAATTGAAATAAAAAAATATCACTATTTAAGGTAAGAAATAAATGTTTTTATTGAAATTTCCAATTTTTTCCAACAAATACTTATAATTATAGAAATCCTCATGCAATTAGATAGAAAATAAAAGTAACTCAAATATTTATAATTGAATGCTTTGAAAATATCAATGTATGAATAGAAATGAAACAAGAATTTAATTAATTAATAATAAATTTTAAGAGTAAAATTTTTATTAATTCACATTAATTTATATCAAAAACAATTAATTTCTCTTTAAAAAAAAATTAAAAACAGTGTGATTTATTAGTTGGCCTTTAAAAACAAATCAAAAATAGTAATGTCTAGCATAACATTGTGACATTTTTTTTTAATTAACTTATTAAATAGTTAAAACTGCCTATATACTTTCAATAGAAATTTTTTTTCGTTTTTCATTGACACAAACAAGAGATAATTGAACAAAGCAGTGATGGCATTTAGCAAAGTGATAAGTTAGATTTTTTTTTTTTTTAATAATTTAATCGGCTTATAAAAATGATAAAATGTTTTTTTTTTTTACAAAACATTTAATTTTACATATGGTAAACAAAAATTATTAAATATGTTTAAAACATTACAAGTATATGCATTTTTCAATTCCTTCTATTAGCTCACACTCTCCTATATATATCTTGTTCAAATTTTCAATCGTTAATAAAATATTTTTATTCATCCACTCAAGTTCAAATACATTTTTTGAACTTGTAGTGGATGACACTTGATGCTAATACAGTTTTTTCAAATATTAATTCAGTAATTAAATTTAATTAATTTTTTTTTTTTTTTTTTTTTTTTAGATTTAAGTTGCATATATCGACCAATAGATAGCACCAGATAATCTTAAAAAATGAATGAAAATTATATATAAAGGATTTTCGGCAATATAGTGAAAAAAAAAGTAGGAACTGACTTAAAATTTTTTTTTTTATATTACTTGTTTTTTTATTGTTATAGTTCAAAATCTACATTTTCAATAATTCAATATACATGAAGGTGGTATATGGAGCAATGAATGTTTTTAAAGTGAGTGAAAAAAAAAAAAAAATGAATGGTAGAGAATGCTCCTGTAAAGGAAGCCAATACTCAAAGCCTTGTTTTGGCACTAAATTAGTTATTGCAAGGAGGCGAGATAAAATAGTTCAATATGGTCTATCATTCAGAGGCTTGTTTTTATATAATGCCCTGTATAATAAATCAAGTCTTGCACGACATACAGTCAAGTGATTGGTCCCCATTACTCACTCTTTTATGATTGTATGAAGTGCTTCTTTACTTTCTTGCTAATAAATTTTCTCATCTTTCTCTGCAGTTGTATACAAATACCATCGTCAAAGTAAAAGTAATATTTCTCTGAGTACCTTATTAAAAATCTATGTATTACTTATTTAATTATACTTAATCAATTTTAGTTAAATCTCAGTTTTAATAATTGCTATTTACAATCTTTTCTTCATCTGTTACTGAAAGGTAATTATTTCTAAAATCATTTAACTGTTAATCTCCTGTACATTATGAAAGCTATATATTTATGTATTTAATTAATAAAATGCATCCTGTTTTTAATTGTTTTACTATTCTTTTTTTTTGTGGGCCTGGTGAAGGTAACAACAAGGATTAAATTTATTTAAGAAGAGAATTTGATTCCCAGCTAAAAACGACATTCTTTATTATTCCTTTTCTGCAGTAATGAGGTTGCCACTTATTTAAACTCATATTTTTGTGGTTCTTCACCTCAGGGCTGGATGCTTCAGTGGCAATCACTTTATTTACCCCACGCTCTTTTCAAAAATGTTTCAATTAGAAAAGAAGGAACCAAAAAATATTTGCTTATCTATCCTCAGTAAAAATATTTTCAAATAGATGTTTTGCTATTAACATGATATAAATCTCTGCTCTTAACATCTTTTCATTTAAAGTTATTGGTATCCATCTTTTTGAGCAATTTAAATACACCAGGATTACTTGACTTAGTACACTTGCCATCCTTAAAAATAAAAAAAACTTTGGCGAGAGGAATTTTTAAAAGACCTAGATGCTTTTTGCATAAGATGTTTGAACATATCCCATATATTCGACACTGAATAGTTTGTTGCACAATCAGTAATCTTCCTCCCAAGTTTCACCCTGTTTACTATTGGTTGGTTATTAATTTTTATTTTGAAGCCACCATTTAAAAATTTTGTTTATCTTGCCATTTTGAAAACAAACACGGAAAGATATACCAAGAAGTATGATTTCAGAACTCAGTTGTGGGACTCATTCAATTAAGGATTACAGTTGAATTGTACAAGATACTACTAAGCTAGGTGACATCTACAGGGTTTAGCACGGTGTTAAAACAAAGAAACAGAAATGTTAGAAATTTCCATGGAAACTGATTGCACATGTTACAATGAGGGTCGCAAATAAGCAAGCTCCCTCCCAAAAAACAGGTTTCGTTAGCTCTCTCATTTCTGGTCTTCCAAACAAAACAGCAGCAGATGCTCTTTTGTTTATCAGAAAAACACAAGCCAAACAATAATGTACATTTCTTGGATTGCATGGCTATTCCATAAAACACTTTCTACACTGATATGGCATTTAATCATTCCTTCAAACCAATTGGAAGAAATGACGACAGCTCACTAACATCATTCCTTCAACAGAAAGACAACCTAATGATTAGCTCATTTGCATTTGTCTCAACCTGGAATTCGAACCAAAAATTTTTGCTCAAATTATAATCTATATTAAAATTATAACACTAAAAATTTCAAGACAATTATTGAATTTTATATCATTCTAGAATTTTCAGAAACTTAAGATATACGAGATCTACATATTATTTCATCACACATGATGCAATAATTGTCCACAACCATTTCAACCCGATAATACTGTGAACATTTTTATTTTTTGCATTGAAGTAATTTTTCATTAATTTAAATAATATTTACATTTAGAAACAGTACCTCTTTTATCACTGCAAAAGGGATAATGATTAACTGTTAAAAAAAAAATTTGTCTAAATCATTGTGATTATTAAGTTAAGTTTCAATGCATTTGTCAAAAAAAACATAAATAAGCATGAAAAGAATCGAATAAGAGAACATAATTTTCATCTAATTTTTATATTTCATCTATACAGAAAAAAACTGGAAAAAGGATTGGAATCATAAACAATGTTCTCTGCGAGTTAAACATTTGAAGAATTTAATTTTGTTTGTAAAGAGTCCTTATTTTACAAAATATTTTAAACAAATAAAAAAAATGGCAAATTGCAATGTTTTTTTATTTTCATCTATCATCAGGTAATCAAAATCAAGATGTTAAGTTTAATTTGTAAAAAAAAATTCAGTGTTCTGATAAAATAATCAGCCAAGTTCCCATTTACTAAAAAGCTTCAAGACCTGCAACTAACCACCTTCCACCACTCAACTTCTGTATAATCTGTTTAAGCAGGAAAAATTGAAAGCGTAAAACTTATTTCATTATTTTCAATACTAAAAAAAAAGATAAGAATTTTCTACAATTTTAAATTCTGCATCTTAATATTAAATAATTTTTTTAAAAATTATTTAATTACAAGATTAATTTAATACTTTTTTATTACAAGATTGTGTAACTTTTATTCTTCATCTTTTTAAGGAGTTCGTTATAATTAAGTTACAGCATAATTTTGTATTAATATTCATGTAGAATAAGTAATATTATTGAAATCTATAGTCATTTTTTTAAACTTTAAAAACTCATTTCTTTAAAAATATATTTGAATTTAAAGGGCATATGCAATTATGCATGTTTATTGTAGGTGGTCAAGGTCCTCCAGCTTTTCCAAGTGTTAGTGAAATGAAGTCCACATTAACTGTTCCCACACCATCCAGCTGCAATACACCGGAGCAAAATGCTGAATCTTCTATGAATGTCAACACTTCTCCTAAACCTCAAGAAGAAAAGAATGATCCTAACCCGCCCCTGGTGTTCGATATTTTGGATTTTCAAGACTTGGAAGCCATGGATCTTGGCGTTCTTGATCGGAATGACCCAACATCACAATCCTCATCCAGTAAGCTTGATTCATTGCAAATCAAATCCAGAACAATTGTACTCCATCATTTAGATATGGATGTTGAATTCACAGATTGGTTAGATATTTTGACTAACAATAATTCGGTGGCGAATACCAATCAGAATCGGATTAATAGCTTTAATGGTGATAATAATGATCCCTTATTGCCTAGTATGGAAAATGGGCAAGAAACTTTGGATATGTTCTCATTAGATAACCTTGACTTTAAGTTGCCATCTGACTCCAATTTGTTAAGTTGGGAATGCCACATAAAGTGTAGCACTTGTGATAAGTTTTTGCATGGACTCTTGAGTGATGGTTTGCAGTTAAAGAACCATCCCTTCATCTGTGGATAAATTGAAATATATGACTTTTTCCCCCACATAGAAATCAAGTCAACATGAATAAGTAAAGAATTACAGTTGACCCTCTATGACATGCCACTTTCGTTTTTAATAGTAGTTACTTCTTGCTTATTATGAAACATTAATTTTACATAGATAAAAGAGGATTGCTTTAAGATGCTTTGCATATATCTAATTTTGTATGATTAAATTGGTTATAAAAATTAATTTTAGTTTGTATATGCAACACAGTTTCTGAAATAGTATTGATCTGTCTTAAAAACTGTGTCTATATTAGTTCAGGGATGAAAATTGCCAAGCATTTATTTATTCTGACAGATTTTATTTTGTGAAATGTTTTTGTTAACTATTATCAGAGAATCAAAACTTTTTCATAAACACTCAATTTTAATTACAATATGAATATTTTCGGTTTGTATTTAAAATACTGTAGTAAAAATCATAAGCAGTTAAAATGATTTTAAAAAAAAAAATTTACCTTCAAAATAAAACGATTATTATTATAAATTTAAACCTAAAAGACATGGCCGCCAAAATATACAAACCTTTTGACAATCTTTGAACCACATACCATTATAATGGTGACAATTTGATAAACAATTAAAATTTAAATAATGACACTGTAATTAAGAAAATCTTTAAATCCGATTTACATGTTTTAATTAATTAATAAAAAATTCATCTTCCAATACATCAGGTAAATCAAATAGCAGAAAAGCATCAAACACGAAGGAAATGTCAACACAACTTACCATCGTAATAATAACAAACTCTTTTTTTCGAATGCTGTGCAGTCATCATGAAAGGATTTTTAATAAATAATCTTCAATAATATTTTTATACACCAATCTATTAATCTAAGCAACAGCCGCTATAATACTTCGAAAAAAAATGTATATATAAAAGACAGGAATCGTTGCCGTTCCTACAAAACTAAATTATAACATTCAGCAATCGAAACAAAAACTACTATTATGATGAAAAAAAATATTCTTTTTCGAAGTTTACACAAACAATTCTTCAAATAAAGGGAATAAAATAAATCTCAAAAAAATTTAAAAAGGTTTTCGATAATTTGAATATTTTTTAACAAAAAATTGAAATTATTTAAGATAAAATCATAAACATTAAATAAGATGGAGCAATTACATTTAAAAATTTATATTAAATGTCAGTACCAAATGATTTGATTACTATTAGTTAGTTTTATAATTTATAAACTAAGCAGAAAATAGTAAAGTAAGCAAAGTCATAATAAGAAGATTGCCGTGAAAGAAACCAACTAGGTTCCGTTTTAATCAAGATTCTCTATAAGTTTATTTTCTTCCTTTTCTCTGAGGACAACTACCTCAGTCGCTAACTTAAATATATACAACACAGAGTGGCATTTCCGCATCGTTTGTTGGATATTGTATGAAAATGAATACAAAAATTTTTGAGCAATATTCAAAAATACACAGTTGTTATTATAATCATCTATCATAAGGTAATGATGAACATTTCTTGATTAACCCTAAACTCATATAGCTAATAGTAAATAGGTTTACCTTTCAGGGACAATTGTCAATGTAAATACATAATACACCCATGTTTAATTATATTATGTATAACAAATTGCTATTTAAATATAATAAATTTTGATTACAGTGTTTGTGTATATACTGATTGATTTGCCTTAGTAAATTTGTAAATGGACTACGAAAATATTTGTTTATTTTGATTTGTATACAAAATAAATTGCTTGGGACGTCTCGGTATGTTACATTATTCATACCGAGATGTTATTAATAAACTTTCTTGCGAGTTTTTGTTAGAAATTATTTTAACTATTAAGAGTTTTGTAAATTCAATTCAATTTTTAATTTAATTTTAATTTAAAATAAAGATTACTCGTTTTTATTGAAATTCGATTTTAAGTGTTTCATGATTTAAACTACGTATGGTTGAATCTTCGCTTGCATTTAAGCTTTTATTTATGAGCTATAAATATTAAAAAAAAAAATTATATGCCTTATTTTGAATAAATAATGGAGACATCTAAAGATTATATTAATCAGAAATAAATTATGTTTGATAATAAGTCTTAAGTTTGATACTTACTCCACTTTAATATTTTTTTTTAAAAATTTTTACTTTAATAATTGTTTATTTAATCATACTCAGATTTCAAAATGAAATTAATAATTATATGTGAAAAAATAAAAATTTAATTCCAATTTGTTTTTGTATTTCTAATGCAAAAAATAGTAAAGAAGTTTGTAAATACTAAGTTTATGTTTACATACAATATATATATATAATATGTGTGTATGTACATAGACACATGCAGAAAGTCTACATTTACATTAAGGCTATATCATTAAGTAGTAAAACAAAAATTATTGAGAAATATATCCTGTTAGCATTTAAAATGTTATATTATATTGTACATATTATTGTTTCATATATTTTTCTTGTAAATAATTTCAAAATGTTTTATATATATTTTTGGTTTCCACATTGGAGATAAGATGTCACTTATGATTTCAGGAAGGAAATTGTTGCTTCCACTGCTTTGCTTAACGTCATGACTTCCTTGTCAAAATTTTTATTCTTGCTTTCTATGTATTGTAAACATTTACTTTTTTTTTTAAATTATTCATAATGTAAAACTATATTAATATTTTTTACTGAATTGTTATTCCTTTCATAAGTCTATATTTTATATGTTGAATATCCATTAACATTTTGGTGTAATAAAATAAAGTACATCACATTATGAAGATTGTTTAATTTTATGTATTATAGTTTTTTATAAAACTAAAACATGGTTTATTAGGTTATTTTACTTGACCCTTTGTATTTTTAGAGCATAGGTTGTCAATTCCTATCATGTGGATGAGTCATTATTTTCCTGATGAGATGTTAGTTTTTAGTATATTTATTATTCCCAGAAGAGTCTTGGTTTTATTTGATCCTTCTGATGAATACAGTTAAATGTCTTTGAGTTTTTGTAAGTAATATTTTATAAAATCTTTACAATTATACAAGATACTGCATTATTTAAAAAAATTATCTGTTTGCTGTTAGTGTTAAATTAAAAAATATGTTTATCTTAAAACTTGTGTGTATATGTATCTATATTCCTTATAATTTTAAAAACCATTACACTAAATATGACTAAAAACTATAATGCTATTTTTTTTTTTAACAGTATCCTATATATTTTTTTTTTTTTTACCAAAAACACACAAAAAAAAATTCTTAATTATTTCTACAGTTTTATTTTAATTATATAATTTTGCTTCTAAATTATTAATTCATATATCATCTACTTTCATCCATAATTTTTATGTTATATAAATTCTAAAAATTTACCAGAAGGAAGAAAACGATATCTTAGTTTTATATGCTTTCTCATTCACTTCTGTTATTAATACATGTTTAATATCTTTATTTATTGTTTAATTTTTTTTTTTCCTAAAAATTTTTCATGTTATAATTTAAAGAATTTATTTAATATCTGATAAAATATTAGTTGAGTTTTATATTCATTTTAATGTACAATTACTCTAATTGCATAGATATACAATATTAACGATTGTGATAAATTTTATAGCTTTTTAATTGTTTTTAAAGTATATTATGTTGCTGAAGCTAGGTTACAAGAGTGCTTGGTAAATATATGTGCAATCATCAATTAAGTAATTATTTTTTTTTTTTTTTAAATTTAATGGATTAATGAAGTTACATTTTAATACTTATTTTCAAGTATATAAACAAAATGTTTTATTTGTTTCTGTAGTAGAAGGAATGAAAAAGTTCACACTTATGATTGGTTTTAAATTATAAAATGCATATATAAATGCTTAATATAATTTTATTGCATTATTTAAGATTAAGAATTTTTAGTAATATGTTGATCGTTATATTTATAAGAGCTTAACTTGTAAAATATTTTTATACAAGCTGAAATAATTTTAAATAAAAATTTTTTGTTTTTAATTCCTTGGAATAAAAAGATTTAATAAAATTAAATTATTGCTGCCTTTTTTCTCTCTGGATATCCCTATTTAAAACAAGATTATTTCTAAAAATGTTCTTTTAACAATACTTCTATAAACATATTACAAATAATATACTCACATTATTTTTAAACTAATATAGATCTAATTTGAAACATGCTAATTTAAATTTAGATGTGCTTAATTTTTATTTTTAATGTTAAATTTTTAGCAGCTTTACTAATACATATATATCAGTCAAAATGCACAATTAAACTATTCAATAAAATGAATCTTGCCTTATCCTTTTTTTCATGTTTCTTTATTGATTTATTCAATCAGCATTTAAAATTTGCTTAAACAAATCATTAACTTACAAAAATATTTGCATGCGTCTTCAGATTTTTAGAAAACTAAATGTAATTGATTAAAAAAAAAAATTTTTTTTTAATCTTTAAGATATGGGAATTTAAAAGGTACTAATAATATAAAGTGCTAATAAATTGAGTTTTTGCTTGTTCCAATAATATTCAGAAGAAATTTATTTAAATCAAAATATTTTGGTAAATTTGCTAATATCTTCTGTTGAAAACAGAAAATTCTATTTACTGACCATATCCGTGATAAAATAAAGAATCACAGAAAAAACAGTTTAAAATTGCAAACTTTTTAAAATTTAGTTATGTACCATTTCTATTTTGGAACTAGTCCAACAGTTGATTGAAAGTGTTACATATTTGTATTATATAATATGTTTTTATGATTGCTACTGTTAATTATTAAATTTTGTAAGGTATCTAAAATCTATATTTTTAATTAATTGCATGGAAATATCTTTTAAGGCTTATTGTTATTATTTGGTTCAAGTTTACAAATTAATTGGACAAAAGAAACATTTAATATACATTTTAAAAATATTTGATAATGCTTAACTACCAATTTTAATTGATTGTTAAAAATGAAATTCTTAAATTTTGTATATAAAACTAACATGTACAGATTGGA
The DNA here is from genome assembly GCA_021605095.1 of Caerostris extrusa. NCBI lineage: Eukaryota > Metazoa > Arthropoda > Arachnida > Araneae > Araneidae > Caerostris > Caerostris extrusa. The sequence goes on along the minus strand of BPLR01003573.1, from coordinate 317,142 downwards.
ATGTATCATAATAGATATTCCAATAGATTAGAATATATATATAATATATATTCCTATTAAAAATTATTCCGTCATGCTTGTAAAATATTTTAAAAATAAACAATTTAAGTATCACCAAAATAAAAAGTAAATGTTTAATCTTTAGGTAATATATTCTTAATTTTTTTAATGTTTATAATTTATTTTATATTTAATAGATTTTTAAAAAATACTTTTTTAATCAGTTTAAAGAAAATGTTATAAATTCCAGTATCATATATTCACTGAAAAAGTTGATTAGTTTTGTTACTTTGTTGTTGAATATTGTCCATGTATGATTTTAAATACTGAATATTGCATATATATCTGGAATAGCAATTGTTAAATTTATTTCCTACCATTTGACTTGCATTTTATAATGACATTAATTGCTTCATTTCTATTAAGTTTATATTGTTAAAAATACAAAGTATTGTGTTTCAAAAAAATGTTAATCATGCTGTCATGTTTTCATAGCAATTTGCCCTAGGATTTTGCTGCAATGGGTAATATCTGTGTCAAGAAAAATGACCATGAGCAAAATATGCTTCAAACTAATGCTAGGGACAATCCTGAAATCACCATTGAAACAACCCTGTCTGGTGACAGTGGTGTAGAAAGTGGAAATGGTGGAATTAATCTACTTCATGAGAGGCAGCGGTATCCAAATTGTGCACCTAATACACCCATTCCCACATTTTCACCAGATGGCATCAGGCAAGGGAATAATTGCTGTAAGTATGCCAAATTGTTTATTTTTATGGTTCATATAATTTTTGCATATTCTGTCAGCTAAAAGTATATGTGGACAAATGTAAAATTCATGATACAATATATACTAGATTTATGAAAATATTATTTTGTGCAGAAATTTAAAAATATACATATAATAAATTGTTTAGAATATATAATTAATTTAAAATCAGTCTATTATTTAAATAAAATAAATTAAGAGATTTTTACTAAAAGAAATTAAATTATCTTGTTTAATAAACTAGCACTTCATTATCATATAGCAAAGAAAGAGCATGATATAACGTATCACTTTATGACTTTTTTTCTGAAAAAAAAAGTAATATAACAAGGGAAAGTTTATTATAGGGTGCGCAGAATATCTACCTCCCGTGGTGCACCTGGTAACACTTTTTAGTGCCTGAAAGATCTGCAACTTGGCATTATTGTTAGATTAATGAACTCTGTTTCAGCATGTTTTGTTGTTGTTGTATGTTTTTTTTTTTTTTTTTCATTGTTCTTTTTTTGCTGTAACTGTTCATAATCTGCCATTGGAAATAAAAAAAAAGTTTATTATATATTTCTTAATAAAATGAAATATTGGGTTGATATTGTCATGATTTTTAAAAATTATTATTAAATATTCAAAATTGGACTTAAAATTCTAAACTAAGTGTAATATTTTATTTACTGTAAAAATATTTATATTAATGTATTGTTGAAAATAATATGTCAAATACTAAATAATTTTATACAATTAATATTAAATATATTTTGCATTTTATTTTAGTAAAAATTGTTGTTGCATTATATCCATACAATGCTCGAGATCAAGGAGATTTGAGCTTCCGTAAAGGTGATCGATTGGGGATATTAGATGACAGGTAAATTTTTTTCTTCATTATTTGTATTTATTCTAAGCACTCCTGTGTTATTTAAAAACATTTTTAAAAGTTAATTACAGTTTTTAAAGTTATATATATTGTAAATATATTGGTTGTGAATTTTTTACTGCTTTTGAAAACATTTGATTTGTATTTTCAGATTAATACTGTAAGTACAGTATCGTTCTTATTTAGTGAATTTTCTTCAATTTTTTAGTTCTTAATCCATTTACCTATTATTTAAAATCAATCCTAAATGAATAGTTTGTGTTGCTATTACTTTTCTCAGTGAAAATGTTTTTATTTTTAGTAAGATTTTTGTGTGTTTGTTTAAAATTTGTAATATACAAATAAGAAGTTGTTACTTTTAAGATTTTTGTGTTCCTTGAATCTAAATTATAAAAAAAAAATAATTTAACTTTTTTTTTTTTTTTTTTTACCCTAAATGAAAGAACTATATAAAATTTTAATCCCAAAGAAGTTATTTCATTTTAAAAAAAGTACCTTGTTTACTTATGTTACTATAACAGACTGTTGTAAAGTTATAAGAACAACTAAAATTCAACCTTTTCTTAACAAAGACATTATTTAATGTAAATTTCAAAAGTATATGAAATTGCATTTTTGCAGTATTAATTTATGTTGTGAAAGTAATGTATTGATATCTTTTGTGCTAAACTATTTTTTGAAATCACAGTGTTACATAAATATGAGACTACTTGTTTTTCTTATAATGCAAATGGCTTTTATACAACAGAAAAATCATATTTTTAAACTGGAAAGAAGGAAAAATACAAAATTTAGAATTGAATTGATTTGAATTAGATTAGAATGGATTTGTTTGTTATTAAAATGCTTCTTGTAAGTAAATTGTCTGAAGTAGAAGCTTAAAAGATTTTATTTTTCAACAGAAAATAAAACTCTGAATTTGAAATAAATGAGAGTTTCTTGATTCTAAAACTGTTATTCACAATGTTTTGAGTATAAAAAAATCTTGGAAAAAAAAAGTGCAGAAAAAATATGGCTGTAAAAACAGTTATTGTTCATGATAATAAGTAAATCTTCACACTTTCAGTGAAAAATACCAATCCACTCAAAATAGCACAGCAGACAAGTAAACAAGTGTTGTGCAACTCTGGCAAAGTTTGAATGATGATTTCATAAATTAAGAAGAAAATTCTTATTTACTCTTCAGGAAGTGTCTAGAGCAAGATTGGTTATGACTAGAAAATGGCTCAAATTATGTTCGTTAATTACTGTGTAGAAAGGAATCTTTAAAAACAGTGAGGTCAATTGTCTTTGATTTTGAGTCATTCCGATAAATATAATGCATGAATTGGAGTGATAATTTTTATGTTGGGTTTTGATTTAAGAAACTTATAGAGTGCTATCTTTCTCTAGGAGTTAGAATTGTTTCAGGCCATGTGCTTGACTTTAAAATCTGCTGAAATGACATTTTCATTGATGAAAAGTAAAGTATTTAAATTGTTAGTCAGGAAAGTGGAATCTTTACAATATAGTGAGATAAAAAAAAATTGTATGGAGTATTTATCAAATTGATTTTTATTATAGTAGCTTTGATGCTTAGCAGCCACAATAGGAATGAAGTGGTGAACCAGCACAAATTTACATAAATACAATTACCTCCAAAAGTATTATTGCTTGTGTAGTTGATTCGGTCATTTTTATTTAGAGAAAAATTGGAAATTGTGGGTTCCTATGCTGACTGTAAAAATTCATTTGAATCAAGAACAAAGTCGAGATCATGATCAGATAAACTTTGTGGTCTCTTTTTATTATTTAGCTGTTGCCTTTCATGCTCCAGGTGCTAAACAGAAAGAATGTAAATTTCGTATATGAATAAAGAGCATAATTATTGTTTTATAAATCTAGTATATTACTCAAGAAGTATAGTACCTCAACCAAAGTCAATGGTTTGTACTAACACAGGGAGTGTGGATCTGTTGCTTTTACATATTCTACATAGTTTATACTTGGAACATTAGCCACGGTGGTAGAAGATCAGAGAAAGCAAGGACATATTTATTAAGAGGTGGAATTTAATTTTATGTGTATCTGTTAATCTGTCTGTACATAATGTGTTATCTTATCTGTCCGTGCATAATACGATTTTTCATCTTGGCATGATTGAAGTGGCCGAGTTCTGGTATCTTGAATAGTTGAACTTGGGAGTATTTTTTAAAGTATTTTTGGTCACGAAGTTTGTTCATTAGTGGACGAGTTAAGGATATTAGGATTCCATTGGGGGATATACCCATAATACCAATAACAAACATCTCATTGTTTTATGGTGTTAAATTCCTGTCAAATAAAAATAATCTTTTTTTTAAATGAGAACTGTGATATTCTAACTAACTGTTTTTTAAAAAAAATGTTTTTAGCCTTATTTGAAGTTATAATTATTGTAAAAATTGTCAATTAATTTTATAATGAATATTTTAAATGTATTCTCAACTAATATTTCAAACTCATTCGTTAGTAAAATAATTGTTCCTTTACAACCTTTTTTTTTTTTTTCCCACAAATTATTTTTCTCAACTTAGTGATCCAGATTGGTGGCATGCCTGTCATTTAACAAATCAGCAGAATGGTTATGTACCACGCAATTATGTAGCTCCAGAAAAAACAGTTGAAAGTGAAGAGTAAGTGAATTTTTGATTTTTGTGTTATTATTTATATACATAAATGTTTCATTATATGTCAAATCTTATACTGCATTGTAATAAAATTCTAAATATTTCAGCTGGTTTTTTGGGCGAGTTTCTCGTAAAGAAGCAGAGAAAATGCTCATGCTTCCATCAAATCCAAGAGGAGCGTTTCTTATACGTAACTGTGAACAAACCACAGGTATTATAAAAGGTTGTTAAACTTTATATATTTTGCATGAAAATTATATGCATGTGTCTTTTGAATGCAGCTAAGGGATTGTTATGCATGAAGCTTTTATGTATTTATTTATTTTCTCTGGAAAGATGAACTAATTTTCTTTTCTACTAATCGTAAGTTTTGTTACATGTTTTAACCTCTCTAACTAAAAAATAATACTATTCAAAGTTTTAAACATAAATAATAACCAAAAGAAGAGTTTTAAATTTAATAGAATCTAATACTATTTCAAAATGAAGAAAATCTAATGAAATTTAAAACCAACTATAAAAAAATTTGTAATTTTCATCTAAAAAAATTAAATTAAAAATTCACTGTAGAAAATTAATTTTCAATTTAACATGTTGATTGATTTCTTTGATTGTAAAAAAAAAAAATTATCTTAATATATATTAAAAATTTGAATAAATAATATGCAGTTTATTGAATTATTTCACAATATATAAATAGAAATAAATTAAATGAATTTCTGAATGATTATTATGTTTAAAAAAGCATGCAAATTGATTTTACAAATAAAAAAAAAACCTCATTTTATTTTATATTTCATTAAATATCAAAAATGAAAACTATTCATACTGTTAATTTATTTGTAAATAAATATACATAAAGCCATTAAACATGATCTTTAAAATATTAGGTATAAATTCAATTTAAAGATTGGACATTAAAATAATTATTATAGTGGTTCTAGAAAATATCCTTGTTTTGATTTCAGGAGCATATTCTTTATCTATAAAAGACTGGGAACACCAAAAAAGTGATCATGTAAAACATTATAAAATCAAAGCTATGGATAATGGAGGTTTTTATGTAACTACTAGAAAAACATTTGCTACTCTACAAGAACTTGTTGCATATTATTCAGGTAAGAAAAGTTAAATTTAATAAGCATGCAATTTTACTATAATCAATTTGCTTATTTAATAATCTGAATGAAAGGCTTTTATATTTTTGTTTTAAAACATCAATTTAATTGTAATATGAAGTCTTCATTTTGTATAATAGTTTTAGCAATGCTTATATTAATATAATATCATTATTGTTTAAAAAATATTTATTGATATTTGTTACAAACAAATATCAATAATTTTTTTTTATTTTTTATTATTCACAATTTATATAATTTATACATTTTATTAATTTATGACTTGAAAACAATTTGTGGTCATTTAAAAAAACAAGATACTGAATGCTATTAAATATCAAATTTATGCTTATCATGCATTTGTATTAGTTTTATAAAAATTTTATGCTTAATTATTTACATATTTATATAAATAAATAGTATTATATATAAATAAGTTTGTGATTTCTCTTAATTTAAAAAAAGAAATCTCTTTGTCAAAATATACCTGCCACTATTTTTTTCTTTCTTGTATCTAATTAATTTTTGCAAAATACTCATAAATATGTGTAAGCAATTCACTCAGGAAAGTTTATCTTTAAATATTTATTATTATGGTATTCAAGTTCCAAAGTATTTCAAGTCTAAAAAAAATGTTAAAATTCATTAGTTCATTAGGCTAAAGGTTCTTTTTTTTTTTAAAGTTATTATACTCATTTAACTCAATTATAATAAGATTCTCAAATTTGTATTGAATGTAAAGGTATTGCTTTGTTTCAAATCTGAATAAAAACCAATATTTTCAAAAAAGTCTGGAATATTTATATTTATATTATAATGAATTGCTATTAATTCTTTCTACCTTCATTGCAATCTTTTTGCTTATATGCATTGAAAGTTAAATCTGATATGTTTTTTTTTTTTATACTGTTAGCATAGTGCTAAGAGTATAAGTCCAAGATGCGTGCTCATCATGAGTTCGCATAATTTAATTTTTTCTTGCTAACTCATAACTGTAAACTCATAAATAAAATAGGCAATATCGGTTATATATTAGCAACAATATTATCTTAAAATCAATTTCATATTCTTATAATTTCGACAGTTAATTTTTGAATATATGAATGCACACATAATGTATTTTTTTTAAAATTGATTTTCACTTCTTTGGCTGTTATAAAATATGTTTTGTAGAAGTGTGATAAATCTCACGGGCCGCAAAAATATGCAAGGTTGGCCATCCCTGGTTTAAGGTATGAAAATAGTAAACATAATTAATTATTTAGGATAAAGTTAGGTATTTTGTATTTCAACTTTTTATGAATTAGTTTCACATTTTATCAATTCCTAAAATTTATATAATGTTGTGTGAAATCTACAATTTTAATCTTCTGCATTTTTTGAAATGGAAGTTAGCAGCTATGATAATGAATTTTACCAATACAATTACATAAAATTTGAGATTAATTGATTATTAAATTTCAGAAGGAGCAAATGGATTATGTCATAAATTGACCATACCATGTCCAAAACCAAAACCACATCTATGGGATCTTTCTCCTGATACAAGAGATGAGTGGGAAATACCAAGATCATCATTACAGCTTATACGTAAATTAGGTAGTGGAAACTTTGGAGATGTTTGGTATGGTAAGTAATGATTTTCTTTTCTTTTTAATTTACATGTAAATTTGATGTGAAACAATCAACTTTTTTATTATATATTGTTTGTTTGCATAAAATTTAAGAAAAAAACCAAATGTTTTATGCTTGATGGGATACATTGTGAAGGAATTATGTCACATTTAAACGTTTTATTCCATGGATGGTCAAAACATATACACTAACTTCATATTCAGGAACTTACAAAATAATAACTTACTACTTTACGTAAAACTCCTCATTGGCGAAATGCAGGATGTGGAATTCCTTTAAATCAACTAGCTTGATTGCCAATTTTATCTCTTTGATAGAAATCCATAGTTCATAATTGCATTATACATTCGTATTTTAAGTGCAATTTCTCTATGATGTAAAATTTTTAAAAAAAAAAAAAGCTATTTCATGAACTTATGAATTTTTATTAACTAGATATTAATTTTAAAGAAATGGGCTATAAGAGGGAAAATAAGCAAGTGAAGAAAATTATTATTGCATATTTTAATGAAATTGATGTGATAAATATTAGATTGATTATTTATTTTAATTAAAAGTTTTAATAATATCAATTTTATTTAGTATAAGTATGCTATGAATTTTAAAAGTATAAATATCTATTTAACGTTTTGGGAATCTTTTAGGTAATGGAAAGGCACAACTGAAGTTGCTGTAAAAACTCTCAAATCTGGAACAATGGCACCATCAGCCTTTTTGCAGGAAGCTACCATCATGAAGAAATTTCGCCATGAGAAATTAGTTTCACTTTTCGCTGTTTGTTCTAAAGAAGAGCCTATTCTTATTGTTACTGAATATATGGTTAATGGCAGTCTTTTAGATTATTTGAGAAATAAGGAAGGAAAGAACTTAAGGCTTCATGCTCTTATTGATATGGCTGCACAGGTTTGTTTGAACTATATTTTGACAAATTTTTTTGGAAAAGGTTTTTTTATTTAATTTAAAAGTGTTTTTAATTTCATTTAACAAGAAGTATAATTATGTTAGAAAAAATTTTAATGTTTTCACCTCAGAAATAAATAAGTTTAAAAATATATTATTTATTAAATGCAATGTCAGCTTCCTCAACAAATATATATATATTGCAGTTTTGCTGGGAACATAATGATCTAATTTGTTTCATGCACAATTTCTGAAAATTTCAGTGGTACCCACAGTCAGCCAGATATTATGAAGCAAATGAAAATAAATAATTCTAATTCATCATATTATAAATCATATTATACAAAATTTTTAAACAAAAAATAATGCATCATTTTCCTTGAAATTGTAATATTTTGAAAGCCTGATTATTAAATTACGTGCGAAATAAGTAATGAAATCTGATTTTTATCTTTTTATAATTAATTTTTTTTTCCTTGAATAAATATGCTTTGTTAGAAGGATTCAATTTATTATTTTTATTTTATATTGCATTTGTTTTCGCTTTTATTTATTTATTTATTTTTTATTATTTTTTTTTTTTTTTTCAAATCCCAATGTGTGTAAATAATAGGGCTAGAATACTGGATTGAATAATTTAATTAAATTACAGTGAGATAATTTTATAGATTGGATGGCCTAAATATTAAATATTCCATAAGAAATCAACTTTTTTCGTATTTGATGATGTTCTTTAATATATACATACATACTAGTATTGTGCTAAATATGAGTGCAATATGTAATTTTATTGCTTATTTCTTTGTTGTCTGGTATATTTTGTTCACATATAAGTTTCAGCATTTTTAAAAAAAAAAAAAAAAACAAATAGAAGCATAGAATTCCACAAAAATATGAATTATTTCTGTGTATGAATATAAACCTGGACATTCTGCTATTGAAACAACAAAAAGCATTAACTCTGCATTTGGGTTGATACAGCTTATGTATCAAAAGTAAGACGGTGGTTTGAGAACTTCAAATCAGTAATATGAGCTTTTAGGAAATGAATCCTGTGGAAGATTAGTAATCATCCTCTGTGATATTATTCTAAAGTCAAAAATTGAAAACCCTACAATAAGCATTAAAGAACTAGCTGTTGATCTTGGGCATTGCAACAGTTTTGAGAAATCTTACTGTGCTTGGAAAGGTAAAAACTTGGCACACTAAAAACTGAACAAGGTGAAATTTGAGGTTCCTCCTCATCCACCATATTTACTAGATTCATATGACTCCTACTGACTACCATTTCTTAAAACATTTGAAGGAATTTTAAAAAATAAATGCTTTGTCAAAGCAGCCTTTACTGAATTAACTAACTTTAAAAAATAGAGTGTTGTTTGAAATTGATATAAAAATGCCTTGTAATCAAGAGCAGAAAAGAATTTATGTAAATGGAGCATATTTTCATTAATAATTTCAAATAATTTGCATTTATAAAAATTATTGTACTCAAAAGTTCCTTTCATAAGAAGCAATATAATAATCAATTACTTTTTTAATCAAAAAACTAATATATTAAATTAAAAAAATAGTTATATTTTCATTGAATTTTATTTTATCAGTTGTATTTGTAGCATTCTATTGAAAATTTTTAGGAGCAGCATTTTTTAGCTAATTAAAAAATTTCTTATTTTTTTTTTTTTTTAACTCTAAATCTTGGTGTATTAAAATCAAATTTTGAAGCACTTCACTAAAAAAAATGATTATAGTAAACTTTCTGGAAAATTTTTTAATGTAAATAAAATGTAAGTAAAATTCTAGCCACTATTTTGAATTAAAGGAATGGGCACAAAATTAAATTGAACAAAACATTAGTTACAATTAGGAATATGATGAAGTTAGTGTTAAATATGCCAGGAAATGTTTAGATACTGTCTTATTTTAATAATTTACTAATTTTTTTATATTCCTCATTGTACCTGTTAAAAAATTTATGCAAAGAGCACGAAATTCAGCTATAATAAAATGCATATATTATAGAAGTAAAAAACCAGTTAGTAATGGTATTTCTTTTAATTAAGAAAACTATGCTTGATTAAAAGGAAACAAAAATAACTCTGTGTATAATGTATATAAACTATTTTTGTTTCCTTTTTAAACAAAAATAGTTTATATACATATTATTTTTTTTTTTTAATTTATGCGAACTATTTTTAAAAGGCTATATGTGTATGATTTTGTTTAAATTATATGAAATAGAAATTTTTGATTTAACTAATTTCTAATTTATCATTTTAAAGTAGATAAATTAAAATAATAGAGTATAATACCAAAAGTACTCAAATTATCTGCTAATTAAATGTGTCTGATGTATTTTATCAGTATATTATTCATTACAAAAATATAACAGAATTTTTAGTTTTTGCAAAGCAAAATTATGTTGGAATTAGAAAAAAGTAAAATTATTGGATTTTATTGTTATAAGTTTACATCTTGTATCTAAAAATTTGCAACTTCTTTTAGATTGCAAGTGGTATGGCCTATTTGGAGCGTGAACAGCTAATCCACAGAGATCTAGCTGCTCGAAATATATTGGTTGGAGACAATAATATAGTAAAAGTAGCTGATTTCGGTTTGGCCAGAATAATTGAAGATTCAGAGTATACAGCTCGACAAGGTATTATTATTATTCAGTAAACGGGTTGAACTAGGCACATTAGTGTTCGACCAATATAATCTTTTATTCTGTTACTTGTCATGAAAAATACTTCATAATTTATTTTTAAATAAGAAAATTTTGATTCATTAAAAAATTATTGTGAAATATATGTGAGAGTTTTTATGATACTGATGTATTTTTTTTTTTTTTTTTCATAATCTTTTAGTACTATCTAATATATATAAAATTAGTACAATATTTTCACTTATTAAAATTATCACTAATTTAAAATTTTCAAAAAATATTTTACCTCCCTTGAGATAAAATTTTTATTTGAAAAGTTATTAAAGTTTGTAGAAAAATTGTTATTCTATAACATTATTTTTGAGAAATTATTTTACGAATGATATTTATTTTCTCTAAAAAAATAAATAATTAAATAATAAATGAAAAGAGCTAAAGGGAATTTTTTTTTTCCTATCTCTTTTTCTTTATTAAGGTTCAAGTTATTTAAATTGCAACAATGGGATTGTCAAGAGATTATGATTGTTTGGCATCATAGGTTCTTCATACTAATAGGGTGCCTTAATATTAAGGAAGTACTAAATAAACACCAGATTAAAATTCTAAACAAAAGGGTGAAGTTTTTAAATGTTAATTTTTTATTTTTAAATTTAATATTTACCTTAAATTTCTTTTAATAAAAATATTATTCAAAATAATATGTTTAAAAACGTTGTATGATTTTAATGATGTTAAATAAATAGAATGAAAAATGATGTCATTATTTAGAATTTTTATGAATTGAATTTGTTAAATTAATTTATAATTTTAAAATTGTTTAGGTAGGAAAGTAAAATTTTGCAATGAATTTTTAGGTGCTAAGTTTCCAATCAAATGGACTGCTCCAGAAGCAGCATTATTAGGGAGGTTTTCCATAAAATCCGATGTATGGTCTTATGGAATACTGCTTTATGAACTTATAACTCATGGCCAAGTTCCTTATCCTGGTAATATTTTAATTATTATTGAATTTTTTAAAATTATTCAAATAAATGAATAATTAAAAAATTTTTCATGTTTCTTTTTATGATGGTACTTAAGTATGAGTGAAGGAAACAATTTATTTTTACACCTTTGTTAATCAATATCATTGAAAAAAAGTTCCTAATTTTATAGTTTTCAAAAAGGCATTTTTTCAGTTTTAATCATTATTAGCATTACAAATATTTTTTATTTGAATTTGCAGAGATGGGAAATCTGCACTAAAATTCATTCCTTGCTACATTCTGCTACAAAAACTGCAAATTTCGCTTTTTACACAAAAAGCATATATCTCCTTTATTTTGATTTAGTAACAATGGAAAATAGTCAATCTTTAGCCTTCGATTAAGATCGCCATTGCAAAATTCATCAACTATTATTTCATTCGTTCTATGCTGTTATATTTATTTAATAAATATGACTTTTATATTTATAGGTATGCACAATCGTGAAGTCATAGAGCAGGTCGAACGTGGATACAGAATGCCCAAACCAACCAATTGTGAGTGTCCTGATTCAGTTTATTCTATGATGCTCCAGTGCTGGGATGCAGATCCAGAAAAAAGACCGACATTTGAGTTCCTCTTTGGTTTCTTTGATGATTATTTTGTATCAACAGAGCCTAGTTATCGCAATGCAGAAGATTTTTAAGAATTTTAAATTGTGTGATTTGTCTACCTGACAACGGTGTCAAATATTATCTATTTAAGAGAGACTTTTTTTACAATGAATGTTTTATATTATTGTGAGTTCTTGAGTTATGTGAAATGTTTCTGAATGTATGATTTTTAGCATTTATTAGTGGCTTTGTAAATAATATTTTTTTTTTCATATAAAATATATGTTTTTAGTGCAAAATTATTTGTTATTTTATTAAATTAGTTATGCTTAAGGAACTGAGAAATCAAAAATTATAGCTTCCAACTACATTGTGCCAAAACTCATGATTTTTAAAAGAAAATATCCATGATATTTAATTAAAATGGTTGTATATTTTTGTTGCCCAACTGACATTCGTATTGTCTGAGACTTTTCCTGCTCAATCACAAAATAAATTCAATTGCTACACAATAACTAAAAAATTGTATATATTTAAAATATTTTCCTAAAATATATTCTCCTTGTCTATTTCTAAAGAGTAATATAAATTTAAAACAAAATTTATTACTGCATTTCTCAGATCTGTAAATATGTTTTTCCTCCTTTCCTTGTTAATAAAAACAGAGTTAACATATTGAAAGATTAATAAATTCATGTTTTATTTAAATTTTAAATCGTAAAAGATGAGAAATCCATTTTGTGGTTTAAAATTTAATTTTTTTCCATTTTTTTTTTTTAAATCTATTGTTGCTTTTAAAGCATTATATAATAATTGGTATTTATATAATAATTTTCAGTTCCATGGTACATTGGGTGCCTGTTGTATAAAATTATTGGTAAAAATTGTTGTTTTTAATATATTATTTCTGAATTAGCAAGTTTTGGCTTCAGATAGTTACATTTTTAATTTAAGATTCCTTATTAAATAGTTGTATATTTCAAATGTCAGTTTTATTAAGGAATTCAAAATCGGTAAGAATTTTCCCAGTATGGAAATTTTTATAATGACTCATGCTCAAAGTTGTACATAATTCTTCGAGATTGCATTTCATCATTGCTTTTAATACAGGGTCTTTCTTGTGATTAGAAATGTCATCAGTTTCTTTTATAATTCCTTAAAATTCTGTTGCTTTTAGTTTTCATGAATTAAATAAAAATAATTATAATTTTAAATTCATTACATGTGTTGGTAATCATTTTCATTTTTTAGAAAGTGTTTAAATATCATAACTAAAAACTTTTCTTCAAGAATGGGTCATAATTTATGCCCAATAACTATTTGCAAGGTTAATTTTATGAAATTATTTAAAAATAATTCTGGTCATAAAGGTGATTTAGTTGCAATCCATTTAAATTTACTGGTTTTGGGGGAAATTTATGAATGTGTCATTTTAACTTTGAGTATTAAAATACTAAGTGTCAGTTTGTGTATTATGTTTTGGGCTTAATCCTCATTAACAACAAAAATAATTAGATTTGTTTTCCAAATAAATATAGAAATAATCGAATACGTATGTATATTTGGTTGTATGTAATTTTAACATTTTTAAATTAGTGTGGGCTTTTATATGCATGTTCGTATTTTGTTTATATGATAAATTTTTATTCTACTTAAAGATAAAATACTGTTCATGAGTAATATTGAGTGGGGAAAAAATATGCAATTGCATATCTTCCATGCATTGTTAAAAATTATACAAAAGCATAAAATATCCAATCAATATCTTCATTCTTCAAATGCAAATTAATTTTTTAAGACATTACTACTAAAAATTAAATTTTACTTTTTTAAAAGGAAAAGTATTTTTGTCCTACATTAAAATAAGTCAATTTAATTAGATTATATAATATAATGAATGTGTTAAATTTCCGATATAAAAAAGAAAAAAATATGGAATAGAGAAAGTTTTCAATTAAATTATTTATGTGCTTAAAAACATATAATTCTTATATCGGGTAAAGTTACTTGTTAATTTTTTTTTTTTATTTTGTAATCTATATTCTCCTAGAATTATGGTTTCATGCATTTGAAGTGATCCATTTTTAGGATGATGTTAAATAATATGTTTTAAATGAGCACAATTTTCTTTTAAAAAGATCTTTTTATCTGTTTTTAATTTATTTTCAACATGCTTCTAAATTTCCTTTACATTGATAATAACCTGCCTGTACGTGTTACATTTATTGCATACACTTTTATGCAGTAACCTCTCTAATCCAGCATTTGAATACTTCCATACTTTCTATAAACCGGTGTTGATTGAGCCTTTATCATATGGGTTCAAGCATTTGTTCACCTCGATCACAGAGGGCGAGACTGTTACTCGTATTTTTGCCCAATGTTAATTGTAATTATTAGTTTTCAAACACTGTTGTAAACACATTAAATATGTACCCGTTTTAATCATTTTGATTTTTATCTTTGATATTCCCCTTAAAACTATATTGGAGCTTGACAGTCTGTCGCAGCCGTGGTGCAGGGTTAAAGAAGTTGCTGTACTCATAAAAAAAAGAATTTGTTGTCAAAACAAATACTTGAAACACTGCCAACATGCATTTTTCTCCTTTCATAAAATGTGTAATTTTATTAGTATTCTTTAGAGTTGTTTCTTCCTCTAAATATTCCTTTTGCAACTTTTACCTGTGAAACAAAGTGTCGTTTAGTATTGAAATAACTGCTGCATAGCACGACACATAGATGATTGCCTTTTAAAAAATAAATTTTTTGACCTTCATAAGAGTAGTAGAATGCCATGAAGATGCATAATGATAATCATCACTTTAATTTATTGCAGAGCTTCGAGTAAAATTTGTAAGTTATACTTTATTGTATTTATGTCCAATATTTTAATAAAATGCACCCATAAAAAAATATATATACATTCTTTTTTATACCTACATTTTAACAACAATTGTATCGAAACATTGTAAAAAAAATTATTTCTTCTTTTGTTTTAAAGCATTATATTACTGCTATTTGCCTATTTGAAAGGAAAATTTATCTAAGAATATTTTATTGAATGAAATGCTGCAATATAGGATCAAAGCTCTTTTGTATAAAATATATTTGTATTAAAAATGATTTTTGTTTAAGATTTATATGAAACGAAGAATTAGAGTGAGCCTTTATAAATTGTATGTGATAGTTGGTAACTCAGAGAAATGTGTTATTTTTCCATTGTATTATAAGACATGGTTGAAAAATAAAATAGATTTCTGAACTGCTTTTATTCCTTATGATTGTTTTCTATTTCATCAACTGAAAGTCTTTTTAACAGTAAAATCTACTGGAAAATGTTTCATTAGGATTATTACGAATGCTATAGATTTTTCGATATAAAAAAAAAAGAATATTTAATGAGAAAGAACTATTTGATCTTGATTTTTATAATTTGATGGTGATTATCTGATTGTTTTTAATACTTTTATAGTCCAACCACAGATAATATGAAATGATAAACACCCAGTTTGATGCAGAAAAGGGCAAATCGATCGCTTAAGATGTTAGTCAGATATATGCTATGCAATTGACCCAAACTGAAAATGTATATTAAAATGGGACCTTTTCAACTATTTATTTTCCTTGTCCACTTGCACGTGTGAGGAAACAATTTAAAAGTTGAAGCTTCATCGAGTCAACCACAGATATGCTTTAATATTTGGGTTATTCAGACAATTTTGTTATGAACGCCTTCTGAACAATTTCTTAACTAGTTGTTAGACATTGGAAAAGAGGTCAGCAATTGAAAATAGTTTCCTGAATAACACACCTTTAGCATTCATTGAAGCATCTGAACAACCGATAATCAAGAGGATTGGTGAATAAAGAGTGGGAACTCTTTAGTATCTTTAAATATTTCAAAATTTAAATTGTCAAATAAATAAGAATGCTTATTTTCTACAGTGTTCATGGTCTTTTGAAGATTGTTAGTTTAATTTGGGTTGACAGATGTTAAACCAAATTATAAAGAAACGCGATTCTTCTCCACATTTTTTTTTCTTCTGTTAATTACTATATACATGTAAAGATTTTTCATTATCGATGAAGACAAATTCCTTGACATAGTTAAGATAAATAAATGTCCCTATTTGGCACATCTTTAGCATTGAAAAAGAAAATATCTAGTTCTTTTTCCTCCTTAGATATCAGTCTGTCATGCTTCTCTGTATGATGTTTCAGATGTGACGTAATAATCTGTGAAATAATGATGGAGATAATCGAAAGTAGGTCTGTCATTGGGTTCCTTTTTCCAACACATTAACATCATTTCATACACGGCATCCGAGCATTCGGGGTCGGTTGGTTTTGGCATGCGATAGTTGTGCTTCGTGATTAATTCTGACACTTGTTGGTTTTTCATATCTGAGAAAAGAAAATTCAAATTAGGGTTGGAATAAAGTAAATGCATTTTTATAGTTCTATGGATAGGATTCGAGCCTGAAACCTGTGGTACTAGCCACTAAGCTGCAAATAACAAAATTGTAGTGTTAAAAATATTTGAAATATATTTTTATTTGATTATTCTTCATTATTTTATGTAAAAAAAAAAAAAACAAGAAGTTAAGGAATTCTGCATCAAAATTTATTAACTTTTGTAGTTACATTGTAAATTAATAAAGATATTTTATTTCTATCTCTAGCATATATATATAGAGTTATTCTACATGAATGGACTTTTAATATTAGCATTCTGTAAAATATATATGTATCAGTATTAAATCAAATAAGAGTTATTTTATATATAGTTATTCTATAGTTATATTTTATTCGCATATAGTTTTTGGAATAAAGAGAATTTTTAACAAATAAAATTGTGGAATCTCACAAAATATGGATAATTTTTTTGTATGAGTATGAACTTGGACATTCTGCTATCCAAATAACAAGAAACATTAATACTGCATTTGTGAATGATGCAGCTAATGTACTCGCAGTGAGATTTTGGATGAACTCAAAGGTAATTTTTGCACACTAAGGCTAATCCGACTTGGACTTACAGCTTAACGTGGAATTCGAACACAAACTTAACGCCTAACCGTGATTAGCATCACCATCTCCCACCCGGGAATCGAACTCGAGCTCTTTGGATTATATGGTCAGAACCCTACCCTTGTGTCACCGAGAGGGCCCGCTGGTTTGAGAAGTTCAAATATATTGAAATGGAAGGCCTGCAGGCAGTGGTTTAACAATAAGATAGCAAGACGGGTAAATCACCCCAGCCGGATCAGAGAGACTATGAGTACAGAAAAGATCTGATATTTATTATTACAAAATAAAGTAAAATTTATTAAATCTTTTTTTAATAAATTTAAGATACTAAAGTGATAAATTAAAAAAATGTTTCTCAAGAATTTGTATGTATATTCATTTGTATGAAAAATATATCGCATTTTGGTAGTAATAGAAGTAGTTACGCACGGGAATCTCAATGATAGGGACTTCCCCAATTTTTGGTCCGTGAATAGGTAAGTACAAAATAAAAAGTGGGAATTCCTGCTTCCATCGATGTGCCTCTGGTAACATTTTTAAATTCACTTGTTAGGGAATTCCCCTGATTCTTGAATAGGTACTTACAAAATTAAAAGTGGTGATCCGCCCTGGCAAATCAGAGACTTCAGAAAGCTGAAAAGCCCCTTGTTTCGCGGATTCTCCATGCGTCACTATTAACTTATTTTTGTTTCGCCTGATCTGCGATCAGTCGTGAATTTAATTAGTTGATTGCAGCAATTAGATAACATGGAAATATCTTAGTGGGAGTTAAAAAAAATGAAAAAGAAAGATGGGAGTCTGAAGAAAAAAAGTAAGTCAATGATTTAAAGGCTCGTTCACACCGAGGCGTTGAAGCGTTGACCAATCATTAGCCTCACAGCGTTCGCCTGAAATCGGTTGAAATCCACCGCTTCAACTTTCAACTCTCAAATACTTACCGCGTCATGTGACTTGGATTGAGCCAATAGTAGATCTGTTATCTAGTAGAAGTAACTGTAACTTCACTAGGCTTTAAGCAATTTCTAAAGTTTCGGTGTGAACGGGTCGAAAAATTTTCTTCCCTGCCGCTTGACGCGTCGCCGCCTCATGCCTTGGTGGGAATGACCCTTAAGAGTGTGGAAGAAACTAGCCGAATCGAAAGTGAAAGTATTGCAGTCCTTGACAACACTGATCCAGAGTCACTCAGCTCTGTACTAGCGATACCCATAATTGCTCAGAGTAAGTATAGTAATATTTTCGAGACATCTTGCAGCTTTTGAAAGGGTTGAAAAAACGTGGCAAATGGGTTCCACACTAATTGACAGACAGGCAGAAATTGCAGATTTGCACATCATTCAGTGTTCAGCAAAGAAATTGTTTCCTTTTGAAGCGTATCATTATTTGGGATGAAAAGTGGATACTATACGATAATCGCAGATAATCAGCGCAATGACTAGATGTACACTCATGTCCATAAATTAAGGATAATTCAGAATCACATAGAAATTGAACTCTAAAATAAAAATTTCACCTGTAGAATTATCACACACATCTTGAAGAAGAATATGCAAATTACAGGAAACCACCAGATGGCGCGGACAGTACGTCACAATGACGAGAGTGTAAGAGAGGGGTATATAAGGAATGGTGGCAAAGAAGTAAAATTGTAAATAGCACCGGTGTAGCCCTTCAATCCTATGCTAATAACTTTAACGTTGAAATTATTGCTCCTAACACCCCCACTAGAATTGGTACTAACTCTACTTCTATTATTGACCTTGTAGTTACTAACAACTTCCACTTTAATCACTCAATTTCTTCTCTAGATGAACTCTCCTCAGATCATAACCCTGTCATTATTGACTATAAATTTAATTATGTTAATTTTAATATCAACTCTAATATTACTACTAACTGGTCTAAATTCTCTACTACTCTGGACTCTAACTTCAATTATTCACCCACCCCCTCTAACTAATCCTAATGATATAGAAACTGCAATCTTTGAATTAACTAGTAGTATTATCTCTGCACATAAAGCTGCTTCTAAACCTCTTACTACTAACAACCGCACTTACCTACCCCCTTACATTAAACCGCTAATTACTAACCGTAATAACGCTAGAAAAATTTGGCAAATTGGCAAATATATCGTGACCCCCACAGCAAGAATCAGTATAACCATCACCAGAACTTACTTAGACGGGCAATTTTAAACTACAAAAACGATTGCTGGGATAGGAAACTTCAAACTGTTAATGTTGAAGATGGATCAATTTGGAACCTTTGCAATAATATTAGAAAAAAAGAACTAGAATTACCTCACTTCACACTCCTAACTCTGCTGTTACTACTGATACAGACAAAGCTGAGGTCCTCGCCACTACTCTACAAGCACAATTCCAGGAAAACGAAACTAACAATCCCTAACACTGTAATTGATGTCGAAAACACTATCTCTTCTTTCCTTGCTCAGCCTAATGATTATGAAAATATTCCTCCTACCAAAGCATCCTTTATTATAAATTGCATCTTTAATCTTAAAATTAGTAAAACCCCTGGTATTGACTGCATAACCAATAAAATGCTTAAAAATATTCCCTTCAAAATTATTCTTCAAATCTGTAAAATTACTGATGCTATCCTTTTAACTAACCACTTTCTAACAATTGGAAGACTGCTCGCATTCTTCCGATCCTTAAGCCTGGTAAAGACCCTACCTCTCCTAATAGCTATCGACCCATTTCACTTCTTTCCTCCCTCAGCAAACTAATCGAACGAGTTCTCTCTGATATCCTTAATGAAGCATCTAACAATCTTAACATACTAATCTCTCAGCAGTTTGGTTTTACAAAAAATTTATCCACTACGCATCAACTTTATAACATTTCGAAACTATCTCAGAAGGGTTTTCCTGGAAAATTGATACAGCAGCAATCTTTCTAGATGTGGCAAAAGCCTTCGATCGAGTTTGGATCAACGGACTAATTTTCAAGATGATTAAATTTCAGTATCCTTCTTTTTTTTTTTAATTCGTACTATTTATAACTATCTCACAGGTCGAAATTTCGTTGTTTCTGTAAATAATATCGATTCAAGAAACTGCAAAATCTAGCCGGTGTTCCCCAGGGCTCGATCTTAGGGCCCTTTTTATATAACATTTACACCAATGATATTCCACAGAATCACAAGATTAAATTAACACTCTACGCGGATGACACTGCTATAATTACACAGGGGAGAAACTTCAACATTATTCAGAAAAACTTACAAAAATTACATCAATCAGTTAGAAATATGGCTTAATAATTGGAAAATTAAACTTAATGTCGCGAAAACTGAAGCAGTGCTATTCACCAGGAAAAATAACTATAACCCACCTAATATTACTATTTATAATACTAACATTTCCTGGTCTACAGAAACTAAATACCTTGGAGTAATTCTTGATTGCAGACTTAATTATAATTCTCATATCCAACATCTTCGCACTAAATTCAATAACCAATTACGAAAACTCTATCCTTTAATTTGCAGAAATTCTTCTCTAACACTGGAACTTAAAAAACTAATCTATCTCTCCTATCTCAGACCTATCATAGCATATGCGAGTCCAGTATGGGGCTCCACTGCGAACAGTAACTTTTGATTCTGGAAAGGCTTGAAAACAAGATCTTGAGAATGATTACAATTCACCCTGGTTCTTTAGAAATAAAGAGATTAGATATTCGCTCTCTGTTCCCAGCTTTAAAGAATACGTACAAAAATTGCTGTTAATTTCTATGATTCTGTTTCTCATTCAATAACCAGGTCCTAAAAGATCTTCAAAATTTTGATTATGATATATCTCTTCCCAGCAGCCGCAAACGCCCACGATACGTACTTAATATTAATAAATAATGCGCTCACTTTTAGTTTCTTCCCAGACAACCGATGGTTGCTTTGGATCTTCTCTCTCCCGCTTCTCGCGTAATTTTTTTTTTTTTTTTTTAGTTACTCCGTCTGTGCTCGTTTTTGCTAAGATTTTTAATTTTCCTCTTGTTTTTGTTTTTATTAAATTCCTTTTTTGTTTCATTTTTAAATTTTATATTTGTTGCTTTTAGTAACTTAATTGGTATTATTGTTTTTCTTATTAAATTTTCTATATTTTTTATAACTGGCAAGGGCAAGACCTCACGTTACGTAATCCATCTACCAGGTTGGAGGTTTGGTCGCTGCGCGACCAAGGCACTCCGTGTACTTACCCCGATTTATAAGTAAAATTGTTCAATATTGTGCTATAACTTAACTATAACTAACTGTGCTATAATAACTGCTTCCTTTGTGCTATAACTATGCAATAACCGCATAGTTATAGCACAAAGGAAGCATTTGGATGATTTTTTACGTGGTAGAATTATAGGACGACTGGAATGTGGACGTACCCAGCTGAAAGTATCCGAGGTACTTGGAATCGCCCAGAGTGTCATCTCCAGGCTTTGGCAACGATTCCAAGATGATGGTAATGTGAGTAGATGTTACAGCACCGGTCGCCCCAGTGTTACAACGCCGAATGAGTACCGGTATTTAGTAGTTACTGCCAGACGGAGCACAGCATCGGACCTGTCTCGTCAGCTCTCTTCAGCTACCGGTACGACCGTTTCAAGGCAGACCGTGCACAGACGCTTAGGGCACATTGGTCTATATGCTCGTAGGCCTGTCAGATGTATTCCACTTACCGTAACTCACTGTCGCCTGCGATTAACCTGGAGTAGAGAGCATGCATTGTGGACACCGCAACAGTGGTCTTGTGTGATGTTTTCCGACGAGTCCAGGTATAGTTTTCAATCTGATTCTCGCCGGACTTTCATATGGAGAGCGCCAGGTACCCGTTACCACCAAGAGAACACCATTGAACGACACCGTTACGGTGGTGCAGGATGGCTCGTTTGGGGAGGAATTATTCTTGGTTCCAGAACTGACCTGCATGTTCAGAGTGTAACGATGACAGGCCACATCTATCGGGATGTCCTTCTGGAACAACATGTACGTTTGTTTCGGGGCGCCATGGGTGCTGAATTTCTGTTTATGGATGACAACGCCCGTCCTCACCTTGCAAACATTGAATGCCTTCAATTGGAGGATATCACCCGTATGGATTGGCCAGCATACTCGCCGGACTTGAATCAATAGAGCATGTGTGGGATATGCTTGGCCGATGAATTGCAGCCCGTCAACCCCCCTCCCACCTGTCAACCGGAACTTCGAGGGCATTGCTTGATGAGTGGTGTAATATTCCCCAAGACCAGATTGATAATTTGATACTCACCATGCCTAGGCGTTGTAAGGCCTGTATTGCATCGTCCGGGAGACATACTCCATATTAACCATCATACTAACCCTGTTATACTGTTTTTTGTAAATAGATTCTTTTTCGAAATTTGCTGCAGGGAGTAAAAATCGCAATTTTTATTAATTATGTCAAACATACAGCATCTTTTTTGCTCTTTACCTTTTGTTTAATAAATAGACTTTACAAATAAGTCAAATTTGTTTTGCTTCTGTCTTTGCCTGAACTTCATTATCCTTAATTTATGGACATGAGTGTATATGAAAAGCCTAAACACGCACCCAACCAAGCTTACATCCAAAGAAGACAATGATGGCGGTTTGGTCATCATTGGAATCAAAGGGGAATTATCTATTGCAGCTTCTTAGGAATAAGGCAAACAATTAATGTATCATATTACTATCAACAATTCATATGGTGTATTAGAAATTGCCGATATCAGAATCAGCGTTGTTGAATCGAAAAAATATTATTATTCTCCATGAAAACGAAAAACCGCACGGTTCCAGAAACCGAACGAGTCGAAATGTGTGGTTTTGCATCATTCACCACTTCTTTAAACATTTGGAATCGTTCGCTCTTTTTTCTTAAAGGTTAAAAGCTCTTTTTAATCACAAAGTTGTCAAAACAGCCTTTACTGAATTTATTCAATCTAAATCAAATGTGTTCTTTAAAACTGGCATAAAAGTGCTTTGCAATGTATAGCAAAAAGTGCTTTGGTATAGATGGAGCATATTTTCCTTAAATATGTTCAAACAATTTGTGCTTGAGACTTTTTAAAACTTCTCTACTCAAAAGGTCATTTCATAAAATGATTAACATAATAATTTTATAATGTTCCAATAGTTCTCAGACACTCTGCATTTTCATTCTACTTTAGTTACTAAGTGGTCATTTAAATAAGTACAATTAACGTACTCTCTTTACATAACTTCGTCAACGTCGGATTTGCTCCTTTTTTTCCTAGTCTTCTTCAGATGAGACACAAATATAGACAATCCTCAGTAGAATTCAAAAAGATTATCGTCCTGAATTCTCTTTCACTTGGGTAACCCTCATTATCTGTTATGCAAAAAGACAAGGCTTTACATAGAAGACTAAACACTCAAACGCCTACTAGTTTCAGCCAATCATAAGCCTATTATACTACCCCACGATTCGCACGCTGTTTACAATTTGCATTTCAATTTTTGGACCCAGGACTTAAAATGGATATCCACAAGATACTAAAATCTCCCGATGAAAAATACCAGTTAATCGGAATCTAAGTAAACAGGATTTCAAGATTCTGATTGGTTGGCGCTTTGCATTTTTACATGCTAATGTTCGGCCTGATGTCTGAGTGGCTAGCGCTCTGGAGCTCGATGCCATAGGTTTCGGGTTCGGTTTTTCTAGTCCCGGCGGAACCATGGATGTTTGTAGTGGATCAGAATCCACTTTAAATCATAGGTGCCGGCCTAATATGACTGTAGAGTGTTAAACATAGGGTTGACAATCCTACCCCTTAAAAACAAAACATCTCCTGTTTCAAAATCTGCTAGTAGGCAGGCGGTCTTTGCCCACCATGGGGCTTTTGCGCCACTGATGATGATGACATGCATGTTTAAACCAATAAGAAAACTGAGATCGTATGGCAATTATCGAAAAACTTAGTGTCAGAAAATAAAAATGTTCGAATTCAATTCTATTCGAATCTTCCCTTTCCTGTGTGCACCGAACTTTAGTGAGAGAACACATGCTTTGAAAAATGAGAATATTTGGTAAGACTGCTTTTATGTCTTTCATCGTCATTCAGAAGATGTTTCATCTAATTTATTTGATCTCGTTAATAGCGAAAGCCGTTGGTGTTCTCTAAATTTTATCCACTACTACATACAAATACAAGATAGCTATTTGTGAAAGTTCCCATATCTTAATAAGAAACAACGTTGATTTGTCGAAATGTGTTTCTAATTATAAAATAGTCAACCAAATTGGTGTGTTCCTGATCGAGTAGAGATAGTGCAAATATTTTTCACATTCATCATCATCATCAGTTGTTCAATGGTGGGCCAAGGTCGTCTGCCTGATGACAGATTTTGAAACAGGTGTTTTTCTTCTTTTTACGGAGTAGGGTTGTCAGCTCTACTTCCAACGCTGTACAGTCATGTTAGACCGGGGCCTGAATGGCCGAGTGTCTAGCTCTCTGGCGCTCTGTGCCACAGGTTTCGGGTTCGAGACCCGGCGGTGCAATGGATGTTTGTAGTGGTTTCACTTTAAACCGTAGATCCCGGTCTCCTATGATTATAGAGCGTCACGGAGCCAAGTCTGACTTCTCATCCACATCATTCCCGAACTCCTACAAATATCCATGGCTCAGCCGGGACTCGAACTCGAAACCTGTGTCACCGAGTGCTAGAGAGCTAGTCACTCGGCCATCAGGCCCCGTTTCTCACATTAAAATGATTTAAGAAACTTTTTCTTTCCATTCTTGCCTATTATTTAGTAAGAAGTCAAAATATACTGAATAAAAGATTAAAAAAGCAATCCTACACTGAAGTGACAAAAAAGTCATGGGATACCTCTTAATATCGTGTCGGCCCTCCTTTCGCCCGGCGAAGTGCAGCAACTCGACGTGGCATGGACTCAACAAGTCGTTGGAAGTCTTCTGCAGGAATATTGAGCCATGCTGTCTCGATAGACGTCCATAATTGTGAAAGCGTTGATGGTGCAGGATTTTGGGCACGAACAGACCTCTCGATGATGTCCCATAAATGCTCGATGGGATTCATGTCGGGCGATCTAGGTGGCCAGATCATTCGTTGGAATTGTCCAGAATGTTCTTCAAACCAATCACGAACAGTTGTGGCCCGGTGACATGGCGCATTGTCATCCATAAAAATCCCATCGTTGTTTGGGTACATGAAGTCCATGAATGGCTGCAAGTGATCTCCAAATAGCTGAACATAAGCATTTCCAGTCAATGTTCGGTCCAGTCGCACCAGAGGACCAAGTCCATTCCATGAAAAAAAAGCCCACACCATTACGGAGCCACCACCAGCTTGAACAGTGCCTTGCTGACAGTTTGGGTCCATGGCTTCGTGGGGTCTGCGCCACACTCGAACCCTACCATCAGCTCTTACCAACTGAAATCGTGACTCATCGGACCAGGCCACGGTTTTCCATTCATCTAGGGACCAACCGATATGCTCACGTGCCCACGAGAGTCGCTGCAAGCGATGTCGTTCTGTCAGTAAAAGCACTCGAGTCGGTCTTCTGCTGGAATAGCCCAAGAAAGCCAAATTTCTCCGCACAGTTCTAACAGACAAGTCCCTTGTACGTCCCACATTGATTTTGCGGTTATTTGACGCAGTGTTGCTTGTCTGTTAGAATTTACGACTCTTTGCAGACGTCGCCGGTCTCGGTCGTTAAGTGCAGGCGGTCGACCACTGCGCTGTCCATGGTGGGATGTTATGCCTGAAATTTCATACTCTCGGCACACTCTTGACACAGTGGATCTGGGAATGTTGAATTCCCTAACAATTTCCGAAATGGCATGACCCATGCGTCTAGCTCCAACTAACATTCCGCGTTCAAAGTCTGTTAATTCCCGTCGTGCAGTCATCATCACGTCAAAACCTCTTCACATGAATAACTTGAACAGAAATGAAAGCTCTGCGAAAGCACTGCGCATTTATACCTGTTCTACGCGATGCTACTGCCATCTGAAAATTTGCATATTGCTATCCCATGACTTTTGTCACTTCAGTGTAATGTGATGCGTAAAGTAGAAAATCCAGATTCAGGTTAACAGTGAACAAGACATGAAATATCTTACTGAGATAAGGCGTTCCTCCGTGAGTAAATATCTCGTATAAAACAATCCCAAAAGACCAGACATCTGATTTTATGGTGAATTGCCCGGTTGTATATGCTTCCGGTGCTGTCCACTTGATGGGCAACTTTCCACCTGTAATTGAATTTAAAATTAAATAAATTTATAGTACAAAAAACAACATTGAATTTTTGAACAACCTTTGAATTTTTATAATTCTTTTTTTTTTTTTTTTCTTCTTATTCACTTTCGGTAATACAATTCATTATTAGAGAGTTTTGCATACCGTATTTTGGACGTCCGTTAGCTTTTTCTCCCTAGCGCATGCTCATAGAAAACATTATTACAGATACGCATGCGCAATTTCCTATGAGCATGCGCTAGGGAGAAAAAGCTAACAGACGTCCAAAATACGGTATGCAAAAACTCTCTATTATTATTTTTTTTTCCTTTTGCACATTAAATTTAATTTTGACAACAAAAGACGGTTAAACTCGTCGTTTGGTAAGTTTTCATTTAAAACTGTTTAACCATGCTGCGGCAAACAGCTTGTTATAAAATGAGAACCAAATAAATCATTTACAGAAAGATATGCCACAAATAGTGAATAAAAACGTAACTGCTTAAAATATTTTGAATGTAAGTCATAAAACAAAAGTCAATAACTGATTGCAATTTTAAATTAAATTTTTTTAATATATATCTTGTGTTCTAGTTTTGTTACCGCCATGAGTGGTTTCTCTGATATCTAATAGATATCAGAGAAACCTCTCATGGTGGTAACAAAAAAATTAAACCTCTAAATTTAAATAGCTTTAAAAGTTAACTTCCTTCCTCTCTTTTCTATTTCTTTTCTGTACTATTAAGGACTGGACTAATAATTATGCATTTTGAAGTATATTGTACTGTGTGTTATTATATACCATTATGTTTATTATCATATGATCATGGTAGAAAAATTATTTATTCTGAGGTCATGCTTTGACTGATATTACACCTTATTTTTTCGAATTTTCTAAATATATTTTGAATAATATTTTTTTTTAATTAGGAATTTCTGGTTTCAAACTTCTTTTAACGCAATCCTATCATCCCTTTTTTTTTTTTTTTTTTCTTCCTGAAGTCTAGTGAGTAACTAGTGCTCTGGCGTTCGTTGCCACAGATTTCAGGTTCCAGCCCCCGTCGTTCCATGAATATTTGTAGTGGTTCTGAATCCACTTAAAAATATCCCGATCAAACATAACTGTAGAGCGTTGGGCTTAGGGCTGACAGCCCTATCCCGTAAAAAGCATTTTCTATATAAAAAAAAAAAAAAAAGCATTTTCTATCTCGAAATCTGCCAGAAGGCAGACGGCCTTGGCCCATCCAGGGGCTTTTGAGCCAATGAAAAAGAAAAAAGCATCATTTTCTTTTGAGTACATTACAGTTTCAAAGACATGGTCTCGCATCAATTTTCTTATGGCAGACCCAATAAAGACACCTTCTTTCAACTTTGCTTCTGACAAATGTGAGAATTTTTTAGCATATTCAGTTCGAAAACAAATATTCAGTCTTTGCGATTGTTTTTACAAATTGTTTCAGTTTGTAAAAGCAATCAAGTGTTTGTTTACCATAGGAATACATTTGCATACCATAGAATGCTTCGTATCATTTTAAAATTGAAAGAATCTTTTTCCTTTTGTGATCGTTTCCTTAAATCTTCAACCTTCTTTTCTTATTAAATCACAGTCAGCATTTAACCTTTTCCTCCACACTTTTATAGCACCTTCAATCTTGGTAGAAATACTTAAAGTACTCGAATACTATGAACTCTCGATAAAATTGAGAATTAACAAAACGTGATTTCATTAAACATTCAAACTTTTATTTCACGGTTCTTTTGTGATTTGAAAGGAAGTGATTGCATACTTGTGGTTTACGCTTTGACAAATGTTTATAACGATATTTATTTCATGGAAATGAGATTTTTTTGTGTACAAAATATTTGGCTTACATTGCTTTGTCTTTAAATTATTTTAAACTATCTATAATATATATAATTCCCGTGTCACGATGTTTGTTCGGGATGAACTCCGAAACTAAAAATCCGATTTTAACTTTTTTTTTTTTTTTTAAATGTGTGTTTTGTTGCAGCTTGAGAGATAGGATAGTTTTTATTCAGATTTTTTTATTTAAATGCAAAATCGGTTAAAATCTACCCCTGAGGATGTCGCCAATCTTGCAGCCCGGAATATTTCGCCAATTTCTTTAGGGTTGCAATACTGTAATTAGAGGAATTCGTAGCTTCATTTTTCGAACAATATAATGACTATTTTATTGCTAATTCGATAATCAGTTGCAGAATTCTTATTTGCACTCATTAAAAACAGAAATATATATTCTTTTAAATAAGTATTCCGATAAATTATTGATTATTCTGAGCATATTCTTATAACATACGTCTGTCGCTCATACAGAATAAAACAATTTTTATGATGTTGCCACACATGAAAACAAGAAAAAAACAAGAAAAACGATTTTTAATTTATTAATAACTTATATTTATTCTTAAATAATTGATTTCCTTTTAAAGATATTCTTTTAGTTAGGATTTTGTGGCACTCAAATCTGATTCTGATCATCTCCCCGTTTTGTTTACCTTTGAAACCAGCTTAGAATCACTGAAAGGTCCAGATCAGCTTTTTGACCAATTGGGAGGATTTTGGGTACGTGCTAAGCACTAAGCCCCTCCCACCATTTCTTTTAAGCGAACCCGCTGACGCCGACCGACATTGCAGACCTGGAACTCTCACTGCAAAGGAGCTCTCAGAGAATCAT
Organism: Caerostris extrusa; assembly: GCA_021605095.1. NCBI lineage: Eukaryota > Metazoa > Arthropoda > Arachnida > Araneae > Araneidae > Caerostris > Caerostris extrusa. The sequence goes on along the minus strand of BPLR01003573.1, from coordinate 287,984 downwards.
CGAAGCCAAGATTTAAACCTCCACCTGTTAGGTTTCCAAGCGAACTCAAAAACGAAATTAAGCGCAAGAATCCACTTCGTCGGTTCTGGCAAGAGTCTAGAGATCCGAACGCCAGAGCCGATTATTACAGGCAAATGGCCATTGTTAGATTGAAGACTAAGAAATTCTCACAGCAACGATGGGAACACACCATAGAGGCCATGACTCCTCAAACAACACTATTTAGACGAACGTCTTGGTTGCGTAAACCTTTTACCAACAAACCACCACTACTACGCTCCAACGGATCTTCTGCTTACGCACCGGAGGAGAAAGCCGAGCTTTTAGCTGATAGCTTACAACTTCAGTTTGAAAACCAACCACGACGTTGAAGATCCTATGTTCTTCAGTCGTACTAACACCACTGTAGCAGACTTCCTACAACAACCACACAGTAATGATATCAGTAAGGTCTGTCCAGCGGAAGTCTGTGAATTTGTTAGAAAAATTAAACCCAATAAGTCTCCTGGGATTGATCGCATGCTCAAATCGTTACCATATACCTACGTGATTCTGATCTTATCTGATTAACTTTTTAATCGATAAGTGCTATTTTCCTCAGAGCTGGAAAACTGCCGTAGTAATTCCTATTCCAAAACCTGATAGCAATAGGGCCTACCCCCAAAATTACTGTCCAATCTCACTACTCAGTGGAGTTAATAAAATATTCGAATATTCGATTCTTAAACGCCTGGATCAGCACTGCACAGATCACCACATCCTCATTCCTGAGCAATTTGGGTTCAGAACTCAACTCAGTACTTCTCACCAGCTCTTACGTGTTAAAGAGCTGATCCATGATGGCTTTATCAATCGTAAATCTACGGGAATATTATTTCTGGACGTAGCCAAAGCCTTTGATAAAATTTGTCATAATGGCTTATTACTCAAGCTCATGCGACTTGATTTTTCACCCCAGTTTATCAAAATCATTCACTCGTACCTCTCTTTGCGTAATTTCAGAGTACGAGGGGACCATCTCTAGCGATCATCCAATCAGGAGCGAGGTACCTCAGGGTTCACTGCTCGGTCCCAGATTGTTTCTAATCTCTGTGAACGACATTCCTAAGCCAGAGTTCTGTAAGCTGGCGCATGTTCGCAGATGACACAGCGATAATTGCACAGCACAAAACACCAAACTCCGTCGTTGCTTTGCTGAATGATTATATTCCTCGCTTGGAAAGTTTGTTGACCACCTGGAAAATCAAAGTTAATCCTACCAAAAGTGCGTGCCTCTTGTTTACATGGAAAAAGAACATTGGTTCTCTTTTTGAATGTCACCCTTTTCGGCCAGCCAGTCCCCTGGGTTACTGAATACAAGTACCTGGGGGTTAGTTTTTGACTCAAAATTATCTTTTAATACCCATTTCGTCAAAGTAGTTGCTAAAGCAACTGCTGCTAGCGTAAAGCTCAAAAGCCTTATTTCTTGAAAGAGTAGGCTAGCGATCAGACACAAGGTTCTAGTCTATAAATCTATCCTTCGACCAATTCTCTTATATGGATGTCCTATTTGGGCGTCCTCCTCCATCGCAAATTTTAAGAAGCTTCAAGTTTTTCAAAAGAAACAGGTAGCTATGATAGTCAAAGCCCCGTGGTTTGTTAGAAGGAAGCAACTCCACAGAGATCTGAATTTAGAACCCATTATGGACTATATTTTCAAAATTTCAAAATCTTTTCATTCTAAATGCCCTCAGATCCGTAACGAAGCGATCAGGCAAATACCTGTATACCATCCAGGTGTGGCTAGCTCCAGGAAGAGACCCAGAGCTATCTATGATACGCACTGGGAATCTTTCCCGGCATTGAAAAGGTGTTGTGGATTTTATTCTGCAACTGCCGATTCTACCGCTGTGGCTGCTGTCTAGTCACTCCAATCACTTCAAGCGAATCTGAGCTGCAGCTTTTTGGCATTTAAATTTTAATTATTTGCTACGATGTGCACCTTAATTTAGAACATGGCTACCTGACTCTTAATTGTATTTTTAATTTTTGTAAATTTTAAATGGATATTTTGCTTTTATTACTCTTAATCTTTAATTGTTTGTTTATTTGTAATTAATCTACTTTTTTTCCTTAAAGACGAAAGCTTTTGTTTACATTTTTCAAACTTGTTATTTCTATACTATTTCGAACCTTTGCTGTACTTAAATTTTTCCATAGTCTCACTGTTAATTGTAACTTTTAGTTTTAGATACTATTAAACTGCTCACTTTCACATCACACCACAGTTTTCTTTTTCAATAAAAATGTTTTTTTTCCCCAACTTCGGTTGGGTTTTTACCTTGTTCAACGGACTGATGGCGCCATCTGTCGGCGAGCCAGTCAATGAAAGATTGTTTTGTTTGCAATGTTTTTTTTTATGTACTTTTGTTCATTTTTATTTTTCTTAACTACTTTATTTTATTTTTTTCTTAGCTTTAAATTGTTATTTTAACTTGAATCTTAAATCTTTTTTGGGGGCATCGTCAACGGACTCTTAATTGTACCTTAAGCTTTAGCTTTTTCGATCTCTTGCTTTAATTGTTCTCAAGCAAGAGATGTTTTTCCTAAATTTTAAATTGTTTTTCCTTTTATTTATTAATATGCTATAATTGAAGCAACTACATTTAATGCTAATTTTCTAGCTAATTTAAGATGTGGAGGTATAGTGGTTCTTAAAACCACCTAGGAACTCCATGTAACAGGTACGCCTTGCCCGTTGCCCCGATGTTGCCACTCATGAAAATAAGAAACAAACAAGAAAAACGGTTTTTTAATTTATTAATAACTTATATTTATTCTTAAATAATTGATTTCCTTTTAAAGATGTTCTTTTAGTTAGGATTTTGTGGCAACCTTAATTAGAATTCGCACGGAATATTTGAAGCTTTAGCTTTTTAGAATGTTAGTTAACGTTACAATTTAAAAGCGTTATTAAAGCGACAGCACAAATTTGACATCCGCAAATTTTTTTTATGATTTCATCGTTGGAATAAAAGTTTGTATCCACCACAGACGAAAGACATACCACAATAAAAGGTAAGTCAGATGGCGACGTGTCTAGATGCCTGTACTACATAACCGTAAAATTCTCATGTTCTGAATATTATTGTTTTATGTACTGCTTTAAATTTTGTGAAAATTATATTGTATGAAATTTATATTATTTTTATGAGAAAGGAATCAAACGTATGTAAGTATTACCTGATTTGATTACCAATATTTTTTTTTCTAAGAAATGTAATAATTTTTTTTTTGTAAGTTATTACAATTTATATTCAAAAAAATTAATGAACAATAAGACTTAGTGTATAATATTAAACGATCGTTTGCATTTGTATTTTATTGTGAATTTTTTTTTAGTCATTTATTATTATATCCCGATTTTATTTTAATTGTATTGTATTTTTTTCAATGCGCATTCAGCATTGAAGCTGCCATTAGACATTCACAGTAAACCAAACGCAATGAGTTATATTAAAAAAAAAAAAAAAAAAAAAGCGAAATGGCTGCAGTGTTGCAAAAAGTTCAATTATTATCTGGGATGAGTGTACTATGAGTCATAAACACTCTCTTGAGGCATTGCACATAACTATGCAAGATTTAAACGGCAATAATAGACTCTTCGGTGGTGCTGTTTTTCTACTATCTGGTGATTTCCGGCAAACATTACCTGTCATTCCTCGCTCTACGTTTGGTGATGAGATTAATGCATGTTTGAAGCAATCATTTTTATGGAAAAACGTTGAAACATTTCGATTGACCATAAATATGCGAGTACAATTATATAATGATCCATTGGAACAAGTATTTTCAAATCAATTACTGGATATTGGAAACGGTACAATCAGACTACATCAAAATACGCAATGTATCCAATTGCCAGACAATTTCTGCTCTGTTGTTCATTCAAAAAAATGAACTAATTGAGAGTGTATTTCCGGATATTCTTAATAATCACTTAGACCATAATTGGTTCAGTAATCGTGCAATTTTGGTAGCAAAAAATGTTGATGTTGATGAAATTAACTGTCGAATACAAAATTTATTGCCAGGCAATCTTTGACTTTTGGGGCCTGAATGGCCGAGTGGCTAGTGCTCTGGCGCTCGGTACCAGGTTTCGGGTTCAAGTCCCGGCGGTGCCATGGATGTTTGTAGTGGTTCGGAATCCACTTTAAACCGTAGGTCCTGGTCTAACATGATCGTAGAGCTTTGCTGGGGTATTATTACTACGCGTCCGTGGCTTATCTTAAAAGCTGCACGCACATCCTGGGTAATGCTAAGTGAGTAACGTTTGTGCAGCTCTTGCCTTAAGGCATCAAAGACAATTGTCTGAGTGGCTGCCAGCTGCGTTGTAACAAAAAAAATATCTGATGACATTTAAGTCAATCGACACCATTGCTGATGAAAACCAGATCGTCAATTTTTCCGATTGAATTTTTAAATTCTCTGGATATGCCAGGAATGCCGCCACACAATCTTCGTCTGAAAATTGGTTCACCGGTCATTCTATTGCGTAACTTAAATCCACCAAAATTATGCAACGGTACACGATTAGTCATCAGAAGAATTACCGGAAACGTACTTGAAGCAACGATATTGACTGGAAAGTTTAAAGGCGCTGTCGTCCTGTTATCTCAAATACCTATGATACCATTATAATCTACAATACCTTTCAAAAGGCTACAATTTCCGATACGTTTGGCTTTTTGCGACAATAAATAAGTCGCAAGGGCAGACAATGGCTATTTGTGGCTTGGACTTGGTGAATCCGTGTTTCTCCCATGGGCAGCTGTGTGTTGCATGCTCACGTGTTGGAAAACCATCGAATTTATTTATTTTGACGAAAGACAGATTAACGAGAAATAGTGGTCATCGCTTAGTTCTTAGTTAAATGAAAGTAATGGTTATTAAAAATTAAATTAGGTACAATAATTATAAATCAGTGTTAAAAATAAACATTATCTACCTCATTCAATAAATTAACAAAAATTAAACATTTTCTATTCGTTGAAGCTTAATTTGAACTTTTCATCACTCTTTACTAATCACTTCCTTAACAATACCAATTATAGTATCTAATAATTGAACGAAATACAAGAAAGCCACGGCAACGCGTGGCCGGGTCTTCTAGTGAATAATATATAATTTGAAATATTACAACCAAATGGCCAATAGAAAATGTGAAACCTTCAAATCAGTTATCGAAAAAAAAAGAAAGACATGTTTTACTACGATATTTAATTAATAGTTAAGGAATATTGATTGTAACCAGCTAGAAATTTAAACCTTTAGGAAGGAAAAGGAGCAAATCCCCTTTTCTCTTTTTCAGTGGTCAGAATCATGCATTTATAAGTAATTATGTTCTCTGCTTTAAAAAATGATAATAAGAAGAAATAATTCAATCTACTCTCGATTTTAGACAAGTGAAAAAATGCCAAAAATACGAATTCAATGTGTCATACAGGTTTAAAATACAGAAAGAAGGATTGTTAGAAGATTTGTAAACAAACTGCTAAATTAAATAAACGATTAAATTTATTTTCTACATACTTGGCCTTTTATGGGTACCGACACAAAAAAAAAATTAAAATTAAGGAAAAAATTAAAAATTAATTATAAATGTATCAAAATTTTTAATATTCGTCATATATTTCAATGTAAACATAAAAAACATTTGATGTAAACATAAAAAAGGTGCCTGATGTCCGAGTGACTAGCCTGGCGCTCGCTGCCACAGGTTTCTGGTTCGAGTCCCGTTGGTGTCATGGATGTTTGCAGTGGTACGGAATCCACTTTAAAGCGTTGGTCCTGGTCTAACATGACTGTAGGGTACTGGCGTAGGGCTGACCCCGAAAAAGAAAAATATCGTTTCGAAATCTGTCAGTAGGCAGACGGCCTTGACCTACCATAGGTTGTTGTACCATTGATGTGTGATGACGATGAAAGATAAAAAAATATATATCACCATGAATTTTGTCCTGATTGTTTTCCTACCTTTTTATCATATAATAATGATAACATCAATTGTGATACCATATGAAAAGTAATTCGTTTTGGAAACTAGAAGATGAAATGGTATATCTTTTATCAGATATTTTGTGTCAACATTAATAACCCTTTTGGGGTTTAATTAAAATGCATTACATATAATATTTCCTAGATTTTAAAGTTGTGCAATTCGATACCGTGTGATATTGCTTAAGCAAATTGTAAGTAATTAGATCCCCGTAACTAACTAAATAGATATTCAGGTTATCTTTTCCGCATTTGCCGGGGAGCGATTTGGGTCCACCTCCTCGTGGTGCCCCCTGGAAACGTCACTTAAGACGGCTAAGAGACCCATACATCTCCGCGGGTGTTCTCGAACACGTTCTGTAGCGTGGACGTTGATGCCCTGGAGTACAACAAGCCCAGTTGAGGGCAGCCAAAGGCGGTGGGAGTGTTGTACTTATTACATATCACCCTATCCGTGGAGCCGAATAAGGCGGAATCCTGGTAGCCCTGAGTTGGTTCTGTCTGCGCTTCTGGCCATGCAGTGTTTCCGTAAGCCTTCGGGCAGGTCGGGTTTATCATTTTGACTTTCCGCATTTGCCATTGAGATGAAAATATAACAATTGCCATCAAAGCAATATCCAAGTCCATATTGCCATCAAGGCAATTGCCTTGCTAGAAAATCCCCATTTCATCTTGATGGAAATTGCTATCAAGATAAAATGAAGACACTCTAGCAAAGAAAAATTGAAATATATCACATTTAATTTCACTAAATAATTAAAAATCGCATTCAAACATGTGAAAATGTTGAATATCTTGTCGAAATAGTAAGAAAGCAAGTTGAAATGAGGGAAAATTTCTTACCGCTTGTGACATATACAGCTTCATCCATCATTCTGGCCAATCCAAAGTCTGCTAGTTTCACTATACCTCCATCACCAACTAAAATATTACGAGCTGCTAGATCTCTGTGGATTAGGTTATTGGATTCTAAGTACTTCATCCCTTCCGCTATCTAGATAATAAATAAAAAAAAATTTTTAAAAAGCTGTTAACAAAATCATGCAAATTTTAAGCTAATTTCTGTTAAATTAATTTCCATGCAATGTAGAAAATATTTTCGGTTGTGATTTGTGATTTCGATTAAGAAGTATTAATTTAGTTATATTTCAAATTGGCTTCTGATTTAATTATGATTCTGATGAAAATTTTGTAATTGATAACTGCGACTGTAATTGAGAATACTCTCATCAGTGGCGCAACAGCTCCACAGTAGGCCAAGGTCGTCTGCCTACTGTCAGATTTAGAGACAGGAGATGTTTTCCTTTTTATGGGGTTGGGTTGTCAGCCCTACGCTCTTCATACAGTAATATTAGACTGGGACCAATGGTTTAAAGTAGATTACGAACCACTACAGATATTCATGGCACCACCGGGACTCGAACCCGAAACCTGTGGCATTGAGCGCCAGAGTGCTAGTCACTCATTTATCAGGCCCTAAGAAGAATACTATATTTAAGATAAATCAAATAAATTTCTTTTCTTTTTTTAAATTTAAAATTCATTTCTATATATGGCAACAAAGCTGCTCTAATATGGCTTAGGCAATATAAATGGGAAAAACTAACAGTTTTGAAGTTAATAAGAATGGGAAACAGACCTATGCTTTTCAGAGCATTAAAAGTATATCGTATATAGCATTATAAGTATTATAAGGACAAAATATTACAATATACTCAAATTAAAAAGTATCAGAGGTTCAATCCTTTTAAAATGGATATATATAAATATGAAAAATTACAGGGGACCAAAGACTATTAAGAATAAAATAATCTCAGGGTATTAAAACTAAATCAATGGTGTTTCTGACAATTGGAGACGTACTTTAAAAATGTCCAACTATGACTAAATGATTTTTCGTAATTCTTTAGACGACTGAATGAGATGGAGAACCATTGACAAACTTGAGGTTAGTTAATAGCAAGGCAGAGGTAAATTGATGGTTACAAATAATTTTTTTCTAATGCAGCTGGTAAACACTTAGACAATTGTCTTTGATTTGCGCTGCACCGACATTACTCACTTAGCACTATACAAGAGGTGCGTGTAGCTTGAGGATAAGCAACAGACTCGGAGTAACCATGCCTCCGCAAAGCTCTACGATTTTATTAGATCGGGACCTACAGTTTAAAGTGGATTCCGAACCACTACAAACATCCATGCCACCGCCGGGACTCGAATGGTTACAAATATTAAGAAAGGTTTTATCTAGACTCCAGCGCCAATTTTAAACAACGCGTATTACTATAAAGAGAACTGTAGTAATTGGGGAGCTCTTAATAGTAATTGGAGATTTGTCAAATTCTCCCAAGAGCTCCAACACCTACGGAGAATCGATACGATAATCGATATTACAATTATTTAATAATTATTTTTAAATTAATTATAAAACATCATTAAATATTTTTCCAATTTTTTTAAACACAAAATAACCACTGGAAAAAATAACATTGTGAAAGGGTAAAATAGGGTTAATTATAATGAGCCAAAGTTATGTAACAATTATTTATTGAATTCTAACTTACAAACATCGGATATTAATTAAAAGAAAAAAAAAATGGAACGGCATTAGATTGAACCATTCTAGAATGGTCCTTTGGCCTCTACTGAGGTTATCATGGTCATCATAATAAATGATTCTGATGGTCATGACTACAACGAACAACATGACCCCAATTCTCTAATGACATAACTGCGGCGTTTGGAAAACTTCTAATCATATATAAATATCATAAATCATCTAAACAAATTATATAAAGATGTTTAGAAAAGAAGACCATTTATATCTAATTGATCTAAATTGTGTGTTTCTCTCTAAACAGATGGCAGGATAGAGCCTGTCTTTGGCAGAGCGTCAAATAAATCCTTCTTGGAATAGCAAGATTGGGGTCATGTCCTTTTCAGTGATATTACTGTGTCCAAAAGTAAAAAAATTCAATTTAAAATTCCGGGGCTTATGGAATTAAAAAAATTTTTTTTTAATCTTATTTTTTGACATCTGTGTGAAATTTGGCGTCAAAGTATCCATTAGTGTTTCAGTGATGCTTCGCTTTGTGAGACGCTAAAACTGATTCCGGCGAATTTTTGCAATATCTGAATTAATTGAGCAAAGAACTTGCATTCAATTTTGTTTGCGGAAACGTATAGAATTTTGCAGAAGGCATTCGGGGAGCATTCCTATATCCGAAAAGAAATGTTTAGAAGTGGTATAAACAGTTCAAAGAAGGCAGAGAACGCGTTGAAGACGAAGAGCCCTCTGGTTGACCATCAACTTCAACTGACGGCTTGCAAACCGTCGATTTACAATTAGAGACCTTGCTGATGATGTTGGAATTTCAAAGAATCGGACAATCCCATTTTTGTCCTCAAACGCGTCAAATCTCGATTGGTACCGAAAAAAATGAATTGATTCTTCGTGACTTTTTCGCCAAAAAATGAAACCCATATCGTTCCACAATCACCATATTCACACCGTGCGACCTCTCGCTATTCCCTAAACTCAAAAGACCACTCCAGGGACACCGTTTTGAGTCGATTGAAGAGATTCAACGTGAATCGTCGCGCGCTTTGAAGGCCATCCCTGCCGATGACTTTTTAGCATGCATTGAGGATTGGAAAAAAGTAGGCATAAGTGCATTGTGTCCGGCGGGAATAACTTTGAAGGCGATAAGATAAATTTGGAAGAATAAATAAAGAGTTTAATAAAAACAAAATGATTGGTCTTACTTTTTTGGGTACAGTAAGTATTTGTCATAAACTTAAGAAAAATTTGAGGGAAGCCCATGACAATTTCACTTTTTGTTTCTAAAACTGATAAAGTAAAGGCTACTCAGAATTCAAACTGGTCATTAGTTTTCTAGAAACTTTTCGACATATTATGTCGAAAGTGAAGGCATTAGATTTAAATCTTATAGAGCATGTTTGCGATGCTCTAAAAAAACAAATTCTGGAACTATGATGTTTCATGTTTGTTAATTTTTAATCTCATTTCTATGTTGCGAAAAGTTTATGTATTGTTTATTTTGTTACGTTAAATACCCTAGTTGAGTATTTAATGATCAAAAGTTAAAAAAATTAACGAAATCAAAAAGTTAACAATCAATGCGTTTAGATCAAAGTAGACATTCAAAGATACTGTTGCACAATTAACACCAGCGAATGAGATGTCCTATTGAAGATTACTGCTGTAATATTTATCATGTCCAGTGCAACAGCGTTTCTTTAAGAATGTCGCGCATCAATTATTGAATATGTCTCAATAATAACCTGAAATACTGAGGATATGTAGCTTTTACAGAAAATTTGATTTGACTGGCTTTTTTACTTAACATTGATTGATAAGCCAAACAGCTGCAATTGTCATTGGGATTCTTTTCATTGAAATTTCACGGTAAAAGGCTTGCCCTTATCTGTATCTATCTATCATCTTATCTTATCTTAATATAGATCAGACCAAAGACAGACTCAGAACTAATCATTACAGAGGGATGAAGATTCTCCCAGACAAGACCAGGAATGCATCACCTGCAGAAATTGCCACAATGCTTTCCTAACACCTAAGCACATTCTAGAGTGACCAGCACTCACTCCCCATGTTTTGCAATTGAGTATAGTGCCAATCGAGGCCAACTTAAGAGAAGTTCTTGTATAGTGAATCGGCGCCATTGCTTGCGGCCGCTATCGAGAAGACTTTTGACTTGATCTAACATTGATAATTATATTTTAAATCCATGGGCACAATAACAACAACAGTAACAAAGAACCCGTGCGGTTTCTTGGAAGAAGGGAAGGGAGGCAAGCAGCTTCTATTTTGATGAAGCACCCATTGGTAAAAATCTGACATGTCTCCGTGACACTGAAGTAGGAGGGCAGTGCCTTCCGATAGGACTTTTAGGGTCAACTACGAAGCATTTGCGTATCGTACGGGAGAAAACCCGGAAAGTCCCATCAGGCAATCTAACTAATGAGGCAAGATGCCGAACATCGCAAACGCCATCGAGCCTCCTCGTTTTTTGAAACAGTGTAGACAACAAAGCTGTCAGTGGATGGAACCTCTGCCCTAATGCTCATCAGCGGCACGCGTTGCCACTGAACCACGAATCGGGCTACGCTATTAATGCTATAAATATTAGAGAGTTTTTGCATACCGAATTTTCGACGTCCGTTAGCTATTTCTACCCTAGCGCGCATGCTCATAGGAAATTGCGCATGCGTATCAGTAAAAATGTTTCCTATGAGCATGCGCGCTAGGGAAAAAAGTTAACGGACGTCCAAAATACGGTATGCAAAAACTCTCTATTAAGTTCTGAAGACAACGGAATCTAAAAATTTATGATTTGATGATATTTATCAAGGACATACAATGTTCAACGGAATATTTAAAATTAATACCTGTGCTGCCATGTTTACTAAAGATGGTAACCTGAGTAATTTTCCTGCAGGACTTTTGAGATATTGGTGAAGATTACCGTTACGCAAGTACTCCATTACTATACAGAAGGGTTCTCTTTCTGTACATATAGCATAAAGTCGTACAATTTTGGGGTGATCGATTTTTTTCATTACGGCAACTTCTCGGCGGAATTCGTCGGTCTGAACTCCGTCGTTTATGAGACGTTTGATGGCCACTTCTACGCTTCCATTCCAGTAACCTGAAAAGAGTTTTACAGGAAATTAATATCTTTCTCTTAAAGATGAAACTAATTAATCACTTGCTAATAGGGATTGCAATACCGGTATACCGTATTTTTGAGCCATTTGTACAATTTTGTAATACCGGTATTCACTAGTTTAAATACCGGTTTTTCGGTATTTACTAGAAATTTAGAATTGTTATCTGTGAAAGAATACTTATGTACAAAATTCTTATTCTTATCTGTGAATTTTTATTCAAAATTCTTATCTGGGAAAACAAGGTTGTAGTTGTGAAGAAAGTGTGTAATATTTCGATATTTTTTGAATTGGTGAGTTTGTTATTCGTATTGTATTTGTATATCATACTTTAGAGTTCAAAATATTTTTCAGATTTATTATATATATACTTATAAATAATACCTCATAATAATGAATAAGAACTTTAAAGAACATAAAAAATCGGTTGATTGTCAGAAAAACGAAACATGACACAAATTTGTTAAAGAGGAAACAATCTAATTGCGATGAATATACAAACTTAAGCTCGGTTCTAAGCCCAAGCCATCAGGGATTTTAGATAATTTTTGAAAATAAAAGATAATTTGGATGAAATTATAAGTAAAATGACAGCACCAATGACATTTCTACTACCGGTATTAAGATAAAAAAATACCGAATACCTGTATTGAACTTTTGGTCCGATATTGCAATCCCTACTTGCTAATATGAGTTGTATGTTACGTTATTTAAATGTGAGTTTCGTAAAAAAAAAAATTAAAAATTAATATTCTTTTAGATAGGTTTTGTAGAAGAGCAAAAAAAAAAAAAAAAAAAGATGACATAATGTCGTGTCTATCTGAGTCGAAACGGGTTTGACTTCTTGATATCACCGCAACTTGAAACGATTATTCCTAGAGTTAATGCAGCATTTTTCACACGGAAGAGATATAGAATTTCTGTTCCTAGGGGAAGTATTGTATATTCTTTAACAAGTGCATAATAACAACCTATGACTCCAATTTGACAACAGATAAGCACAGTTTCATGGATATTTATATTACATTCAATTAAGTGTTTTGTTCTAATGAGAGCACCGCAACTTGATGTCACCGCAACTTGAAACGATTATTCTTAGAGATAATGCAGCATTTTCACACGGGAAGAGATATAGAATTTCTGTTCATAGGTACAAGGATTGTATATTCTTTTAACAAGTGCATAATAACAACCTATGACTCCAATTTGACAACAGATAAGCAGTTTCATGGATATTTATATTACATTCAATTAAGTGTTTTGTTCTAATGAGAGCACCGCAACTTGATGTCACCGCAACTTGAAACGATTATTCTTAGAGATAATGCAGCATTTTCACACGGGAAGAGATATAGAATTTCTGTTCCTAGGTACAAGATTGTATATTTTTTAACAAGTGCATAATAACAACCTATGACTCCAATTTGACAACAGATAAGCAGTTTCATGGATATTTATATTACATTCAATTAAGTGTTTTGTTCTAATGAGAGCACCGCAACTTGATGTCACCGCAACTTGAAACGATTATTCTTAGAGATAATGCAGCATTTTCACACGGGAAGAGATATAGAATTTCTGTTCATAGGTACAAGGATTGTATATTCTTTAACAAGTGCATAATAACAACCTATGACTCCAATTTGACAACAGATAAGCAGTTTCATGGATATTTATATTACATTCAATTAAGTGTTTTGTTCTAATGAGAGCACCGCAACTTGATGTCACCGCAACTTGAAACGATTATTCTTAGAGATAATGCAGCATTTTTCACACGGGAAGAGATATAGAATTTCTGTTCCTAGGGGAAAGTATTGTATATTTTTTAACAAGTGCATAATAACAACCTATGACTCCAATTTGACAACAGATAAGCAGTTTCATGGATATTTATATTACATTCAATTAAGTGTTTTGTTCTATTCATGAGAGCACCGACAACTTGATGTCACCGCAACTTGATGTCACCGCAACTTGAAACGATTATTCTTAGAGATAATGCAGCATTTTCACACGGGAAGAGATATAGAATTTCTGTTCCTAGGGAAGTATTGTATATTTTTAACAAGTGCATAATAACAACCTATGACTCCAATTTGACAACAGATAAGCAGTTTCATGGATATTTATATTACATTCAATTAAGTGTTTTGTTCTAATGAGAGCACCGCAACTTGATGTCACCGCAACTTGAAACGATTATTCTTAGAGATAATGCAGCATTTTTGACACGGGAAGAGATATAGAATTTCTGTTCATAGGGGACAAGTATTGTATATTCTTTAACAAGTGCATAATAACAACCTATGACTCCAATTTGACAACAGATAAGCAGTTTCATGGATATTTATATTACATTCAATTAAGTGTTTTGTTCTAATGAGAGCACCGCAACTTGATGTCACCGCAACTTGAAACGATTATTCTTAGAGATAATGCAGCATTTTTCACACGGGAAGAGATATAGAATTTCTGTTCCTAGGGAAAGTATTGTATATTTTTTAACAAGTGCATAATAACAACCTATGACTCCAATTTGACAACAGATAAGCAGTTTCATGGATATTTATATTACATTCAATTAAGTGTTTTGTTCTAATGAGAGCACCGCAACTTGATGTCACCGCAACTTGAAACGATTATTCTTAGAGATAATGCAGCATTTTTCACACGGGAAGAGATATAGAATTTCTGTTCCTAGGGGACAAGGATTGTATATTCTTTAACAAGTGCATAATAACAACCTATGACTCAAATCTGACAACAGATAAGCATTGTCATGGATATTTATATTACATGCAATTAGAGTTTTGTTCTAATGAGAACAACCTGTGCATGAAACCTGATAATAGATATTCAGCTTCATGGATAACGAGACCTCATGAAATAAGCGGTTGTCTGTGGGAGCTTCACAATTTGAAACAATTACAGATGGAATATGGACAGGACCGGATTTAGATGAAAAGAGGCCCTAGGCTATTTCACTTATGAGGCCCTTTCACCTCCCATTTTTAAGTTTGTAAATTACTTATTATGTTTGTTTATTGTTCATATGTGTAGAATTTCTCCTTATTATTCATATGTGTTTATTTTTCCTATGTGTAGAATGCAATTTTTGATTCAGTGTTTTGGTGTTTACTGTTTTTAGAACAGTATAATTCTAATTTTGCTAACAATTTGAATGTGGGCCCCTCTTGATCTTGCTGAAATCTAGTTAGCCTATAGGAAAATCCGGCCCTGAATATGGACTATACCATGAGTAAAATTAATAGGACGAAGTTATGAAATTCGCATAAAATGCTGGTTTTCATTAAAATAAAAAAAATTTGTGATCGCATTCATTATT
Source organism: Caerostris extrusa (assembly GCA_021605095.1). Classification (NCBI taxonomy): domain Eukaryota; kingdom Metazoa; phylum Arthropoda; class Arachnida; order Araneae; family Araneidae; genus Caerostris; species Caerostris extrusa. The sequence continues at coordinate 272,890 of BPLR01003573.1, read as the reverse complement.
TGTGATATATAAAATGCATAGCTATTTTTTAAGTCATAATAGCATTTAAATGTATAGAACATAATATAAAAAAAACCTGTTGAACATTTTCGCTATAGTTTAAGATAAATTTACAACGAGCACCATTAATTAGAATATTGTATGATATTCAACTTTCTGCTTTCTTTTCAAGTTCCCAAATTTACTCACCGTAGAATACTTCACCAAAATTTCCTTTACCGAGAGTACGAATGAAATGCAAGCTCTCAAACGGAACCTCGTATTTGTCCCGAGTATCCGGCAAAGGGTTTAGAATGGCCGGACGAGGTCTGGAACACGGCCTCTGTAAATTCCGGCAAAGACCGTCAGCATCATCTAGGACAAATAAGATAAATTTCTATAAATACGAAATATAAAACATTCCTATCACATTCAGCTAAGTATTTAATGAAATGCAATGTTTTGTGTAACATCATATACACAGTCCAGTCACATTAATGTGACCACCTGTCAAAAGCCAGAATAACCACCTTTGGCAGAGCTGACCGATTGCAATTCGATCAAGGTAATTAACGATTGAGATGCTTTCCGATGCCATAGAAATCCTTTATATACACTCCACTGCAATGTGCTGCCACCTGCCTTTTGTGATTGGTTATTTCACGTTGTCGAAAATAGGCGGTGACCACATTAATGTGATTGGACTGTGTATATTGTTACTGATGTACTGAGCTAGATTGGTTTGTCACGATCCTCTACGATCATTTTGGGCACACTTTAAGCTAATTAGACCGGGACCTTCAGCTTAACGTGGATTCCGAATCACTCACAAACATCCATGCCACCACCAAGATTCGAACCTGAAACCTGTGGTACCAACGGCTAGAGAACTAGCCAATTGTCCGAGGTACTGAGCTAGAACACCCTGCTCTTCTTCATTGGCGTAACAGCCCCCGGTGGGCCACAGCCGTCTGCCTACTGGCAGCTTTCGAGAAAGGAGATGTTTTCTTTTTTACGAGGTAGGATTGTCAACGCTACGCCCAGTACTCTACAGGACCTACCGTTTAAAGTGGATTCCTAACCATTACAAACATCCATGGCAGCGCCGAGACTCGAACCCAAAAGCTGTGACACCGAGAGCTAGGCACTTGGCCATCAGGTCTCTAAAACACACTGTTGCAAAACAAAACTTCATTGCATTCTTCATTGCAAAACTTCAAAGAATTGCATTCTTCAAAACTTCAAAGAATTGCATTCTTCAATTCCAAAGTAAAAAATGATTGTTATTTTTAATATTTTCTGTCATGTTCATTTTATGAAAAATAACATGAACAAAAAAATTAGGAATGAAAAATATGGAATCCTCTGGTTTTATAATTGCAGTTAGAGGGCAAGAGGATCCAGGTTCGAATCTATTGGGGGCGTCTGCTGCAGTCATTGCTTTCAAAATTGAAGTGAATCGATTGTAATTGGGAAATGTGTGCAATCGATAATCAGGATGCCTCAGACACTTTTCGGATTTTCTGCCGCAAATACGGGGCAATTATCCCTAAAATTCTTCTTGGAAGCCACTGTACTCCGCTCATCACCCGTTAGTGGTCTGTTTGTGGCATACATAAGTGGAACATAAGTCCCACAGATGTTGAAAAAAAAAAAAAAAAAAAAACAAAGCAGTGGAATTATAAAACATTCTTCATCTTCTTCATTGGCGCAACGGCCAAATGGTGGTGCCAAGGCCGTCCGCCTGTTTTCGAGGCAGAAGATGTTTTCTTTATAAGGGGGTAGAGTTTATCAACCCTACGCCCAACAGTCATATTAGACCGCGACCTACAGTTTAAAGTGGATTCCGAACCACTACAAACTTCTATGGATCCGAACACCAATCACTCAGCCATCAGGCCTCAATGCATAATTAGCATTTAAAAATGTCAAATGAATTAAGTTTTATGGTGATTTAGAAGTATAAAAATGTATTGAGGAGAATTTATACATGTATAGTTTTCTTTGGTAGCTTTTAATTCGTTGTACAACCAAAATTCTCGTACCAAACAAATATTAGTTATAGAATCGTACCGTATCTGTTTTCACTAATACATATTTCTTTCTTCAGCCTTATGTTGGTCCAAGGCCATCTGCCTGCTGGCAGATTTCTTGACGTTTTCTTTTTACGGGGTAGGGTTGCCAGCCCTATGCCCAGCGCTCTTCGATCTTATTAGACCAGGAATTACGGTTTAAAGTGGATTCAGAACCACTATAAACATCCGTGGCACAGCCGGGACTCTCCAAAACTTGTGGTATCGAGCGCTAGTCCATCGGCCATCAGGCCCCTAACATTAACGCAATGTAAACTGCGATTCTGCTAAAATATATGTATCAATTTAGAACCACATTTATATATAGAGAATTTATTATGTGTTGTGAGAAATTTGTATGCAAATTATTTTTGTTTTCCATATATCATTAAAAAGCCATTTTATTTCACCATTAAAAGATGAGTAGATAACTATGTAGCTATCAATCTATTATACACTGGTGGACAAAATTAAGAGATGGAAAGCATTTTCGCACATTTCTCTAAAAATACCGCACAAAACCTGGACAGTCGATTGCCATGTATGGTCACTGTAGCGCTATTGGTCCTGAGATAAGTTTACGTATTCTTGTGGGCGTTGTTAAGGCAGCAGGAGGTATAAAAGTCCGCATCGAGCTGTTCATCTCATTCCTCTCTTCAACACAGTTGCAGATTTTAGTGCATTTTTGAATAATCTTGTTGTTTCTTGCTGGTTTTTAGGTGAAATGAGTGAACATCATCGTTTAGACGAAGGTATGAGGTGGAGAATTGTGGGTAGACTTGAGGCAGGCCAGTCCCAAGCTCAGGTTGCTAGGAATTGGATATACCACCAAGCGTCATTTCCAATTTGTGGAGTCAATTTAAAACTAGTGGGACAGTATGCAGACGACCAGGACAAGGTTCGCCCGAGGGCTACAACAGCCAATGAAGACCGGTATTTGTTCCTTTCAGCTAAGCGCCAGAGGACGGCTACAGCCACTCAATTGTCTAGGGGCCTCGCGGCGGCTACAGGAACATCAATTTCGAGTAAGACAGTTTCCAGGAGACTCCAAGAGGGCTGTATGCCAGGAAGCCCGCTATTTGCATCCCACTCACTCCCTCCCACAAAGAGTGCGTGCAGAATGGTGCAGACAACATCAAAATTGGACACAGCTTCAATGGGCTAATGTTCTCTTCACCGATGAGTCCAGATTCTGTCTACAACCTGATTCTGGACGGTTATTGATATGGAGGGAACCTGGAACCCGATACCATCCTAGCAACATTATCAAAAGGGACCATTATGCTGGTGGAGGAGTCATGGTTTGGGCAGGGATCATGCAAGATACCCGCACACCGCTCCATGTATTTGACAATGATTCCGGGAATGCCCAGAGGTACAGGCAGGAAGTCCTAGAGCCCTATGTGCGTCTTTCCAGGGGCGCTGTTGGCCCTGAGTTCATTTTTATGGACGACAGTGCGCGACCACATAGGGCTCTCATGGTTGATGAGTATCTGGAAAGCGAGGATATTCAATGAATGGATTGACCAGCCAAATCACCTGACCTGAATCCTATTGAACATGCTTGGGATGCTCTTGGGAGAGTTATTGCGATGCGCCAACCTCCCCCAGAACCATTCTGGAGTTAAAAATTGCTCCGGTGGAAGAATAGGAGGGTCTTCCACAAACCTTCCTTAACTCCCTTATTAACAGCATGCATACTCGTTGTGCATGCTGTCTCTGTCTGTCAGTGACCATACACCATACTAGAGGCAACACACACTGTACAAGCCTCCCTTTTATTGTCATCTTTTATCCTTAAGTTCAGACTTCATTGGATTTATTGGCAATAGGTCATGCCAGTGAATGGCACTTTCATTTTTGTTTTGCATACTTTATTATCATGGAAAAGCTATATCCATACCAAATTTCATTTATTTATATTGAGTATTTTTTGAGATATTTGGGAAAATGTCTTCCATCTCTTAATTTTGTCCACCAGTGTATAATTCTTCTGTAAGTGTGTTTGTCACCCATTAAACGCCTTGGCCGATTTTGATGACAATTCTTGTGTGTGTTTGAGTGGATCCCTGGAGATTTTAGATTCACAATTGTACCCGGTAGGTGGCGCCGCAATCGGGTTCTATGGGTTTTTTTATAAAGATTTTTCGATTATCACATACACCCCCTCTCTTCAATATTTGAACCCTAACTATCAATTATATGTTGCGTGTTTGGCAAATCATCAAGTTTGTTCATTTATACACAGTTCAGGAATTGACGAAAAACATTGTTCATCAGCTCGCATTACGATAAAAGCAAAACATGGAGAATACTTTTATGCTATCCCTTTTGTTGTAAGTCGCTACCAGAAGGTGCTGCAGTATATCAACTTCTATACCGTTCAACCAATAGCTATGCAAATTGGTAGTAAAATGTATTCAGTATGGAAAATTTGTTCACGTTATCCACTTTATCGTTACTTGCGACCAAATAGTGCTGCAGCATTTCATCTGATATACCGTTCAAACGATATCCATGAAAATGAGTATGCACATATATTGGCACATAGAGAATATATTCGCGATATGTAATTTTCGACAGTGCATTTTGGCAGTACAACGTATGCCGGGTTCTGCTAGTTGTGCTATAAAATAACAATTTTATCTCATTCAATGTCGTTGAATTTTTTTAAATTAAACCAGAGACAGCACATCGTCAAATGAACATTTTTATGATATATTTACATATTTAAGGAACAATGCTGAAAGAACAATTCCCCTTTTTTTTTTAATTAAATTGTATCCAATGCAAATATTCAGGATTTGATGCTGTAATCAATAAATATAGATGTAATTTTCGACAGTGCATTTTTTGGCAGAACAGCATATGCCGATTTCTGCTACACTGCTTTTTTACGCGTGTTTGAGTGGATCTCTGGATAGTCTGAAATTACAATTGGACCCTGTTAGTGGCGCTGCGATCCAATTCCAGGATTTTTAACTTTCAAGTCTGCCGGATAGAAATAGTTTTCAATGACATTAACTTTTTCAATACATTCAATTTTCGATTCAGTTTTAGCATCTCACGAATACAAAGAAAATAATAAAAAGAGAAGATGATTAGTGATTCATCAAAGAGTGATTTTAGTTCAGTTCAAATTCTCAAAATAAATTGAATCTTACTGGAGTAATGTTCCACAAGGTCCTTCAGTGTAGGAAACGCTTTACTAGGAGCTATGAAATATCCTCCTTTGTCAAGTGTTCTAATCTTATAATGCCGTACCAACACCTCATTATTTTCATTTATTACTTCTTTGATAGACAAGGCAAAAGAACCTTAAAAAGAAAAACAAAAATAATTTAAATGAATCAGCAGATACCGTATATATAACTGTGTCCAAAAAGTAAAAGTAATTTCAATTTAAATTTTCCGGGCATATAGTATTTCAAATTTTTTTCCTTTTTTTAAGTTGCTGGTATTGTCCTTGACATCTGTGTGAAATTTTACGTCAAAATATTCATTAATGTTTGAGTTACGCTTGGCTTTGTGAGACGCTGAAAGTGATTTCGGCGATTTTTGAAATGTCTGAATTAATTGAGCAAAGAACTAATTATTGCATTTCATTTGTTTGCGGAAACGTATAGAATGTTGCAGAAGGCATTCGGTGAGCATTCCTATATCTGAAAGAAATGTTTAGAAGTGGTAAAAACAGTTCAAAGAAGGCAGGGAACGCGTTGAAGGCGAAGAGTCCTCTGCTCGACCACCAACCTCAACCGACGAAGCTCACGTCCAAAAAATTAAAGATTTGGTGCTTGCCGTCGATTTACAATTAGAGACCTTGCTGATGATGGAATTACAAAATTCCATTTTAAAAGATGTTTTGGGCTTCAAACGCGTCAAATCTTGATTGGCACCGAATACACTGAATGTGTCAGCTCACACTGCATTGATTCTTCGTAACTTTTTCGCCAAAAATGAAATCCATATCGTTCTACAACCACTGTATTCACCTGATTTAGCATCGTGCTACTTCTGGCTATTCCCTAAACTCAAAAGACCACTCCGGGGATACCGTTTTCAGTCGATTGAAGAGATATTTCAAAAATCGCCGGAATCAGTTTTAGCATCTCACGAAACCACGCGTAATTCAAGCACTAATAAATCTTTTGACATAAAATTTTCCATAGATGTTAATGCAGTTTTTTCAAACATTAATTCCTTAATTAAACATAATTAATTAAATTTAGTTTTTTTAGATTTAAGTTGCATATATCTACCAATAGATGGCGCCAGATAAACTTAAAAAAAATGAATGAAAATTATTTATAAAGGACTTTCTGCAATATAGTGAAAAAAAGTAGGAATTGACTTTAAATTTTATATATATATATATATATATTTTTTTTTTTTTTTTTTTTTTTGGGGGATGATGTTAGGATAAAAAAATGTAGTATGTAATCAATGACTTGCCTTGTATATGACTGTGTCTCACCATGAAACTTCCGGCGTCATTTTCTGGTTGTAACAACAGACGTTCGGCATCTGCTCGGTTAGTGTCATCGAAAAACCATCTAATTTTGAAAAAAAAAAAGAAAAAAAAATTATTGCTATCCATTATTGCCCAAACAAATAAAGTTTGATTATTAAATGTTATTAAATAGACTGACTAAGTCATCACAAAACCCATCTAATTTTGAAAACGAAAAAAAAAGTATGTTGCAATCCATTATTGCCCAAACAAATAAAGTTTGTTTATTAAATGTTATTATATTTTTCTTTATAGACGCAACAGGCCTAGGTGGGTCAAAACTAGGTGGCGATTATTACTCAAAGGCGATTCTTCACATTAAGTATCTTAGGGATAAATTTGATAGATGTATTCGCGTACTGCATCCACTTATTAGTAGAAACTCTACTATGTCCTTGGGGGAAAAAAAAAAAAAAAAAACTCATTTATCTTGCTTACTTGCGTTCAATACTTGCATATGCGAGTCCTATTTGGGGATCTACTGCTCGAGATCATACAAAGACTTAAAAATGAAATCCTACGTATGATTACAAATTCGTCCTGGATTTTTCCGAAATCAGGATATCAGACATGCTCTTTCCTTCCCAAATTTTAAACAATTTGTTTATAAAATTGCACAAAATTTTTATAACTCCATTCCAAATATTAATAATTCTGTTTATGAATGATCTAAGCAACTATGACTACGACATTTCTGATTTCAAAAATCGCAAAAGACCTCGTGCTGTCCTGAGTATTAATCATTAACGTTCCTGTATCCTCCTTTCCGAATTATCATGCGGTTTCTCCGCTGTCACAATTTCCCCCTCCAATCGTTTTTGTTTCTAATGTTTATTTTTTTTTTTATTAGTTTCTTAAAAATTATAATAATAATATTAAAAAAAAATTACATAAGCATAATTTTTTTCATTAATTTAAAAATTAAAATAATTAATAAGTTAATTTTTTAATAAATTAATAATATTTATATATATTATTAATTTATTAAAAAACTTAACTTATCAATTATTTTTATTATATATATATATATTTTACTCTTTTTTCTATCTAATCAATGGGCTTAAAGCTTAAGAAACCTCTCTCATTCACAAAGCAGGAGATAGAGGTTGCTATGCAACCAAGGTTCTCCATCAATCTGGCAACTCCTCGTCTTCTAAGTTTCTTGCATTGACAATCAGATTGATTTTTTTTTCCTTTCCCCATGTGAAACACTAACGCGGGGTAGGAAGTATCATGACCCATAGTACATATCAGTATAGTATCATGGCCCATCAGATATATTCAAATGGTGCGCCAATATACGAAAAAAAAAATCATATTCACAATTAAAATGTTGACTGACGTCGATAAGTTTCAAAATAGGTATTTGTATTACGGTAACCCTGTTCATATCACACACACGAGTTTCGCAAGTGATAAAATCGTTGGTTATCACTCTTTTTCTTGTATCCCGAAATGTAGGATATAACGAGGGGTATTGGTTAATTACTAGCAGATATTGCCGACTTCAGTGAAATTATTATATCTCTTATTCTCGTTAATTTAATTAAGAAAAAAAAATATATCTTAAAAAACTGTAAAAAATACTCAAACAAAAAATAAAAATATGCTCACATAATAGCATTAAACTTAACATTTTACAATTACAGATGATGAGAAATCTAATATAACCATGCCAAAACCGAACATATGTTTTGTGGCATTTTAATATCATTAGTTTGTTTGCTTCTTATCCCACTTGGTAGACAACACTGTCAATGTGAAAGAAGCAGATATTATTTTTTCAGTGTTGTACAATGAATAAAAACAAATTAAACCCCTGTCAACTTTGTCGTTTTGTACCTAAAAGAGTTTAGTCGCGTTTTTTGTAAGAAGCAATTGTTACAATGTAATGGCTGAAGATTGACCATCTAAATACTCTAAATTAAATTCATTCCACGATCTGTGACCAGGGCCCGGATTTTTCTATAGGCTAACTAGGCTCCAGCCTAGGACTTCAAGATCAAGAGGGACCTACATTTAAATTGTTAGCAAAATTAGAATTACACTATTCTAAAAACAGTAAACACTAAAACACTGAATCAAAAATAAGGAGAAATTCTACACATATGAATAATAAACAAACATAATAAGAAATTTACAAACTTAAAAATTGGAAGTGAAAGGGCCTCATAAGTGGAATAACCTTGGGCCTCTTTTCATCTAAATCCGGCTCTGTCTGTGACCAACCGTTTAGTCTTTCATCTTCAGTCTGTGACAGACTCAAAAACAAAAGCTTATGTCAATTCAGGTCATTTGCTGTTTTTTTTATTGTTTCTTATCCCACTTGGTAGACAGCAACATGTAGATCAAGTCCAAGAACCCATGTGGTCTCATGGAAGGAGGGAAAGAGGGGGTAGCTTCTGTTAAGAGGGGAGCATCCGTAGGTAGAAGTCTGACTTGGTTCCATATCGCTGAAGAAGGAGAGCAGTGCCTTCCGGGAGAACAACCTCGCATTTGCGTGGGAGAAAACCAGGAAAACTTCCACCAGGTAGAGCGACTCACGAGGCAAGATGCTGAACCTAACAAACGCCATCGAACCTCCTCGTTTTATGAAACAGTCAGTGTCTATAACAAAGCCGCCAGCGAATTGAACCCCTATCCTAATGTTTACCAGAGGAGCGTGTTGCCGAGTCACGAGTCGGACAATATAAATAGTAAGCGTAGTCAGTGCTAAGTATTATCAGGCCACCAAATAACACCGAGCACAAAATAATCAACAATTAAAAATAAGATTTTTAGATAATTAAAAAAAACTGAAAACATTTTATCTCGATTTTTTTTTTTTTTTTTTTTTTTTACTGCAAACCCGGATAGAAATTATGATTAATACAGAGAAAAAAAATTGGACTTTGTAAATGTTATACCAACAATCACAACAATTTTATGTTAACAATCACAAATATATACATCCACTTTTATATTTACAGATTATTGAAATAAATAAAAATACTCAATATAATGAAACAAAAATTTAGTATTTTCATAAGGGAATGATAATTTAAAAGATTAAATATTAAAAAGCCTGGTTCGGGGCTCAGTGGCAACGTGTACCGCTGGCGGAAGTTCAATACACTGGCGGCTTTGTTGCAAACACTGTTTCAAAAAAAGGAAGAGACTCATTGGTGTTTGGGATGTTCAGCATCTTGTCTCATTAGTCGGACTACCTGATGAGAGTTTTCCGATTTTCTCCCATACGATACGTATATGCGGAGGAGTTCTGCTTAAAAGTCCTCCCAGACGGCACTGCCCTCCTTCTTCAGCGACACAGAGCAGAAGTCAGACTTCTACCTACGGGTGCTTTACCACAACAGAAACTGCAACCCTTTTTTCCATGAGGGATGCGATAACAACAACCACAAATATTAAGAAAACCTTCAGCTTCTTTTACAAATATAAATAATGTAAATTTCGCATTGATCATCTACAAGAAGTTGAACTGTAAAGTAGGAAGGAAATACTTATTCTTAAAAATAAATTAATGCCTTTTTACTTACTCTTCATATCCTGCTACTGATTTTTGAACTAAATAGGATTTAGGAGCAAAACCTTTCCTTTGGTCGTTGGCATGGCGTGCTAAATACCAATCTGGATCACTGAAAAGCAATTTTTTTTTATTCCTAAATCTAAAAATAACTTTACTACTAAATTGAAGAAGTGCATTGTACAGATATATTAAGAAATTTTGTATTACTACAAGAAAATCAGGCTGCACTGACGAACACCATTATTCATTTAGCACAGCCCTTGAAGGCACATGTAGCCTAAAGTATGCTACGAACCTTCTTCGGCTAATTACTAATCTTAATAAAGCAGTTATCTTTATTGATTCCCAATCTGCAATCCCGGCAACTGTCTCCTATACACCTAGTGATTGCTTCCTTGTTTAAGAGGCTAAGATAAATCTATCCAATGCAATTGATTCTGACTGGGAGATTGTTTTTCAGTAGATTCTCAGCCATTGCGGGGTATCTGGAAATGAAAAGGCCGACCTCTTAGCCAAAAAGGGTTGTAAGTTACCACAGCCACAATTTATTTTATCCTTTCATCAATTTAGTTCTGAGGTAAAGAAGAAATTAGCCCGACCCTTAAAACAAACTTACAACTTCTTTCTACTTATAAAACGTGGAACACACTTGTTTCATCACCCATCCCAATGGACTTGCCCCGTGCAATTTCTTAATAAACACTTGCACCTCATTGGTGTAGCTACTAATGATGTCTGTCCTCTGCGCTCGTCAGGTGAAGCCATGGACTTTTTACATTTGACAATATGCACTGCATTTGATTTTATGATTTTTAATTCTGGCAACTTTAGCAAGGCTAAACTTTATTCGACTGCTAGATTTCTTATAGCGGATATCGCTACAGTTTTATGTAAGGGGAAAAACTACTAAATAATCAAAAAATACAAACTTCACGAATTATCTGTTCTTCAGGAAAGACTAGCTTGTGGCATAGGAAAAGGAAACTTAAATTTTACAAATAAAATAATTATAAACGAAATGCACGTCATAATAAAATAAAAATTGTGTAGGGATCAAATTTATTAAAATGGGTTCGCAGAAGATCTACCTTCCCGTGGTGCACCTGATAACACTTTTTAGTGGCTAAAAGATCTTGTTTGATTAATGAACTCTGTTTCAGCATGTTTTGTAGTATTATCTGTATTTTTTTCGTTGTTCTTTTTATTGCTGTAACTGTTCATAATCTGCCATTGGAAATAAATAAATAAATAAAAAAAATTTATTAACAGTTTATTATATCTGTCCTTTCTTTCACGATTGATCACGAAGCTTAAAATAAGAGGCAAGTTTTTCTCTGCAACATAATTGAGAAGCTTTACCTGTCATCTTCAATGATGAGCTTATCACCCTTTTCAAATTTCAATAGGGTGCTGTTTTGTGAATGGAGTGGGAACAAAGCAACTGCTGGTATGCCTGTTAAAAAAATTGTAAAATAAAGCACAACTCTTGTACAAAGTGAAAATGGATCAATGATAAAATTTGCATTCATAATTTTTAATTATGTATCAAAACAATTTTATATTCACAAATTGGTTTTTGTAATATGAGAAAGAAAAATTTATGTGTATTACAATATAGCAAAATCATAATTGTTTAAAATCTACTTTATACCATGATCAGAAGAGGGAGTAAATATAGTATGCATATATATACAATTAGTCAAATTTTAAAACCCCTAGTGTATCGTGCAGATGAAATTATCTACAAGATCAATAAAATGGATGAATAAATGCCTGAAATCTTACACTATCAAGCAATAGTTCATATTATTACAACAAGAGAAAATGTAAAGATTTATTAAATATCGACATGAAGACCACACGGCATTTCAGAAACTATGTTTTATTAGCTGTACATGTAAGCAGTATCTAGCTGCTGTTAAAATCAATTGTAACTGGTGAAGTATCCATCTGAAGGCAATGCGTTAGCCTTATAAATACCATTGCTAACAGAGGTAAAAGATGGGTTTTTTTTTTTTTTTTTTTTTTTTGCTTCTTTAATGCCAAAAATGCACTATTACCAAATTACCAATTATTGTTATGGTGGTTCGAACTTTGGTCTATGGCTCTGAAGCATGGACTTCGGCAAGATTTTATGAGGCCCATCTGGGTATATTTAAGTGGAAGATTTTAAGGGCTATTCTTGGAGGTGTTAGGGAAAGTGATTGTTGGAGAAAAGGCAAGGTAAATATTACAAAAATTTACCTAGATATTACAAAATTTATTAAGATCAATAGATTAAACTGGGCTGCTCGTGCATTTAGAATGAATGATTTAAACCCTGTAAAAAGGTTCGTTTTGGCAAAGCCACAGGGACAAAGAGGAAGAGGATGAGCCAAGATGCGATGGATAGACGCAGTTGAAAAAATATTTTGCTATACTAAAGGTTAAGAATTGGGTCACTGTCACCGAGAGGAATGTATGGAAATTTCAAAGAAATGCCTTGGCCCACCATGGGCTGTCATGCTATTGATGATGATGATGATGATGATGTGATGGTGATGGTGGTGGTGGTACGAATATGTCGGAACACGCAGTTCATCATACACTTTCGTTTATAGGACTGTAGACTCCCTTTTCCATCTATATTAACTATGATTCATGGCATAAATAGTACTGTAGGTACGTAAGCATACAATTTGATTCGCGGTAAGAAAAAAGATGAATAGAATCGAAGAATTTCATTTACTTTACATCATTCTAAGATCCTTGTGCAACGTTTTTCAGATAGAAAATTTGAAACAATGAGCCCTAACAAAATCATCAAACGCGTTGAACTTACAAAAGGTAGGCTATTTTCTGTTGAAATCTTAATCATACAAGTAAGTCTAGCACGTCATAGTTTAAGGCAGGCAGTTAATTTTTGCTGTAGTGAAAATTCAGTGTGAAGCTATTTAAATAATGAGAGACAATATTTGAAAAAAAGAGTTCTTGTGTGCTCTTATTGGTTTTTTAATATTTACATCTTAGTGTCAAATCGCACTAAAGGACAACAACTTATTAGACAGATGGTTAAAAATTATTTTTTAAAAATATTTTAAAAATTTCTGGATTTACTAAATTATATAATATAAATTATGTTAATTTAAACTCATCTTTAGACTGCTTTTTTACTTGTGAACCAGTGGAACGTGCATAGCTTATATGCAGAAGAGCCTAGGTTATAATCCAATTAGCAGAATGGAATGCCTTTGCAGCTTTCAATAACTGAAGATTCTACGGGGGATTGTACCGGAGTGCATAAAGCGTCTCACATCGACAATCAGGCTGCATGGCGGAGTTTTGGGAATTTCTTCCATACAAATGCAAGAAAACTCCCTAATAATTCCTCTTAGATCACAATATCCTTATTATCCATTCATCAGTGGGCTGTTCCTTGTATACATAAGTGGAGCATACACCACCAATGTACAAAAAAAAAAAATTCAAAAATGGTATCATTCTGTTTAAAAATTCTATTCTTCAAAAAGCACATTTAATGAAAAATTATTCGTCGTTCATGCATTATGTTAACGCACACCATTGACTTGAACTAGAGATCTCCTGCATGCTAACTGCGCACGTTATCATTAAATCACAAGTTGGTTTCTGCATTTCATTGTGAGCCAAAAATGCGGCTTTCGTTTTTGCACTCATTTTTATCGTATATATATATATATATATATATATTTTATTAGAAACATATGTACATTAATTATTTTGCAACGCACGTCATTGACTTGTATTGGAGATCTCCTGCATGCTAACTGCGCATGCTGCAATTGGGCCACAAAAGTTGGTATCTACATTTCATTATGAGAAAAAAATGTAGCTCGTTTCTTACACTCATATTTTTATCAAATATATAATTTGTTTTGTTAGAAACATATGTACAGTAATTATTTTGCACGCCATTGACTTGAACTCGAGATCTTCTGCATACCAACTGAGCACGTTAAAATTGGGACACATGTTGGTATCTACACTTCATTGTGAGCCAAAAATGTGGCTTTTTCGTTTCTTACACTCATATTTTTATCAAACATATAAATTGTTTTGTTATAAACATATATTAATTATTTTGCAACGTACGTCATTGATTTGAACACGTATAATTCGTGATAAAAAAGATCATCATAGAGCTTTCACTTTAAAAAAATAAATAACAAATGCTATTATAATGTGATTCAAAAAATGAAAAAATAACAAAAACTGCATAAAATTTTTTCGATTTCGGCGAAAAAAAGACAGAAGGGGGAAAATGATTCACTACCGCTTATTCACAACCGAAACATCTTCGACAGTTCAAAGAACTAAAAATACACGTTTGACTCATACAATAGCTTCCTACGCATGCAATACTTCTGCTGATCAACTATCTATTGCTGATCTGTATTATGCAAACGTTTAAATTTTTTTCCTTTATTTAAATATGCATTTTTCAACTTAAACAAAAACAAAACCTTTTTCTTAAGTTACAACCAATAAAAATTTAATTAAAAATATTGAATAAAAACTGAAATTCGACTTTTCGTTGAGTTTATATGAGGTTCCAAATGGCGGTTTAAAAGAGGGCTGAGGATAAAATTTGTTGTTTTTTATCTTACCTTGGTAGACATCAACATCTATATCAAGTCCAAGAATCCATGTGGTCTCATGGAAGGAGAGAAAGAGGCAGCTTCTGTTATGATGGAGCAACCGTAGGTAGAAGTCTGATTTGGCTCCTTCTCTCAAAGAAGGACAGTGCCGTCCGGTAGAATTTTTAGCGTGAACTACCTCTCGTTTGTGTATCGTATGGGAGAAACTCTGAAAAACTCCCCACCAGGTAGTCCGACTGACGAGGCAAGATGCTGAACATCACAAACGTCATCGAGTTTCCTCGTTTTTTGAAACTGTGTCTACAACATAGCCGCCAGCGGATTGAACCTCAGCATGCCGCAAATTAAGCCACAATGATCAAATATAAATTTGGAATATTGGAGTTTTTCACTGTATGTTATTTCCCACTTTTCTTTGAGAGTTCTTTTATTTGAAAGTATTTACATTGTTTGAAGAATAATTATATTTATAGAGTATAATATTCTTATGGCATCATATAGAAAAACTAATTAGTAGAGATTATAATCACAAAAAAAAAGATTACATATCAGAAAAAGATTCATCCAAGGCCACTTTTTTTAAGAATACATTAAGTTTCGGGTGAAGCAATAGAAAACCTTAAATTCTTTAACATATGTATATGTACCATGTATATTCATAATTCATTCATAGATGGATAAATGGTTAGTACTGATTGTTAACAATGATACTGTTCATTTTACATCTACATTAAAAATTTGTAAATTATATTATCATGCACATGAAAAACAGTTAAAATTATTATATAAATTAAAAAAGAAACTTTTAAAAAAGTTTACTTTTCTTTGGAATTTCTACAACTTCTTTTTCACTGGAAAATTCTACTCTTCGCTCATCCTTTTTCGCTGTTTCTTTTGAGTGACAGCAAATGCCCATGCCGTCTTCTCTTGAAAGAATAAATATCTACAAAACAAGGAGAATGCTGTCCAGTTACAATCAAGAATGAAATAGTCTTTAAAATAAATTCTAAAATAAACATTACAAAATGAATTTTCAAGATTTCACTTTCATTATCATGACATTACCTAACATTCTATTATATGACCCTCAGAATATACAAAGTATCTATAAATGAAATAAATAATGAAAAATTAAATTTACGGAAGAAGAACAGAAATAGTTTACTTTTATTATTAAAAGTTAATTATTTATGTATGTAATATCAAAAGTATGGTTTAATATTAATATTAAAGTAAGTAACAATATTAAAGACTGTTTCCTTTTCCTTAAAAAATATCAAATTTCACATGAGTTTCATTAGTTATTGGTTGATTATTTAGACAAAAATTAATTTCTTCAATTAAGTGAGAGATTTTACTTTTAATTTAGGTGAAATTTCAGTAAAAATTAAAAGAATTCCTTAATTTAAGAAATTACATGATGACATTGGAATGGAGAGAGTTCATATCGAATTTTTCATTATATTCTCAAATTTGCCGCGAAATTGACATCGGAAAGGATAGAGATATTCATGCTGTCGAATTCTTCGCCATATACTGATTTCCTGAGCTCTCTAAATTTGCCTCATGAATTAACAGCAGAAATTAGAGAGATGTTCATGACATCGAATTCTTCTTTATATTCTCATTACCTAAACCTTCTATACTTGTCTCAGGAATTGACATCGAAAAGGAGCGAGATGTTCATGACATCGAATTCTTTCGCCATGTTCTAATTTTCTGAGCTATAAATTTGACAGCTCAAAATTTGCCACACATAAATTGATATCGGAGAGATGTTAATGACATCTTACTTCCTATATCCTCATTTTCTAAGCCCTCTAAACTTTGTCGTGGAACTGATACAGGAAGTGAGAGATGTTCATGCTAACGCATTCTTCGCCATATTCTAATTTTCTGAGCTGAGTGCTCTAAATTTTCTTCATGATTTGATATCGGAGAGATTTTAATGACATCGAATTCGTTATATTCTCATTTTCTGAGCCCTCTAAACTTTGCCGTGGATACTGATATAGGAAGGGAGACGGATGTTCATGCTAACGAATTCTTCGCCACATTCTAATTTCTTGGGCTCTCTAAACTTGCGGCGAATTGATATCGGAAAGGAAAGATATGTTCATGGCATTGAATTCTTCGTTATATGCTTATTTTTATTTCTGAAGCTCTCTAAATGTGCTGCTGCGTGAATTGACATCGGAAGGGAGACAGATGGAGTGTTAATGACATTGAATTCTTCATTATAACTTAATTTCCAGAATTCTTAAACTTGCTACACGAATTGATATAGGAAAGGAGATGTTATTGAATGCTATTGCTATGAATTCATGCAATGGAATTCTTTCGTCAAATTCCAATTTTCTGAGCTGTCGTGTCAATATGAGCAATATTTTTTTATTAAGTTAAAATTTTATATAAATATTATAATTCATATTTTATACTATATTCTTATGTGCGTCCCTTGAAAGGGGTGTTTGTTGGTCTCTGCACCTGACCGGATGGGTATCCGATATGTCCAACGGAATGACCCGTTTCCGGTGGATGCAGGCTGCAGGTGAAGGGGATATATCAAGTATTTTAATTGGCCACAGCTGCAGGTGAAAGACGGGGATATCTCTGGGAAGTATTTTAATTGGCAGGGGGATCATAAAACACCCATACCACATTTTTTAAATCAACAAGTTCAGGCAAGAGATGGGCAAGAGATCAGTTCAACAAGACGGGGATTTGGATTTATGGACGGAGGTGCTTCTTATATAAAAATATTTACAAAAATATATTGCCGAACGGATATAGACTCTAATATGGTGTCGAAAATCGTCCCCCCTCCCCCACTGAAAATGAACTATAAAAGGTGGACATCGTAGAGGAGAGATAGAAGGAGGAACCCAGAAAGAGAGCAAGATGTAGAAGTCTTGAAGGCAGCAGATGACGAGGGGGCGACTCCATTCCCCGTAATGAAGAGCTGGTGGTCCCAGGATGAAGAAAAATAGCCTGACGCAGTCTCCAAACGTCAGAGCCCAAGACAAGGACTTCATGCCCGACTCAAGAGCCTCATGAGCTGTTGGCCCCATGAACAGTGGTGATAGACTTCATTCGTCATGATGCTTTGGCGCCCGACTTTCAATTACAACGAGTTAACAGAAGATCCTTCGGCTACAGCGTCTTTAGAAAAGGTAGATGCTCATTAATGCGACATGATATATATGTTGACCCAGGCTACTTGCCCGACACAAGAGCTCCTTGAGCGGTTGGTCCCTGCTGCAACAGATTTGAACAGTGGTGCGTATTTAACTTTATTAACACTGAAACTTTAGTTTGGGAAGAAGAAAAAAAAAAAAAAAAAAAAAAGAAAGGGGGGAAAAAAAAAAAAAAAAAAAAGGTTATCCCTCCTTTCCATCAGTTGTGGCAAGCAATAAGCTGTGATGACTATCCCCATATTATTTTTTATTATTAAGAATTAATTTGGAAATGCGGCAACATGTAAAAAATTATATTTTTATTAATGCATTATCAGAATTTTATCCTTTCTTAGATTTAATAATACCTAGTATCTGAATGATTTATTTCAAACTTAATCTTCTAAATATCAATAAATACTCCTTTGTCAATATTTAAAAATCGTAAAATTTGTTTGTGAATTATTTCATGTGAGTGTGTTTCCATTTCTAAATATATAAGTCCCCTCAAGGCATGCGAACTTGTAGGTTTAATTTATGGTATGGGTTATTGCGGAATTTATAATGGTTAATGTGTGTGTTGGGTAAAGTTGTTTCCAGAATTGGGTTATTGTAATATTTAGGTTTAAATATATTGAATAACACCACAGAGCTCTCTAAACTTGCCGCATGAATTAACATCAGAAAGGAAGAAGAGGTTTATATAATCTAATTCGTTAGATTCTCTCTATGTTCATGTTTTCTTTGAATCCCGCTAATCTTACTACTATTTTTTATGAGTAACATCAGTCCGATGAATCAGTATTTTCTTTGAACGATAAGGAATGAATAATACCTTCCTGGATAAAATTTTTAGTGACTGTCCCTCAATGACGCGTCAGAAAAAGGGCTGAAAACTCTACCCAAACATACTACTAATGCGAGACATACTACCACTACGTCTACGTGGATTTTTTTTTTTTTATAGCAATAACTGTTTGCTTTCATTAGAGGGACTCTTACAAAACCAACAAAATATCAATTTAATCTATAATGAACCATTAATAAGATAGCATTTATGTGGATTTTAATGCTAAAAATATATTGTAATTTTAAATTTGTATATTTCATCTTGACATCCCATAATAGAATATCAGATAAAGTTTCGTTATGAGTAAATCACAGATCAAAACTATTAATTAGAAAAATTCTCAAACTAGTAAGAAATAGCTAATAGCTGCGATGTTCGGCAGCAGAATTTTGGGAGCTATTTCTCATCAACGCAATTTAAGTAATTTGTTTTTTATCTTAACTATATTCAATATCCTGATGATAATAAATAATGATAATGTCCTGATCATACATTATAATTTCTCTTATCTAAACTAAACTTTAAGAGAATCATTATGACAATCAGTGATTTTTATCGAATAATCTAATAAATAATTAAAATTAAAAATGTGATTGTTTCGAAATATAAAATACCACAAAAAAACTTTTTTGCAAAGTTTTGTCTATTTTAATATTTTGAGTTTTATAAAAATCAAATTGATGGAATAGTTATAAAACTAAATACATCTAAAATCTTCGTCATATAATTAATGAGAACACAAAATTTTTCATTATAAAATTATTATGCATTTTTTTTATCTTTAATATAAAACTATTTATATCAAAAGTAGTTCCTTTGAATAGCATATGTAGATAATTTAAGAGTCAACATTTATGAAATGCATAGTAATGCATCGTGTACTGTTGTTAATCGATTTTGTAATTTACGAACTTTATGCTGTTCTTATCAAAAATTAATTTAAAGGAAACAAAGTGAATAGTTGATTTGATGAATGAATTATTTGCACATAAAATATAATTATTTAAAAGTAATTACAAACCAAATCACAATTATTAAATAATATACAATGTATGATATCAATCATGGCAAATTAAATTCAATTTTTTTTTTCTACTTAAAATATAAAATTTTAATCATTGAAATAAGTCTAATGAAGTATCTTAGAAAATGAAAATAAAAAATATATATTTATATTGAAATAAAATTAAAATATCTTCAGCTTTATCATTATTTATATCATCTTCATCGTCAATTTTGAAAAATAAATAGATAAAAATCTCTCTAAACCTCAAGAAACTTTACGGTTTCATGATGTTTCTTTCATAATAGTGCTTTATTAAATGCAGCCCACAGGTTGAACAACTCTTTTAAATTTGGAAAAATAATATATATAGCTCATGGAAAATTGGCAAGAGATAGGTAATTATATAATAATTAATAATAATAATACATAATTAATAATTAAATAATAATAATAATAATAGGCGAAAATAGAATAATAATAGGTATTGATTACAATAAAATAATTTTAATTTTTAATAATTAAAATTTTAAATAACATAAAATTAAAAGAAAAATTAGATGAGAAAGATTTCACAGTAACTATTGAACTTTTTTTTTTTCAGAATTGTTTTGCACAGCGTATGTCAAACTAGCACCCCTATAATAGATAATCGATTCGTCCGTTTCCGCTTTTAATCCGGTTGTTTACCTTTCCACACAATCGATTGTCGGATATTCTTTCCACACTTAAAGATGACAGTATTATGTTGAAAACTAAATGAAACTCAAAGACAAAGAAAGCTTACCCTAAAACCCTTCCACAAAAATTAAGATTACATAACATGGTTTTGAAGGTCATATGAAAATGAGTTTTAAAAATAACTTATCATTGCAAAGAGTCAGAATCAGTTCAAATGAGGAGCGAATCGATAAAAACTATTCTTTGGTATGCGACCTATAGATTAAATGAAAAACTTTACTGATTTTTACAATAATGAATTCAACTTTCATTTTGATATTTATGAGTCATGGAGTCATTCTAATTTCAAAATGATAAGTAAATTTAATAAATATAAAGTATGTTTTGATATTTTTAATGAATTTTTAAAAAGAGTTTTATATTAGTACAATTTAAAAATATAAAAATCAATCATGTACTATAAAATCAACCAATAGCCTACGAATCTATAAATCGTTCCAGGTCTTTTGTTTAGGGTGTTCATGAGCTTTTATGAGAAAAAAAAAAAAATCATCATCTTTATTTTCACTAACTTCTAACTGAATCTAGCATCTCTTCCATGAATATATGCAAATAAATTATAATAGTATTTGCAATTGGTAATAGCACTAATATTACTTCCAATAACACTTACATATAATTTTATTCAAGATAAACAACATCAGTATTCGCGTTGGCAAATTTTTAACAGTAAAATTCGAATTATCGTGTATTTCATAATTTTTTATAGTAATTAAAGTAATTTTGAAACAATCGCAAGCATTATCATAATTTTTAAATTATTTAACAATTTATTTTAAGCATATCAAAATTATATTCAGAACATCCTTGGGCCACATTTGACAGCAAATGGGGTCCGATAAACAATGAAAAGTTAAGAATATCTATTACTGATAATTAATTATACAATTTATTTACAAATTTACAGTATTAAAACACAGCAATAATTTTTTTTTTTTACAAATTTACTTTCATTTTGAACAAGCAACCACCGACTATAAAAGGAGATACAGAAAAAAGAAAAACGCCAAACATAACAAAAAAAATAAATAAATAAATATTATAAAATAACTAACGATTTTAACATTTTCCATTTAATTAGGTAGAGTTTAAAAAATAAATATCCATTGCTACACTAATTCTATATAAATAAATTCTTTTAAACAAAATTAACTTTCTTTAATCGAAATATTTCAATACAAGTTTTCGCAATAAAAGAAATCAATTGTCTCGTGTACTTTGATCATGTTAGTAGCTTAATAATAAAACTGCCGTTATAATTTAATATGCTATTATACAAAAACAAAAAAAAATATTGCAGAATTTAATGCAATTTAAATTTAAAAGGTTATAACAAAATATTCAGTATAAATTTTAAATTGAAACTATGAATACACCACCTTTTTGCAGCTGGATAGCACGAACTTCGAACATTGATTAAATAGGCGAGATATATTTCATTGTAGATAGTGAAACTAGAGTTGGTTAAACTCTTCAGTTTCTCTTTGGCGTAAATGCTATCGCACCCTGAGGTCTGATATCGAACAAGTCAACTTTAATCGAGCATATTTCGAATATTTTTATCTGAAGTAGGCGTGTCTTATTGTAATCGAGCGCCATAAATACGATATGTCATAAATATTATTTATGAAACCGAAAAAAAAAAAAAAAAAAAAAAAAAAAGGAACATGATATTTGTACACAAGTTTATTAAGAAAATTCAGTTTCGATAAATATAATTTAATTCGATAAAATTGAGGTGTTAATAAAAGTGTTCTAACACATTGAAATTTATTCGATTTTTTATAGGAAAACAAAGCGGCAGACGATAAATTAAGAAAACCGGTTTAGTAAAAGTATTCTCAAAAACAAGTAATATATATATAAAAAAAAATTTTAAAGTCAATTCCTACTTTTTTTTCACTCTATTGCAGAAAGTCCTTTATAAATAATTTTCATTTATTTTTTAAGTTTATATGGCGCCCTCTATTGGCAGATATATGCAACTTAAATCTAAAAAAAAAACTAAAATTAATTAATTAAATTTAATGAATGAACTAATATTTGAAAAAACTGTATTAACATGCAGTGTCATCCACTACAAGTTCAAATACATATTTTTGAACTTGAGTGGATGAATAAAAAGTATTTTTGAACGATCGAAAAATTGAACAAGATATATATTGGGAGAGTGTGAGCTAATAGAAGGAATTGAATAAATAGTAATTTCTCTATGATGTAAAATTTTTAAAAAAGAAAAAGCTATTTCATGGGCTTATGAATTTTTGTTAACTAGTTATTAATTTTAAGGAAATGGGCTATACGAGGTGAAAATAAGCAAGTGGAGAAAATTATTTTTGGTTATTAAAAGTAAATTATATGCAGTGATAACTTTTAGAAAAATTATGTATTTTATTTGAGCTGTATATTATTAAGTGATTCTATGTTAAAAATCATTGTAAATATTTTAATGAAATTGATGCGATAAATATTACATTGATTATTTATTTTAATCAAAAGTTTTAATAATATCAATTTAACATTTTGGGAATCTTTAAGGTAAATGGAAAGAACAACTGAAGTTGCTGTAAAAACTCTCAAATCTGGAACAATGGCACCATCAGCCTTTTTGCAGGAAGCTACCATCATGAAGAAATTTCGCCATGAGAAATTAGTTTCACTTTTCGCTGTTTCTTCTAAAGAAGAGCCTATTCTTAAAGTTACTGAATATATGGTTAATGGCAGTCTTTTAGATTATCTGAGAAATAAGGAAGGAAAAATCAAAGTAACAATTACAGTTACAGATCAAAGTAATGAATTCATATAAATTAAATACAACTCCATGTGAATTGGCCATTAATACAAAGCGATGAAATTCATAAAAATTCAGAAGTCATTTAACAACTTTTACACAATAACAAATTATTTAGAATTAAAAAAAAAAAACGCTTACAAAAAAAAAATAATAGAAATTTAGAATAATTAGTTTTCAAATTAATATTTTAGATCTTTATTATATTTAAATTATTTTACATAGTTTTGAGTTTAGAAACGCATAAAAGGAAATTTTAATAAAATAGCAAATGAACAAATACTAAAGTTGCTTTTACTTTATCCAATGACAGTTGTAATTAATGTATGTTAATAAATTGAATGCATTTAATTTTACATATGTAATAAATTAAGAGATTTTGATTGATTTGATGGAAATATAAAGTGTCAAGTTTTCAAAGACAATATGAAGCAACAAAACTATGTCTTATTTAATTAGTTAGTAAAATAAGATTCACACAATAGTCGTTGATAATAACTAAGGATAAGTTGCTGATCATAAAAAAAAATGTAATACAGAATAGACTTAATGCAATGAATGTACTTGAAAATTCTTCTTGTAAATTTGTAATTGTTAATTATGCTATTTTTTTTTCTTCTCCATAATTTATAATGCTTTTTGAATTTTAGTCTTGATTTATAATTTATATTGAGAAAGTAAAATATTACATATATTGGATTCTGTTATTTCTTAAATTCAATTATTATACATGTGTCAAGGTTTAATATTAAAGCTGACAAACGCTTATTTGTTTGTTTCACTATTTAGCTATCCATTTTTTAAAAGTGATTTAAAAAAAATATTAAAGAAAATGATTGCTTTGAAACTATATCGCTAAATCCAATTTACCAAATAAATGGTTAAAAAGATATTTCGTGAATAAAAATAAGAATAAAATAAATAATTCGAAATATATATATATTTTTAAACACAACAGATTTAAATCTTCACATTTTAAAAAATTTAAATTTATTATTATTTATTTATTAAACACAATAGCTTTAAATCTTCATAAAATTTTTTATAAGATTTAAAATTTTATTTAATTCATATGCTAAAATTATATTCTAATATTTCAGAAAAGCATATTATTTAATATTATTCGTAATTAAATTACATTAAAGTAAATAACATCTCAAATTTTTGAAAATTAATATCATGCTTAGTTAATAACTATCATAAAAAACTTTTTAAAAAATATGATTTTTTAACACTTTTATATTTCATCGACAATAATACTTTGATATAAGCTTTCAATTAATACATTTTTAAATAAAATTTTAATTATTTAATAATTAAAAATTTTATAACAAAAAAAAAAAAACAATTAGCAAGATTCAAATAAAAATAAAAATAAAATAAATAATTCGATATATATTTTTTAAAAACAGATTTAAATCTTCATAAAAATTTTATAAAGACTTAAATATATATGCCTACTATCTATCTATCTATATATATACATAAACTATCTATCTATATATATATATATATCAAAGATATATAATACTACACAATTTTTTTTTTTTAATTTAAAAAAAAAAAATTTAATTATTTTTTAAATAAAGGAAGCATTGCTTTCTATCTGATCTAATACAATTTTCTGGTCTACATTTGTACTAAAAAGAAAGATGTATATTTATATTAGAAAGAAAAAGTACAGATTTAAGGTATACTGACACTTAATTGAAATTTTGTTAATTTTATAATATAAATAAGCTAATACTTACTTTCAGATATTAGAAAATGCGAAAGTTTGTTGGACCATTACAATAGGATATTAAACAGTATACTTTTAACAAATATCGCTGATTGCAATACCATGAAAATCCAACCAGCAACAGGAAACTAAGAATGTTTCCCCGGAAATGAGAGTTTCGAAAGAAAATAAAAACAAATCTATCAAGCGATCGATAAACAAAAAACATATTTCTACATTTCAGGCTATGAGTCTCGAGTTTGACAAATCGGGCTTCTGAATCGAGGAAGCTGAAATGGAAATTTGACAGGCGAACAGAAGGGGAAATACCGATTTATAAGCAAGTTAATTTGGTAGCCTGGAGGCATCCCGTTTGGTTTCAGAAGGTAGTGAAAGGCAGACAATCCCAATGATGCTATTGGAATCGTCTGTTTCACATTGCAGTGATAAACGCATTGTTACAGGGGCCTAAATGGCCGAATGGCTAGCGCTCTGGTGCTCGGTACCACATGTTTCGGGTTCGAATCCCGATGCGGTGCCAAGAATGTTTGTAGTGGTTCGGAAAACACTTTAAGCCGTAGGTCCCGGGCTCATATGACTGTAAGAGCGTCACGGAGCAGAAGTCAGACTTCTACCTACGGGTGCTCCATCACAACCGAAGCTGCCCTTTTCTCTCCATCCATGAGTAGATCACTCATAGGTTATCCGTCTAGCACTGCAAGACACTGAGGATTAGTCAACAACAACGCATTGTTACACTAAACTTGGTGAACCACTGTGTTCAAAAGCTTAACGATTTTATAAACTAACAAACACATAGAAGACATACTACTGTGCCCTAAAACTAAGACCAATTTTTTTTTTTTTCAAAATCTCTTCATTTATTCTTCCAAATTTATTTCATGGCCTTCAAAGTAATACACGCCGGACACAATGCACTTATGCCAACTTATTTTCCAAGCCTGAATGCATGCTAAAAAGTCATCGGCAGGGATGGCCTTTAAATGGCGGCGATTCACTTTGAATCTCTTCAATCGACTCAAAACGGTGTCCCCGGAGTGGTCTTTTCAATTTAGGGAATAGCCAGAAATCGCACGGTGTGAATACGGTGGTTGTGGAACGATATGGGTTTCATTTTTGGCGAAAAGGTCACGAAGAATCAATGCAGTGTGAACTGGCGCATTCAGTGTTTTTGGTACCAATCTAGCACCAAATCTTTAATTTTTTTGGACGTGAGCTTCGTCGGTTGATGTTGAGGGTCAACCAGAGGGCTCTTCGTCTTCAACGCGTTCTCTGTCTTCTTTGAACTGTGTATACCACTTGTAAAGCTTTCTTTCCGATATAGGAATGCTCACCGAATGCCTTCTGCAATTCATTCAGACATCTCAAAAATCGCCGGAAGCAGTTTTAGCGTCTCACAAAGCCAAGCGTAACTCAAACACTAATGAATATTTTTTACATCTGTTTGAAAATTGACGTCAAGGATAGTGCCAAAAACCTAAAAAGAAAGAAAAATTGAAATTCCATAAGCTCCGGGAATTTTAAACTGAAAATTGGTCTTACTTTTTGGACACAGTAGTATGCCCTTTTGTTTTATTCCTGTCCCTCAAAATGAGACATCAAGTTATTTTACGCTATAATATGTGTATTCAAAGAACGTATATTTCTTCACAAATTTTTTTTTTTTTTTTTTCTTATCCCATTTGATAGACAGCAACATTTAGACCAGGGTGTCCAACCCACGGCCCACCTTGAATATTTTTCCGGCCCGTGAGATTTATCACACTTTTACAAAAAATACATTTATTTTATAATGGCCAAAGTAGTGAAAAAAATGTATTAAATAATGCATTGGTGTAATGCATCCATATATTCAAAAATTAACTGCCGAAATTATGAGAAACAAGTATAAAAAAAAAAATTTCTAAAGTTTCTTACTTTTATTTCACTATATTGCAGAAAATCCTTTATAAATAATTTTTATACATTCTTTTTAAGTTTATCTGGCGCCATCTATTGGTAGATCTTGGACATGCAACTGAAATCTAAACAAAACTAAAATTAATGAATTAATATTTGAAAAAACTGTATTAACATCCAGTGTCATCCACTACAAGTTCACAAAAGAAATGTATTTGAACTTGAGTGGATGAATAAGAAGTATTTTATTAACGGTTGAAAATTTGAACAAGATATATATAGGGAGAGTGTGAGCTAATAGAAGGAATTGAAAAATGAACTTTGATTTTAAAATAATATTCTGGCGAATACTATATATGACAGATAATGCCTGCTTTATTTATCAGTTTACAGTTATGAGTTCGCAGAATAATTAAATTGTAAACACCAATTACAATGTGCAAATATTAAAATTAAGATCGATTTGCATAAGTTAAATGAATGAGTGGAGAAACAAATATCGCTAGTAAAATAAATAACTTTTAATGATTTCATTTTTTTATTTCGTTTATATTTATATATTTTTTTCTACTTCATTTTTAGAGTTATATATTTCTTTACAATGTGCGTTTAGTGTCATTATTATTATAATGTTTACATGTAAGAATAATAATAAACATAATAATAATAACTCATTATGTTTCAATTTTCACATCAAAAAAAATGTCTATAGGGGGTCTAAATTTAATATGGGGATAGATAATTTTACATGCGGCCCGGAAAGTTATCATGCATTTCCAAAGTGGTACTCAAGATCATTTGGGTTGGCCACCCCTGATCTAGACCAAGTCCAAGAACCCGTGTGGTCTAACGGAAAGGGAGAAAAAAAGGGAACAGCTTCTGTTGTGATGGAGCATCCGTAGGTAGAAGTCTGATTTGGCTCCGCGACGCTGAAGGACAGCAGTGCCTTCAGGGCGGACTTTAAGACGAACTACCCCGCATGTATCCTATGGGAAAAACCCGGGAAACTCCCACCAGGTAGTCCGACCCCCGAGGCAATATGCTTAAAGTCACATCGAGTCTCCTCGTTTTTTGAAACAGTATCTGCAACAAAGCCGCCAGCGGATTGAACCTCTTCCCTAGCGGAGCGCGTTGCCCACTGAGCATCTTAAAAACTCAACGAAACTTAATGAATAGAGATCTGTGTGGATTCACAGGGACTACAGTGGACAGACTGGTGTTCACAAACGGACTTATGAAACACATTTAGCAGACATAACTGGAAATTTTGTGACAATGAAAATCCGCATGCGAAATTTGAATGGAATTCTCCAAGGATAAGCGTTTTCTATGCCGTGACCAACCGCCTTGTGTTTCAGCCTTCCTTCTTCAAATTCATGATTGCACGGCTCATTTACCGTGCCATGCTGTACGAATTGATGTTGGACGAAGAAGTCCCAACAATTTTGCAAACATGGTACTTCACTGCATAAATATGTAAACGGTTTCCTCAACATCTGCCGAGGACAGTGCCTTCCAGGAGGACTTTTAGGAGGGACTACTCTGCATTCGGGTATTTTTTTTTTTTTTTTTGTTCTAATGCAGCTGGCAAACACTTAGACAGCTTGGTCTTGGATGCCTTAAGGCAATCGCTGCACAGACGTACTCACTTTGCATTACCCAGGGGCGCGTGTAACTTGAAGGTAAGCCACGGACGCGGAGTAGCAATGCCCCCGCAACGCTCTACGATCCTATTAGGACCGGGACCTACGGTTTAAAGTGGATTACGAACCACTACAAACACCCATGGGCAACGCCGGGACTCGAACCCGAAACCTATGGTACCGAGAGCCAGAGCGCTAGCCACTCGGCCATCAGGCCCCACATTTGGGTATCATATGGAAGACAACTTCCACCAGGTAGTCAGACTCACGTGGCAAGATGCTGAAAGTCACAAACGCCATCAAGACTCCTCGTTTTTGTGTCAATGGAATGAAATCCACTTTAAACTGTAGTTCCCGGTCTGTTTAGCCTTCATGTGCCAAAATGACCGGAGAGTGACAAACCTCGCTTTTGTGAAACAGTGTCTACAACAAAGCCGCCACGAGTCGAGCTCATAGATTTTTTTAGTGAACAGAATAGGAATGAACACAAATAAATAATTTATGTAGTTTTATATTTTTCTGAAGAACAAAAATTTGCTTAAGTATCTTTAGTGTTAATTTCAGATTGGAATGATAAATTCTTCACGGTATTTTTTTCAATTCCTTCTATTAGCTCACACTCTCACTATATATATCTTGTTCAAATTTTCCATCGTTAATAAAATACTTTTTTATTCATCCACTCAAGTTCAAATACATTTTTTTTTTTTTTTTACTTATAGTGGATGACACTGGATGTTAATATAGTTTTTTCAAATATTAATTCAGTAATTAAATTTAATTAATTAATTTTAGATTTAAGTTGCATATATCTACCAATAGATGGCGCCCAATAAACTTAAAAAATGAATGAAAATTATTTATAAAGGACTTTCTACTATAGAGGGGGAAAAAGTAGGAATTGATTTTAAAAAAATTTGTTTATATTACTTGTTTAAAATTTATATTGATAATTAACAGTTCTCTAAGAACCGAGTTTGTTCGCCCATCCACAACTTATGCTTATATATATATATATATATAAACCACATTTTACGAGAGAATTAGTACTGCGAATACAAAATATATTCAGTAATTAATACGAAAATTCAATTGATTTAAATTACTCGTGTGAATGCATTTGAACAATTTCACACTCTTTCAATCGAAACTTTTTCAGAGTTCCATCCACATCCACAGTCCACTTTTTTAGTGCATGATTGTAACTGAACAGCATTCTCCTTGTTTTGTAGATGCCCAGTCCAGTCACATTAATGTGACCGCCTACTTTCGACGTCAACGTGAAATAAACCAATCACAAAAGGCAGGTGGCAGCACATTACAGTGGAGTGTATATAAAGAACTTCACTTAATACCACATTCCACACTTAAAGCAAGGGTGTATATTCTGGCTTTTGACACGTGGTCACATTAATGTGACTGGACTGTGTATTTATTCTTTCAAGAAAAAGGCGGCATGGGCATTTGCTGTCACTCAAAAGAAACAGCGAAAAAGGATGAACCAAGCGTACAATTTTCCAATGTAAAAGAAGAAGAAATTCCAAAAAAGTAATTTTTTTTTTTTTTTTTCTAATGCAGCTGGCAAACACTTAGACAGCTTGGTCTTTGGATACCTTAAGGAAAGCGCTGCACAGACGTTATTCACTTTGCATTACCCAGGGGCGCGTGTAACTTGAAGATAAGCCACGGACGCGGAGTAACAATGCCCCTGGCTACGCTCTACGATCCTATTAGGACCGGGACCTACTGCTTAAAGTGGATTCGAACCACTACAAACATCCATGGCACCGTCGGGATTCGAATCCGAAACCTGTGGTACCGAGCGCCAGAGCGATAGCCACTCGGCCATAATTTTTTAAAAAATTTATACATTAATTTTAACTGTTTTTATGTGCATGATAATCTAATTTACAAATTTTAACGTAGATGTAAAATGAACAGTATCATTGTTATCAATCAATACTAATCATATATCCATCCATGGAATGAATTATAAATATACATATGTTAAAGCATTTAAGGATTTATATTGCATTACCCGAAACTTAATGTATTCTTAAAGTGGCCTTGGATGAATCTTTTTTTCTGATATGTAATCTTTTTCGTGATTATATTCTCTACTAATTAGTTTTCTATTCATATGATGCCATAAGAATCGTATTACTCTATTAAATTATAATTATTATTTTAACAATGTAAATTCTCTGAAGTATATAAAAAAATTCTACCAGAAAAAAATTGTGAGACAGCACGCAGTTAAAATTTCCAAATTTATATTTGATCTTCGTGCCCGATTCGTGGCTCAGTGACAACGTATGCCGCTGGTGGCATTATTGTAGACACTGTTTCAAAAAACGAGGCAACTCGATGGCGTTCGGGATGTTCAGCATCTTGCCTCATTAGTCAGACTGCCATACACCTGAATATATCAGGGGTATACCAGATGATCAAAATTATCAAATAATAGGGAGGGGAGACACATTATAAGACTTTTTCTAATTGTATAAACATTAAACTACAAATATAATTAAAATAAATAATTGCTAGCAGTTCTAAACGCAAATTATAATAATTTTCATTTTTAATTACAAACACTTAAAATTTTTATACAATTTCAATGAATATATTTGGTTACCTAGTGGAGTTTTCTACCATACAATACGCAAATGTCAGGTAGTCCATTCTAAAGTCCTTCCGAAGGCACAGGCTTCTTCAGTGACGCGGAGCAAGTCAGACTTCTACCTACGGATGCTCTATCACAACAGAAGCTGCCCCTTTACCTCCTCCATCCCATAAGTAGACTCATGGGATGTCCTCCCATGCTGCAGGATTCTGAAGATGAGTCACGCAAACACAAATATTTCTAATTCTTTTAAATTTTCTGCTCCAAATATTCTTTGCTTATTTTATAGAATTAAGTAGCTGTTTTTATATATTTTCCTTGTTAACACAATTGCAGTCACTTTCTTGCAATTTTTGCTGAACTAATAGGTTTCTGATCGGTTTGTATACGTGTAAGATGTACTGTGCCTGCTGTTGGAATTTTTATTCTTTGTTCGCGCCACGTGGTAATTTTATGAAAATCGTTTGGAACCGATTCAGAATTGGGCTGTTGCCGTGGAGACTAGTTGTTTTATTCTAAAAAGAACATTCGTCTTCCAGTTTAGCTTTTGCCTTTGAATTGTTATCATCAACCCTATATATCTTTGTAAATATTGCTTGTAAATGAAAGAAGATTCCATAAATGTTTGAATGGATTGATCAATACTCTCGAACCATCAGAAAGCTGCGGCTAATAAGAAAAATAGAACCACCGAAAGAAAAAACAACGATAGTCGTAGTGACACATGCTGCCATTGTCATACTACTAAGCACAATAGTCAAATTTTCCCATTTTTATTGACTTTTTTTAAGTGTTACCGTGGTTTGATCTCTTTCTAAAAACTTGACCCTTACGCATCACAAAGCTGTGCTTGGGGACAACAGGATAAACTACCTAAAAACGTATGGGCGCATTACACATCAAGAAAAAACAAACCACCAGAATGGTAAATGAGTATTATTTAATTCTTTGAAAATTATGAGTCTTTAAAAGTGATAGATCAAAATCATGTGTACCCACATCAGACAAAGCTAGACTAAATTTAAAGAATTTTATTTCATGGCATGTAACAGAGAAAAGTGCAACATTTTATGCTTATAAATAAGTAAAAAATTATCGGTAGTTTATATAACTTTAAAAAAAAACTGCACAATTTTTATATAAAATCCACTTGCTTTCAATATACATGGTTTATCAATTTACAGGTTTTTATACTTTATCAAAAAATGTTTTCGGCCATGATTGCATCGTTGGCCATTTCATCTATTTCTGAAAAGCTACCAAATTAATATAGATGGAGATGAATAATTAGAAAACTACACTTAAAAATATTTTTTTTTCTTGCAGAATGTAAAAATTCAGACATAGATGTGTGTTGTTTTACAAGATCACAATTTACGATAATGGTCTTCTGCATTTAAACAGAAGTTTAGACATCACTTGTTCAATTGAACTCATTGTAAGGATATTAAATTTTTATTGACTATTAAACCTATTTCTTAATCATTTTCTAGTATTGGGCTTTGTGAGTTACAAAAAATAATCCAGCTAACAGCAGTACATGTCTGAATATGAAAGACAATTTTTGAATTATCATGTTAAAAAACCCTAGAAATCTTATAGTAGAAATCGGATCATACAGTTGATCTCCGACTAAATAAATAATGAAAACTTTAATTTTTCTAAGCTTAAAAATGCACTGTGTAATTAACACTAATGCACAACCATTGCAGTAGATTTTCGATAATCCGACACTCATCAGATGATCGAAATTATTGGATATTAGGAGAGGGGAGAGACATTGCAAGTCATTTTTCTAATTGTATAAATATTAAACTACAAATATAATTAAAATAAATAATTACTAACAGTAGCAAATGCAAATTATAATAATTTTCTTTTTCATTACAAACACTTAAAATCATTATACAATTTCAATGAACATATTTAGTTGATGTTAACACTAAAATTCAAAATTTTCTTTATCTATAATTAATATGTAAAACAAAATTTTAAAAATTGACCTTTAGTAAAATTGTAGAATACAAATGCATATATACATAAATAGATATGTTAATCTTCTTATGCCAAATATTCTAAAAGTGGAAAAAGATGTATTAATATTTGATAAATAAACCAGAAAAGTATTATAAAATATTTTTATTGTAAAATATTAAAATGTTAAAATTATTATAAAGTATATTTTATTCCAAGTACAAAATTTATTTCATTACGGGTCACAATAAATCCTATAGATAAATTCTAGTAGTCACGACGTGAGTGATAGCCATCATGGCTGTGTCTACTCCCACCAAAGGCACTTGAACCTGATTGGTGACCACTGCTGGAACTTCCTCTTGAATATACATTTCTACCCCTGGAGCTATGACGCCTACCATGATTTTTATCTTTATCCATCTCATATTCTTCCAACTTTTGCATAACTGTCAACTTCTGATGGATGGCCAGTCTCAACAAAGAATTCAATGTCCTTTTCTGCTCTTCACTTGCAGATACTTGCCGTTGCAATTCATCAAGTTGCGTTACGTATTCTTCGCAACGAGCTGCAAACATAGCTCTCAATGAC
Organism: Caerostris extrusa; assembly: GCA_021605095.1. NCBI lineage: Eukaryota > Metazoa > Arthropoda > Arachnida > Araneae > Araneidae > Caerostris > Caerostris extrusa. The sequence goes on along the minus strand of BPLR01003573.1, from coordinate 239,154 downwards.
GCAAAAGTTGCAGCATCTTCTTTTAATGCTTTCAACTCATTACGAAGTTTCATCATGGTTTCGCTCACTATTGCCTTCTCATTTTCATACTTGCTCTTAAGATTGGCCATAGCCACTTCAGCAGTTTGCTTGTTGGCTTTGAGGACTGTTCTTAATGTGGCTATCTGCTCTCTCTTAGTAGACAAGAGAGATTTCAGTTTTATAACTTGTTCCTGCAGATCTTCAACCTCAGCCAAAGAAGAATGTTCCTGGTTGCCAGTATGAAGGGTTTTCTGTCTGTATATTTCGATAGTATTCTCGACGGCTTTCGAGAGATGGCCAAGTTGATCACGTATGGTATCCAATAAGCGATTGCTTGGTGTTATCAACTCACTTCTGTTTTCATTTTTGTCTTCTTCCAACAGAATTTTTATTGCAATATCACTCTTTAATTTTTCTTTAAGAGTATCAAGTTTACTTGAATTCATGTTAAATAATAAACTATAAGGTTGATCTTTTTCCGATTCTGGAGATGATTCAGAATTTGTATCCACACTTCCTGCATGGAAAAATAAATAAGTATATTAAAAATAATAGCAAACTTATTTTAAATATTTTGTAAATTTTCTTTGATCTTCCTACATGCATCATAACAAAATATAATTTCAATTAATTTTGAAATGATATTTGCAATTTTTCTTTCAACATTTATTTAAATTTTAGCAGATAAATATTTATTTTCAAATTTGACAACTGATATTTTAATCAGTTTAAGTGTGAACAGTATGGATAAATCACGTCTAGTTTTAAAACATAAATAGATAAAACTATAAAAATCTCTGAATATCACTATACTTCTTACAGTTTTTCCATTTATGCATCAATAACACAGAAACTGTTTTTAATGTTCTATTTTCTTAATTTACTTTACACATATTTTTTTTTATGAAAGTGCATATATATTCCAAAAAAAATATAAATAAGGTAACTTTGCACTTGCCTGTTATTCCAAATAAGAATAAGTCAAGCCCATTAAGTAAACTTAAAATTTGCAACACATTTAAGATTTAAGAAAAGCATAAGCATCTTTTTAATTTTCTTTATAATGTCATTGATTGATTTATTATTGTTGTTAATTCCTAACCACAAACATTCTCTTACTTATGCATATTTTCTTACAATGCAATGTCTTTGTGATTGCATGTGTTAATCCTATATTTCGTCCAGAATTCAAATATCAGGATTTTCTTTCTTTCTTTTTTTTTTTTTTTTTTTTTTTCATCTTCATTATCGCTCATGATTATTTTTAAGAAATTAAAATGATTATAACATTACTTAATCAAATTTAGTAATTAAAATAGTTTTTCTGATACATGAGTATGCCAGAAAATGTAAAACATTTTTCAATTTTTAATAAAATTTATTTTAAATATACTGATTTAAAAATGTTCCTTGAGAACTTAAAAACAATTTTTGATTTGGTATATTTATATACCAAATCATTTATAGACCATTATTTCAGTTCAAATCAGTTTTTATATCATTATATATATACACATTAGTAAATAATTTTTTGTAATTAAGAAATAAACCAACCTGAAATGTGAGAGCCTTTGACATGATCCAGCATGATGCGGCTTGGTGTTTCTCCATTCACCATACAAACATGATGATAAAGTTGGGCAAGTTCTTCTGATACTGCAACAAGGTCATCCTACAATTTACATAAAAAAACTATCAAACTGCATTATAAGTTCAACAGTATATAAGAAAACAAATGACAAATTTTGATAAACAAATAATTTTAATTAATTTAGCATTTTGCTCAATTTTTTTAAAAAAATATGCATCACTAATAAAATTGTTACAACATAAAATTTTGGAAATACTTCTCATAAATTTATTAAGAAATTTCATATACATATAAAATTAAAATAAATAATATATTTTTTTAAGCACATCATGATTTTAATTTTATAATATAAACTTACCTAAAAACTGTAATGATTTCTGGCATTAACTTCAATAAAATGTAATGTAATATATTATAATTTAGGTGTTATTAAGGACATTATTTCTATCAGGAAACAAATATTTTTAACATCCTTTAATTTCTAATTAAAACTTTTAATTAGAAATATTTTTAATTTCCAAAAACAATTTGAATTTAATTGAATCTTAAATGAAACAAATTAATGCTTTTTATAGAGCATTTTCTTCAAAATTTTCATTAAATTGAAAATTAATTTAAATATTACAATATATCTTTAGAATGCACTGATACACAGAGCTTGACAAAATATAAAAATATATGATTTTTTCCCCCTTAAATAGTTACTTATTTTTTTTCAGTTTAAAGATTTTGTTTTGGGTAGTTTAAAGTTTACAAATTTCTCAATTAAAAATGGTTTTAAAAAGGTGCAAATACTTTAACATATTAAAGTAATATAGGTGTGTATGGGGGGGGGGAAGGTAGAATATATACAAGAATATATCTAAAAAAGAGGGAATAGTTAAAATTATTTTGTAAGGAACATAAAATTTACTTGTAACTAGTCATATTTCAATTGACATGCAATTTAAAAATAATAAAAAAATTTAATTACAATAAGAACAATTTTTAGTTCATTAACTTTCTTTCATTTAATTACACTGTTAACTTCAAATATCTGTTTAGAAAAGTAATGCAATTCTACATAAATTACTTATTTATTATTTTTAAAAAAATTATGTAAGTTATAAAACAAGAAGAAAAAAAATACCTGAGTGAAGTTCAAAGCAAATCTAGCTTCTTTAGCAATTTCTCCCATAATATGCAGATCATCTTCTAATTCTTTGACTTTATTAGTAAATGTTTGTACCTGTCAATGCAAAATTAAATTCTTATTACAGTAAACTTTTACTTTCTACAGCTTTTAAATTACTAAGATAAAGCTACATTACAAATATGAATATGAAAACTCCAGATGATATTTGATTTTAAAATTTTGTAAATATAATGTAAAAATTTAAGTTTAAAAAATGGCAAAATATTTACAAAACCATAATAAAACATTAAAATCTATTGCATTAAAAAACAAATTTTGTTTTTATCCATTTAATCTTAAGTGCAAATTTTAAAATTTATATACCTGTATTTTTAATTCAGCAACTTCATTTCTCAATTGACAATTCATTTCTTCTTCATCAATCACAGCACCTTGCTCTTGTAAGCCCTTAACATCATTCTGTAGAGTTTCTACTTGTTGTACAGCCAACTGGTATCGTTGTTCATGTTTTGTAAGTAAATGCTTTAGACGAGATATTTCAGGTATATCCTAAAAATGAAATAAAGCAAATTTTACTTTCATAAATAATAAAAATTGTACGACATTTTAAACCAACAGCAATAAATTTTATTGAGAATGCATTACAACAATAAATTTATTTTACATTACAATAATAAAACAATAATGCGTTACAATAATAAAATTTGCAAATTTGTAATTAGTCCTTACCTAAAATATAATAAATTGAAATTAATACAAACTTATGAACTGTAATTTTTTTTTTAATTTAATGAATAAATTATGAAAATAATCTATAAATAAATATATTTATTAAATTTAGTTCATAAAATTTATCATACAGTAAACAAATTATAATTAACTTAAAAATAAATTTTTACTAATTAAATGTAATTTATTTAATGACTAAAAATTAAAAAAATTAGTTATTATAAAATTAAGTATTAAATGTGTAGACATACCTTTTCAGAACCTTCTAAATTACCGCCATCTTCAATTTCTCCCAGTTTACCATGAAGGGTAATTAAAGCATTTATATGTTCAACCATTTGATGTACTCTGCTGTTTTGATCATTAAGCTCTGCTTTGGTTTTCTCTAATTGTTGTTGAGTCTCTTGTAGCCTATTTGATATTTTTACCTTTTCATTTTCTGTCTGAATAAGATAAAAATAAAAACTGATATCAATAATGGTCAATAGAATACTAAGCACAATATTATACAATATAATATTATAAAAAAAAATGTAGTACAATAATGAAATAATTTTTTTTTTACAATGGTTCAAAAAAATTTTAGGAGTTTTAATCAAATACAGCCTTTAAAGTTTATGTTAAAAAATATATAATGTCATTTCCTACATTAATATAAATATATTTGTAATTCCTTAATCTTTTTTTAAAATTCTTTCTGATAACAAACAGCACTATAATTTTAATGACTGTTTTTTATTTAGAATTATTATATTAATTAATTCTACATGAACTTACCTTATATTGTAATTACACATGACCATTTCAGATAACAAAAATTAGTTAAAAATAATTACTTACTGCTTCAAGCTGTTTTTCTAATTTATGTACTTCAGAAAGATGCAGTTCACTGAATAAATCTCCTACAGTAGACGATTGAGGTTTGGAAACATTATCTTCTAAAATAAAAAATTATGCATGTATATATATATTCAAATTTAATTTGTTGATATGTTTAGTAACAAATATATTGCTTAGCAAATTTCTTTTTTGAAACTTATTTTTAAAGTTGATAATTATTAGAAAAATATAAATAATATATTGCAGGATTGTTCCCTTTATGCAGATCACAATAACTTAATTTTTTTCCTATAAAAAATCAAAAACAGTTTTGTAGAAAAAATATATATATATATAATGTGTTTGGTTATACTCTATAATTAATTTAAATTCCTACAGTTGTTTAAAGATAATACATACTGTCAATTCCTGATAACGATGTTAAAGTCGTATCATTCTCACCATCCTCTTCAGATCGATCTCCATCATCATGGCTTAAATCTATTCAAGTGACAAAAATGCTATAACAATTAATTTTCAATTGACAATATATGTATATTAACACAATAACAAATAAAATTAAACTATTTAAAAAAAGATGACTGAATTATAATTAGTTTTAATTTGTTTTGCCTGTTCAAATAGAAATAATCCAATGTATAAAGTGTAATTATTTATTTAATAAATTCTTAAAGACGAATAGTGTAAAATTAACATAAGTTTCATCAGTTTATTTAAATAAGGGAAATTGATAACTGTCCTTAAAAATTTGCAAAAATAATAAATGACATCAAAATTTTTACTACTATTTAAAGAATAAACCTCTTCTTTTATTTAAGAAAATTTTTAAATAGCATTCCAAAAAAAATATATACCAAAAATAAAACTTAATTAAATAATTATTATTAAATTAATTATATAGTCAATATTAAAACATTAATGGTTTTTGCATTTAGCTTTTATAAAATGTAAATAATAATAATTTCAAATTATTATGGTATTTTAATCTTGATTAAGAAAAAAACAAATTCAATTAAATCAAATTATTTAACATCATATTAATTTTAAAAATATTTTTTTTAAATTTGATATTTCACTAAAAATTAAAATTATGAACATTTTAATAAAATTATATCATAGATTAGAAAACTAATTATGATAATTGAAAAAACAATATTAACAAATTAGTGCACATATATATTTAAAATATTATAGACATAAATTCCTTTTATTAGTGATCTGATATCTATAGTAGATTTGTTTTAACCAGATATGATGAGTATCCTAGTTTAGTTTTTTTTTTGTTTTTGTTTAGGATAATCTAGTTTTCATTTTAAATAATGATCTATAAAGTATAATTATTTAAAACAAAAACTATAAATTAACAAGCAAAATACAGTATTTTTAATGCTTATATTTTGCAATTTCAAATTATTTAGATTACAGCTATTGATAATATCATTATTCCTTTTTCATGATAATAAAATTTAATGTTACTACAATAAAATAAACTTGAAAATCATTCAATACCCATTTAAACTAACTAATAAAATAGTAAAAATAATAGTAAAAAAATTGGAATCAGAGAAAGACATTCAATTTATTTAAATTAAATCACCTTTCTTTAAATATTGTTAAAATATTTTTAAAGTATAACTTTCAATTATCTTATTATTTACATATTTAATAAGTTTAATTAAAGGATAAGAAAACTATTAAAGAATTTAATTTAAATAAATAAATATTTAAGCTGTATAAATTCAGATTGGTTCACTTAAATACGTGCAATTTTATTAAAATATTTAATAATCAAATTTCATAAGTTAAAATAAGCATAAAGTAATTGCAATGTTGAAATATTTTTTCAACTTTCCAAAACCAAAGCACTGAATTATTTATATGTCTTAAAAAATTATTTTTAAAAAAAAAAATTAAATAATAATAATATAGTAATATTTATAGATAAATTTATCTTAAAAAATAATAAACTAATATTAATTTTCAGGTTTTATTTTAGTTCTTTCATATGTTTGTAAATGATTTTTCCTTTAGTTTATATTCATAATATTTTATTAATATATCAATTAATAAAATATCTATAACTTTTATAAATATATTATTTGTTGATTTCTTTTTAATGTAAGTGTCTTTTCTCAATATGTTCAACATTTATTGAAAATATTTATGATATTATAATTACATTAATTTAAAATTATTTAGAAATTGATAATACAGTGTATAATTATTGTTGTAGATTCTTTTACAGTCACTTCTCTGAATTGCACTTCAATTAATTTTCCCAAAGTAAAACTTATTCTGAATGTTATTATAAATATATTTTTAAAATTAAATTTAAGGAAATAATTTTTTATCCGAAAATTTTTTTGAACTTCAGAATTTATTGATTTTTAAAGCAAACTTTTGTGTTGGAAGTTATTTTCATTTATCATTTGGTTTTTGTGCAATTTATTTTAATTACCATATGTTTTCATTGTACTCATATTAGTTTCCAGGCATTTTTAATTATTGAAGTTAGTCCTTCAATTAAGAAAACGTTTTTAAAGTTAACAACTACAATATCCTTTAATAATCTCGCAAAATTTTATTTATATTGTATATGTATAATTTAATATAAAATTCCTTTTTATGGTTTAGTTTTTTTATGAATACTTTTTATACCTACATGTAGATTCAAATTTTAATATTAGTAACTTTTTAAAAACAAACTACATAGCAAATAAATCTTTTTCACATCTAAGTAAGGATAGTTTTTCTTTGTACTATTATTATTATTATTTTGTAATTGGTATTATTGTTTATTTTATCAGTTGTATTTCATTTTTTTTAAAAAAAAGAGAGGGAAGGAGGATCACTAATGCATTTGTTAAACAGTATGATTACAGTATATTTTCAAATATCAGCTGAACTGTGTGTAAGTAGAGACTGCATTTTCTTTCCAAAAAATGTACCAAAGTTTAAAATCCATATATAAGCTGAAATGAAAAAATTCCTGTATCATTCAACATTACAGTATTCTATTACTGTTTCTGGTGTACATTTTGGAACTTTTCCATTAGCTATGCATATATTTAGCCAACATCAGATTTTTTTGTTTTGTTTTGTTTTGTTTTAGCGACAACGCAACAACCTAGCAATATAAATTTCAAAAATAGGACAAATAATTCATTTTATTTAAAAAACTTTTTACGAAATATAAATTAAAGAAATAAAAACAAGCTTTATTTAGCAACATTAGGCAATTCTTCATTTGTGCCTGGATAATGAAAAAGTACCTATGCTTTTTGTGAATATGAGCAGATCTGCATATATACTACTACTACACCACTGTGCCTAGAACTAAGTTGTCCCTTTACAGCTTGGGAATAATGTGAGTGAGAAGAAGTCTGATTGGGCTCTGTGATGCTCTACAATCATATGAGACCGGGACCTATGTCTTAAAGTGGATTCCAAAACCACTACAAACATCCATGGCACCGCCAGAATTCGAATCCGAAACCTGTGGTACCGAGTGCCAGAGCGCTAGCTACTAGGCCATCAGGCTCCTATCTGTATAAATAATCTGACCCCTAAAATGTAGCTTTAAAAAAGCTAAAATTCTTGGCTTATACACAAAGATAAACAGTGTGTGTTTTCTTTTTTTTGCCAATATAAATAATATTAATTACATAATATTTTTTTCTTAATTTGTACAAAAAAAAAAAAAAGGGACTATACTTCATTAGTTTGTAAGGAAAATCGCGGTTTTTGTTAAAAACTATTGTATACATAATTCCCTTAAAAATGCATTTATACAACTGAAAGACTCATTAAAGAAATTGTAGCCATATTTAATAATTTAAACTGTTTCATTAAAGAACCAAGAAGAAATTTTTGAAAAATTTATAAAAATAAGATACAAAAATAATTATACTATATGGCAAATATTAAAAGAGTCTAGAAAGCAGCAAAAGCTTTATTAGTAACTAATATCAACTAAATTACAATATATATTAAAATTGAAAAACAAAAATTTCTGTGTTTCAGAAGAAGAAAAAATTGGGTAATTTTGTATTATGTTATAGCATCAATACAAAATCTATGATATATAATTCAGGAACTCAAAACAGGAACCAGAAAACTCAAAGATTTATCTCTACAATAATCAAAAATAAGAAAAATGAAACTTGGTGAATAATTTGCAAATCAAATAAAAAAAAAGTTCTCTTAAGCAAAATAAAAATATTTGAATGAAATGAATGAAAAACATTTTATCTATTAAAAACTTTCTTTGCAAATGTTTTAGAGGATATGAGTAACTAAGAAAAACAAGAGGAAAAGCATTTTACCTATTTAAATATACTAAAATCAAATCTTAAATTTTGCATTTCTTCCATAATCCATTAAAAAATAATAAAATTCAATTATAATAACTACATTTCAATGAAAACATACAAAAGAAATAAAATTGATCTGATGAAATTCTCATATGGAATGAAAATTATAATGGATATATATTTTAAAAATTGTGATGTTTATAATCTGAATGATAGATTTGAATAAAATTAATATTATTACTTAAAAAAATTCAAACAGTGTTAGTCTGAAAATATTTTTGTATCTAAAAAGGTTAATAATTTGAGTGTCAACATTCTTTGGGCATTTATAATATCAATTAATTTTAAATCTATATTTGTTAAATATCAGTATTTTACAATTTTAGTAAATGTTATTAAATTCGAAAATTATCAATAAAGTTTAAATGTTTTATTTCATTGATTATATGAATGCAACAGAGTAATTACTACTTTTCTTTCATTTTAATAAATTTTTTCCTTACATGAAAAGTTATTTTTAAGTAACATATTTATTTTTGATTTTCTTTGCTATTGAATGAATAATTTAATCCAGATCTTTTTACAGGCTTTTAACTATACGATTTTCAAATTTTAATATAAATAATAAATTAATTATTATTAATTGTTTTACTTCATGTCAAATGAAAAAAAAAAAAAATGCTCATCTTCTGCATCAAAGAGCTCAAAGTGCAAGAAATTTTTTAATGTGTTTAAAACAATTAAATTAGTAAATTAAACATAAGTTTTTGTGCAATCATTAATTCCAAAAAATAAAAAACACACAAAATTAAAATAAATGTCAATTTAATAACAAGATTATTTCACAAAATAATAAAAATAATACGTAGTTAAAACACAGACTAATCTTAAAATAAAAAAACATGCATTCAGGCAATTCATGCCAAAACATTAACATCGAAATTTCAGATTAATTGTTATATCAATGAACAGACTGTATTGCATATGATTATAATTGGACGTAGAAAGAAAGCTATGCAAAAACTTAAAAGAAAAAAAAAACAAATACTATTAAAAAAAATCAACATTTGCAAAGAAAAAGTAATAAGAAAGCTTTTATAGTATTGGTTTCCAAATAAGAATTCAATTAAAATTATATCTTTCACTAGTTTTTATATAAATTCTTCTGACTTTATGAGAGCAAAGTATGAACAAATTCAAAAATAAGAATATATGTAGAATAAAATGAAACATCTAATAATTTTAAAAAATATTTTTTAAAGTTGTATGTAATACTGTTTTATAGATATAATACTTTTATTTTCTTATAACAAAGTTAAAAGCAATAAAAAAAAAAGTTGAAACATTTAAAAAATGGATTTGCAGAATAGAAGGGAAAAAAGGAATAAGCAAGAAAATACTCATACTTGGTTTTAATTGGATGACTATATTAAATGAGAAGGGGGAGGGATTCAGTGACCCATAGCACTTAAAAACAAAAGTGGTGATTTGATCATATTCTAAAATTTATTTTTAAACAATGCTTCAGTAAAATATGTGATGGAAATCATACTAGTCACATTAAGTATACTTGAAATATGATACTAATAGCCCAATTAAATTATATAAATATAAAAATAATTATTAAAAGAATTTTTCCCAGCAGCATATTTCTAAAAAAATTTAAATAACTCTTTTATGATGTCTCAAATTTCTTACATGAATTTAATATGCTATTTTAGAATAATAAATCATTTGATCCAAAATTTTAAAAAAATTGTCACTTGAACTAAGCAAAATACCAAATTAAGATCACTAATAATGATATCACATAAATGTCATCTTTTGCTTTGATTTCAAACTCTTAAAAAATTATATATATATATATATATATATATATATATATAATGTATTTTATAAAACAGTACTTTTTTTTATAATACATTTATTCTTTTGATGTTATTAACAAACAAAAAATGTTATTGAATTATATGGCATTCTTAAATTAATGCAATTTTTAAACATAAGCAATAAAAAATATAATTACTCCATTATTCCATATCATAAAATCTTAATTTTTATTTATATGATAATTAAAAATTAGAATAACTGTAGCATTGTTTTATAAAAATTAAAGGAAGAATAATTAAATTTTATCTAATAAACATTAAAATATATATTAATAGCTTTATCAATGCACAACAAAGATATTTCTACTTAAATAATAAATTCAACTACCTGCAGCTAATTTCTACTAATATTTTACAATACTAAGTATTCTTATCTAAAAATACTAGAAATATTTTTATATTTATGGACTAGATTTCCAAATAAAAATAATAACACAACAAAGATGTAAAAAATCAAAAAATAGCCTGAAAAATTCTTTTAAATATCTCAACTAAATAAATCTTTAATCACCGAGATTAGATTGAAAGACAGATAATATCTTAAAAATAAAATCTAAATAAATGACATATATTACAACTGATACACTATAAATAAGTTTTAACTCCTTAAAAATAATAAAAAATATATATAAAAATTTTATTAAGTAGAAAATCTAGAATAAAAATAAAATTTATTTAAAATAAAATTATTTTTATATTTTCTTACAATATTTCTCGTGCTAAAAAAAAAAAAAAAAAAAAAAAAAAGTGAAAAGTCTTTTTTTAATTTTACAACTAGCACCAATTTTGGAAAAAAAAATGCTGTTAAAAAATTTTTCTTAAAAAAGTATGAAAGATAATGGTTTAGAATATACTTTTTCTATTTATAGATCATACTGTAAAAATTAACAGTATTCATATAACAAAAAAATATATTGAAAATTTAAATTTCAAAAAATAATGTAAATAAAAGTGAATAAATAAATAAAGTAAAATTTAAATGATTAAACTCATTAAAGATATAGGATGCATTAAAATATGCACATTCATAAATTAAAACCAACTAAAAAATTTTATTTATTAGATTGCCCGCTGTATTTCACGAAAAACTAAACAACTATTCTTATTTTAAAACATCCATAATGTTTTTAAGAAAAATAAATATAAAAACAACTTCAATGGGAAATGATTGCAGTTAAAAATGTAGATAAAATTTAAAATAATACCAATAAAAAATATATCAAAGCCATGCATAAAAAAAATATACTAAGCAAAATAAATCAAGGTGCAAAAATAGAAATAAAGCAGGATACAAGCAACTCAAAAGCAATAGTTAAACACATGCAAGGATTTTTGATAGTTTCCTCCCTGTTTTAGAATTTGCACATTGAAAGATTAAGCTGTTAATACTTCCATGCACTGTTAGTGATGATGGTACAATAAAACTATCAACACTGCCATAACTTTGATTCTTACTTCCAAGTCCAAATCCAGAAAATCCCAAGTTGTTTATAGTAAAAATTGATTCTGAATTAACACGCTGATCAAGTTCCTTTTTAAGAGCATATTTTTGTTCTCGTTCAGACTGCAGAGCTTCAAGAGCTTCTTCCAGCTGCTTTTCTGCTATTCGTTTCAAGGATGTTAACTCTTCAATCTGACCTTTCGCAGCTTCAATTTCTTCTCGTAAACACCGTACCTCATGCTTGGCTCCTTCAAATTCCACCTATGAAAATAATAAATGGCAAATTGAATGAAATTTGAAGAATTTATATAAGATATTTTTTTACAAAAAAAGTCTTACAACTTAACTTGTGATTTTGTTGATATTTAAGGTAGAAATTGTTTTTAATTCAATAAAGAATTTTTAGACATAACTATAATGATAAGATGTACACATTTTATTCATAAACATAGTTAGTTGCAAACAAATCTCACAGATTTTGACAAAATAAATAATTAAATATAAAGGTCTCTTCTTTCATCCAGTTTCAAAATTTGCAATTTCCATTTTTTTTTTAATCTACATAAAAAAAAATTCTAATTATATGTTTAAATTAAAAATTTGCTAAAAATTGTTAATTTTGGATTGATTATACATATCAGATTGAGATAAATTAAAGCAAATATTAGTATAAACAATCATAAAAATTAGCATTAACAATCAATTAAACAGAATATTTTTTTAATGTCATTAATTAGACTTAAAAATACATTTTATTTAATAAATTATAAAAATTAAATCAACACAAATCAATTGAATAATAAAAACTAATATCTTAAACGGAAGATTTTTGAATTAATTATAAACCATTTTACTAATTAATTTAAATGCAAAAATGACAAAATAGAAATTTTTTTTTTACCATATACATATGATTTCATACATAAGTTCTCATTAAATTTTTTCATACTCAAAACTAAATAAATGAATAAATATTAAATCAAAATTCTTTATTTCTTGAATGCAGAATACTTATAATACTACATCAAACATCCAAATAATTCACTCTTAACATTCTCATAAGAATGAAGGCTTTTATGTGCAATATTCAGATGACATCTTCATAAAAGATAGACTGAAGGTAAGGTACTTTAAGCAACCTTACCATAAAAAAAAGTTTAATTGATAAACCGTTGAGAAGTTTTTCATCATCTTTATCCTCATTAATCATAAGTGTATTTTTCTTTCTTTTGGGATAAACAGAACACAACGACTTCCAAATTACCTAAAATTTAAATAATGTAGAAAAAAAAAAAACTAAGTAAAATCCAGTAAATTTGCAAATTATAATATTAGGAAAAGATCTCAGTAAGGTCGGTAGTAAATAGAAGACAATGAACTATTTCTAGAAAGCAATTGTTCTTGAAAAATAATAAGGTATACTTAAAATGTTAAATTTAATATTCAAAAAGTGCATGATGATATTTTTAGATAAAGAAAATTTAAATAAATTTGAAATAACAATTTTTTACTATATTTTAAAAATATATTTGGAGAGTAGAATAATTGATTAATACAGTTAGATTTATTTATTCAATTAGCTGAAATTTTGATTATTCTATAAAATATAGATATTTATTTTCACTGAAAAAGAATTGAGAATCAATTTCAAATTGAAAGTTTACAAAAAGAATCAATAGGTTATTTAATTAAATATATTTTTTTTTTTTTTACCTGAGAAGAACGAAGAGATGAAATTTGTTTTTGCAAGGATATATTTTCTTCTTCTAATTCATTATTGTCACTCAAAAGACGTGCTTCTCTCAATTTTAGTTCCTTCAATTCAGCTTTATAATTTTTCTTTTCCCATTCACTAACATCACAATTTTTGGCAAGATCAATATTTTCTTGAAGAATTCTTTCTTTTTCTACACCAACACGAGATACTTCTTGACGTACCTGTTAAAAAAGGTTAAAAGGAATTTAGAAATCATAGATTTTCAAATAATGTACATTAAAACTGTTAGTAAAATCTTCTTTAGTATCTTTTTTATTATTTATTTGTAAAAAGATTAAATTAGGTTTTGAAATAGTTATAACATTACATTATTTATTAGTATGCAATTTAATTTCTAAATTTGCATATTAAAAAAAAACACATTTAACTTGTTAAAATCTTAAATACACTACATGTTAAACCTTTAACTAATTTCTTAAGTTTATATCACTTAAAAATACATTTTACTTTACATATTATGCATAATAATTTAATGCAATAGTATACTAAATAAAACTATTAAATATAGAGTTATATTTAAATTAGAAAGTGATGTATAAGAAATACATATACTGCATAAATATATTTTATAAAAACACAATTAATATTATTTTGTTATTTTTTAGTTTTAGAATTCAAATATAAATAAATATATCATGCAAATAATATTTTCTAAGTTTAAATTACAAATGAAAAGACAACACAATTTGAAATGTAATATGACAGAAAACAGAAAAAAAAAACTGCTTAATCTTAATAAAGATTATTACACCTGTCAACATGCCAATTTTGGAAGTTATACAATATTTCAGAATTTTTAATTATAATTAAAACTTATCCATAAAAACTAAATAAGTTCTCTTTTAATGGAACTGCTTATTATATTGGCTTTCTTATGGTTGCTTAAGTTGCTGATGTGATAGTTTTTAAATTATCAAAATTCAAATTATCTTTATGTTTGTGCTCAAAACAATATCCTTTTATGCAGCCTTATAGTAAATAACATATTTGCACTTTTTTTTTTTTTAATGGAAGCTTTAAAATTTATCCTGGTTTTCATTCAATACTAAATATAATTTTCATATTGAACATTGCTGTAGAAACAGTCAAAATATAATAATTTTAATAAACCATCCTAAAAGCTCAATTTCTGTCAATTCTCTTTTTTAACATTACATGATAACTTAGTCAACAATTCACAGAACTCAGAATAAAGCTCGTTTCTAGTATTGTCTTTAATTTGTATTCTATGATTTATTTATAAATCTTGCATAAAATAATACAATCTTACCAATTACTAAGATACCCATATAATTTGAACTATAATTTGAACTAAGTATGTATATTCAATGGCAAAAAAACTATACAAATTGGTAGTTATTAATGACAAATTGAGTTAATTATATAAATTAATTACACAGTCAACCAGTCTTCAATTTATAAACATAAATATGAACTTTTTATAGATAGTTTTATAATATTAATTACATCTTTAAATAAATTATATCATTTTCCAACATTCTTCTGAGTAAATAATTTGATCAAATCATTAAAATTTATGAATAAAACCATACATACTTGTTTAAGTTCCTTTTCTAACTCTAAAACTGTTGAAGTGAAGGATGCCTCTTTACTTGCGGTTTCAAGAAGAAGGCTTTCTTCCTGTTCAATACCACTTGAGGCAGTAACTTTTTGATTAGTTTGATATTTAGCAAGAGCCTACAAGAAAAGTAATGTAATATATATAATATATTAAAAAGCAACATACTATTTTTTTCATTAGGATTTACATAATTGTTTGATTTATTAAAAAAACTTAAATTCAATGATTAAATACTAATAATATTATTAATAATAATAATCATTATCATTACCATCAATATAAATTAATTGCTATTACAAATTTATTAAATTTTTCATAAATCTTTTCTTATATAGGTTAAACAACATAGAATTAAATATTATTTTTTAAGTTAATGCTTCTTTCCCATCTATTGTTTTACTGTTTTTCTAACAATTGATTTTGGTAAGCAGTTATGAGAACAAATAGGGTGAAATGCTGAATCTCAACTGAGAAAGTAGAAGAAAAGCAATATACAAATTCAAGAATCTATACCTTTAATATCTACTATACCAATTCAACCAAATATATTTAGAAAAATAAAAATGATTCATTTGATAAAGAAATTGATTAAAATAAAAACAGATTTATAGACTTCACTGTAAGCACCTTATAAAAAAAAATTGAAACCAAAATAGTTATTAAGTAGAATGTAGTTAAGGCATTCCCTAGTTAGTTAAAATTACATTACAATTCAAACAGATGAATTTATAATAAAATTCAGATGAAGATAATTAGTCAAAACAAATAAAAGGATAAAGTTACTTACTTCTCTTACTAATTCCAATTCTGATTTTGCTGAATCATAAAACGATTCTAGCTCTTCACATCTTTGTTGCAAATTTTCTTTTTCTTCTAATAAAACAAGCCCATATTGTGCAGATAAATTCTTCTCATGAGTGGTTTGTTCAAGTTCACAGCTCAATCTTTCTAACTCTTGTTTCAACAACTCCTGCTCTTGAAGAATTGATTCCTGGTTTTCATTCATTTTAATGGAAATTTGTATTCATCTAAATAATATTCAAGAATAATATCAATGATTGAAAAACTACAAATGAAAAAAATGAGATTACAAATAAAAAGTTAGAAATTTTTGAAAAACGACTATTCTGTAAAAAAATAAAATAAAAACACATGTTCTAAAACATAAAAAACCTTCACAAGAATGGTTTTAAAATAATACTTTTTACATAATGAGATAATTGAAATATTTTTAATGAAAATCATGATTAACTAGTAGTATATTATACCCAATTAGACTTGGCCGACGCCTGTTTCTTATTCGGTTTATCATGCTTTTCTGTTATAAAGAAATAGATTTTAAAACTATGATAAAATACGAAACAAATTTGTAAGAAATTCAGTATATAGCATACTGAATTCCTCAAACAAATCAATCTAAAGTTTCTCCTATTGAGTATTGATAAAAGCAATTACTTTGTTGACCTATCCAAGTTCAAGAAATATGTAAACGAAACCCTTTAGAGAGGCTAACATTCTACCGGACACATTCTACTGAAACGCTGTAACTCACTATTAATCCCTAAAAGAAAATTATAAGGGAAAAAAATAAAAACATTCCGTGATTCGTGCTGGATCAGATCATGTGCATTTAAAGAAATGATTTTACTATATTTATAAGAGTTTTACTTTATTTTATTGAACAAAAATTTATATCTCCTAAGATCCAAACCATAAATATATGATTAACAGAGATTATCTTAATATCCCTAATTATTATGGATTCTTTAATTTTCTAATTATTAGAAATAAGATCCCTCTCATCCATGACACAACAATCTTGCACAATTTTTACACAGTTTCTATTCGAAGGATCATTAACTTTCGTTGGTGTTGGCAAATGGAAATTGATTTCTTGATTAGGAATCGAATAAGATAATAAAAGAAAGTAATGATTGTAACAGAAATTTGAATGTGATATCTGTGGCATTGATAAATGGATCATACGTCTGTTTCGTTGCATTTGGGAATTTTTAAATTTTCTCAGTCCGTTTTTCTTTAGCGGAAACCTCGATTCTCTCGAGTTCTCAACATAATCCAATCCCTGCTACTACAGGACAAAACAGCATTTAAGATATACCAATTCAACCTGAAATCAATAGTGGCAATTCAGGCATCACAAAATAATCTGGATGTTGTGAAATTAAGAAAGAGGAAAAATATCTCTGAAATGTTGTTCCAACCATGAACATTTTGAATCATGCTGAAAGTGTACAGACTGGTATTGATGATATGAAGATAAAAGCAGCTGGACTAACACTGCTGATAAAATATTACGGTGCTTGTGTTATGAACTGCCCTTTTCATAATATTTCTAACAAACGTACTGCTTGATCAGAAGCTCTTCCCTTGGACAGACAGCTAAAATATTTACTGCCAAAATTACTCCAAATTCGATACTCAAGCAACGAAGCTCAACTAACTCAAGCTCTACGAACAACGAATTTGAAAATCTGGCTAATGGAGCCGTCATTAACGAAACTGTTATGAATTTTATTCCTAAAAGGCTTTCTAAATTTATGACAAGACAAACCGACAAATTAAAAGAACTTTTTGAAAACTAAATAATAATACTAAATGAGGAAATATCCTTAAACTCTCAGGTGATTACGTTAAATTTTTTTCCTACTGACAACGAGCAAAAATATAAAGCCACTAATTTTCTAAGACAGAATACTTGCAATTTCTATAATATTAGTAGTAAATCATATCCTCCCCACCCCCTAGAGTTATCTTGAAAAACCTTTTATCTCAACTTCTAAAAAGAAATTCAAATTGCTTTTCTAAAAAGAATTTAATTAGAGACATATTAATCAGCTCACCAGTGACAGAACAAAAACATAGCTTCCTCCCTGGCAAATTTATCTGAAAATAACTGATAAAAATTGTACTATATTTTGTGTTTAATAACTACCATTTTTATAATACTTCTAACAAACTTATTACTAAAGCTCCTTCCCTCTTTGAGCAACCATCCAAAAACATATTGCCAAAATTACTCCAAATTCATTGTCCACGCAAATCAAGATTTAAATCAAGACTCATCGATAAAATTGAAAGATTCATTCACCTGGGGCAACCCAGTAGTTTCAAAGCAATTTTTTCCATCATTCAGCAGCTAACTGCGGCTCAAATCCCAGGTGTTTCAAAACCACTATCATAAAGATTACCTTATCGCATTAACTGAGGCAATGAAGGACATCTCTCCTCTTGGAAGTGTTCAAAATTTCCTTAAGTCAATCAATCGATCTCCCACTATAGTTTATAAGTCTTATATTAATAATCAGAATTCTAATATGAATAATTTTAATTCTAAATGTGTTAGTCAAAATTTTTCTTTCACCAACACAATTAAAATGATAACCCAATGCAAAAATTCTCCTCCTCAAACAACTCAATCAATCATTCTATGTAATTTAATCTCGATACTGTACATAAAGCCTGCACGGTAATTATAAATATTATAAATGTTTTCTCTTTAATCTAGAGATATGATAGCTTTTCCTCCCTCTATGGTGACCTTCAAGGTTCAAAAAATATTGAACAAAAAAAAAGCTCTTTATCTTTCTTAATAGCTTTGCTGCTAAATCCATTCCGAATTAACTCCGCATATTCACCAACCAACGAAAACTCGTTCTCATTTCATTACTATTTAAGCCCCGGGCTCACTTACCTGCTTCTATTGTTTCTAAAGATACAATTTTTCGACTGCAATTTTAGTTTCTCTCATTACTATGGTTGTTTCAATACAGTAGGCTCTGACCAACAGTAACTCATCTGCATCTCAAGGATTGCCATTTGTGGCTGCTTCACAGCTAAGGTACTACGCCCCCATTCAACTATGCTGACTCTATTCCCTAGTTACTATCCTTTTTTTTCCCTGCATCAAACTGTAACAATATCCACTATAAGAACTCTAGCAGCCCAATAAAATTTAGCTTTGGTAAAGTTGTTAGAATTAAAAGCATAAAATCAAGTGCAGTGGGGGCCTGAATGGCCGAGTGGCTAGCGCTCTGGCGCTCGGTTCCACAGGTTTCGGGTTCGAGTCCCGGCGGTGCCATGGATGTTTGTAGTGGTTCGAATCCACTTTAAACTGTAGGTCCCGGTCTAACACGATCGTAGAGCGTTGTGGAGAATGACATATTAAAAAAAAAAAAAAATAAGGAAAAACTAACTGTTCATATATATAGTGATTAGGGATTATAGTCCTTGTTGCTTCACATCCCCATATACCACTTCCTTCATCATCATCATCAAGTGCAGTGCATGTTGTCAAATGTAAAAATCCATAGTTTCACCCGACAGACATCATTAGTAGCTGCAGCAATATGGTGCAAGTGTTTATTAAGAAAATCCCGTCCTGTCGAGAGTCGGAAATTTGCTGTAAAACTGCACGGGGAAAGTCCATTGGGATGGGGGATAAAACAAGTATATTCTAAGTTTTATCAGTTGAAATTAGTTTGTAAGTTTGTTTTAAGGGTCTGTCTATTTTCTTCTTTACGTCAGAACTCAATTGATGAAAGGATAAAGAAAATTGTGACTGTGGTAACTTACAACTATTTTGGGGGAAAAGGTCGGCCTTTTCATTGGTCTTTTCAGTCGGTTCTATCCTCGATCCATTTTAATATAATTGTCTCATAAACGTTATTTCACAAGCACATAACATTAAATTAAGTGTCTGTGCAGATGAATTAGCAATCTTAATCCGAGGTTGGAAAATCACATTATTCAGAAAATCTTCAAAACTACATTCTCGAACTTGAAAAAATGAATCTTAATTATGAATTGTTCAGAAAATGAAACTTAATGTTGATAAGACTGAAGCAATACTATTTACTAGAAAAATCTTACAACCCTCTAAATATCATTATATATAATAATAGAATTATTTGGTCAAAAGAAACTAAATATTTAGGTATCTCATTTGACAATAAATTAAATTACCATCCACATATTCATAAACTTCACATTAAATTTAATAGGCGCATCTCCAGCTGATCTGTAGAAACTTTGCCATGTCACTTTAAAATAAAAGATTAATTTATCTCTCCCTATGTGCATCCAACTATAGCCTGTGCAAGCCCAGTCTGGGGTCCTACTGCCCATTCGAATATGAAAATCTTACAACGGCTAAACAAGATTCTTACAATGATAACAAAATCTCCATGGTACTTCAGAAGCGCTGATATCAGCCATGCAATTGCGCTATTTTTTGTAATTCTCTTAACATTAACAATTTAAGAAACTCCAAATTTTGGACTATGATTTTACACTTCGCAGGAAAAAAAAAAACACTCTCATAGCTCTTAACATTTTAAAATAATCCCTGATATGATCGTATCTCAGGTACCATCTCTCTTTTCTCTCTTTTTTATCAACAGTGCGTCTTTTTTCTTAATTTCTTAAATTTCCTCTTTCTCTTTTTATTTTTATTTTTGTTATTTTAAAAATAGGGCTTTTAATTATTTCCTTTAAAATCTCAAAGGACATTATACCAATGTAGCCTATCTGAACCAAAAGTTATTCTAGAGGTGGCTTCTGCGACCAAGAATCTCCATGCAATCTACAATAAAAATTATTATTAAGCTTATGTAAGAGGAATGATAAGATACATTCGAAAGAGAAGTTCTTGGAAAGAGACATTCATAAGACACGATCTTGATAAGAGACATCCGCATGATTATATGCGATCTAATATCATTTTCATTTCGTTTATATTGGATTTTCACGATTGTTTCTGAAGAACTAATAATTAAAGAAAAATTATTTGCTTTCCTAGTGTTAGTTAAAATATCTTTTAACTAACACTAGGAAAAAAATAACATTAAACAACTTATAATAATTTCATTATTTTTATAAACATTATATTAGTATATTATATGAATTATACTTCGAAGAATAAAGCATAAAATTTTTATATTAAACCAAATTATTGTACTTTTTTCTTTTTTTTTTTAGTTTTTAAGTATTCCAAAAATTATACCTATTTTTACATTTTTGAACATTTTTTTCGCAGTTTAAATTCATGTATATTATTTTTTGTATTTAACTTACTGTTTGATTTCTTTATTTTTTTAAGTTGATATATCTGTATAAATCGTTACCAATATGCCAGATCTGCAGTCTATCTAAAGTATTAAAAATATAGTATCTCACAGATTTTGCAATATTCTCATTAGAAGGGAAAAAAAGATAAATGGATACCAAGAAGATCTTTTCAAACTCAGTTAGCTAATATTTGTGTTTTAAGGATAACAGAAATTAAAGCCAATAAAGAGAGTTCACAACTACAAGGCGTGCTGCCAAAACCATTACCAAACCTTACTTTTTGTTTATTATTAATGATGAAGGATTGTCTGGGAGTTAAATCTGTATATTGTTCTCTGGAGAGTCATGATTCGTTGGTGTCTAATTAAGATAAATGTAAGCTAACTAAACCCTGTTTAGGATATTGAAAATCATATGAACTCATAAAAGATATAACATATCAATTCCACTAACGTGATAGACTTAATGTTGCATACAGCAGGAGCGGCGAATACAAAAGGAAATAAGCAATTTTCAATATAGTAATATGCTTCTAAAATTAAATTTGACTAACAATTGTACAAATTAGAATGAAACCGCAACTATTATATATATATATATATATATATATATATATATATATATATATATATATATATACTATAGATATATACTATATATATATAAATATATATATATATATATATAGTTTATATCATTTTTTATTGTTTTCACTATTTTAAGAGAATTCCTTATAAAAGATCCTGGGACAAAATATGCTGTGCGGATTTTCAAAATAACCGGATTAGATGTGCATATCATATGTGAGAAATTCCATACAAAGACTTCAATATATTTTTGCGATATACTTTGACATAATCAGCGATGTATGTATTTATTTAATGAAGCTAATTTGTTACGCTGTATTAGGACTAAGTAACTTGTCGGCTGTGATTAAATATATGTTGTTATTTTATTTAAAAAAATATAGCTCTTTTATTATAATTTTTGCAACATCTTGATCTGTTACGCCTGCATTATTTCAGATATTGGATAATATTATATTTTATTTAATTCGACATTTATTTAGCCCGAGTTAGGGGCTGATTTAGAACGTGCGCAGTTAGTGTGCAAAAGGATTCAAGTTTAAACCTTTGGTGATGTCTGTTGCTAAATCTTCTTTCAGAAATATGGCGAGAGTTGTCAATTATAATAGTATATGTGGGGATCTAGTATAGCCGGCTGCATGGCTGGAGTTTCCTGAATTTTCGCCTATACAATATAAATGTACGGCAATTGGAAGCATTGGAAGAATTTATAGTATGTAGAAGTGGAGCCTGAGCCCCATTAATATACAAAAACAGCAACAATAATTAATTAATTTTTTTTTAAATATATACAAGAGAATATTGGAGTTGATCAAATTCCAAAATATATAACCCGATTTTTTTTTTTTTTAATTTCTTAATTTAATAATAATAAATATACAAATAATTTTAAACATTAGAAAAGCTAAAAAGTTATGGAGCTCATATTTTCTAAAAATTAATATTTAATTTGCCCCACCAGCGTCTCAGGAATAATGTGGGCAGCTGCGGTTCAGGGAGACATGTTCGAATCCGCTGGTGGAATTCATTATAGTCACTGCTTTCATAAATGAGGATACTCATTAACGATTGCGCAATGTGTATAAAGTTTCTCATCGCTAGCCAACTTTCCTGCGGAATTTTCCTGCCTTTCTCCTATATAACACGCAAACTCCTTATAAGTTCACCTGGAAGGCAATAACCTTTTTCTAATCATCCATCGGTGAACTGTTCATGACATGCATAAGTTAAACATGAGTCACGCCGATGAACAAAAAATGTTTATTTAAAATTCACATTTTGTAAATAAATATATATTTAAATGGTTTCACTGTCGTTCAATAGTGTCAGGTAGATACAAAATAGTTTATTGTTGTAATGGTTTATAGTTTATTGTTGCTATGGTTTATGGTTTATGGTTTATTGTTGCTATGGTTTACAGTTTACTGTTGCTACAAAATAGTTTATTGTTGCATGGCTCCAATTACTCTATTTAAAGGAATTAATCTTATTATATAAGGCAATCCAAAATTATTTGAAATGTTACATATTATTCAAAATTATGAATTTTATCAAAGTTCATATCCTAGATATACCTCCCCGTGGTGCAGCTGGTAACACTTTTTTAGTGGCTAAAACATCTACAATTTGGCATTTGTGGAAAAAGATGTATGAATGATTGTTAGAGGGCGCTGCGACGCCAAGTGAATTGGGCGAAAGAAGAGCGAGTATGAGAGAGTGCTTGGATAGCAAGAGAGAGAGAGGAAATTTTGATGTGGTGTGAGAGGTGTTTGAAAGAAATTAAGTTTTATGGCATTAGAGATTAGAATGTGGTTAACTTGTAAATATTGTACAAAGTTTTAAATATTCCTAGTATGTGTAATAAAATAGTCAATAATTAATTCATGAAAGTTGATTTATTTTGAACCACCGACAAGACAACATTTGTGAACAACTAAAAGAACCCGGAAGTTTGGCGAATTCATTTCTTCCACAGTGTTTTCGTCAGCATTATTGTTAGATTAATGAACTCTGTTTCAGCATGTTTTGTTGTATTATCTGTTTTTTTCTTTTTTTTTTCGTTGTTCTTTTTTTGCTGTAACTGTTCATAATAGGCCATTGGAAACAAAAAAAAAAATGCTCATCCAAAAGCTTTTCTTTCTACATAGCTAATTATGACCGATTCAGAAATGATGGAGAAGTTCTGCTTAATGGCATGATTCTGGTGGAACAGTTAATTTTGTAAAAACGTCCTGACATCATATGCTCCCAGTTATCATTGCTTCCGTTTATATCCTGCTCACTTCTGTATCCACCTTTTTTTTATCTTAGACCTTGAAATTCTAATTCAACTAGATTCTAATATTATTTTTTTTAGCGATTTCAGTGTTCACCACTCGATATAGAATTGAAATCACAACAAAATTCGCTGTATTCAACTTCTAAACTTCATTAATGAAACAGATCTTGAAATTCTGGCTCTTCCGACTTTGACTGGTTTTGACCATGACTTATAATAGTCTCCACAATCAATATAGCAGCTGTTAAAAAATTCTTCTTTTCTTTATGAAATTTGTTCCATCGCTGAGTATAAATTGTTCAAAATCTCGTTTGAGTGTCATGTGGGGAAAAAAATGTTAGAACTGATTGACGACGTTTCTCTTCTCAAATTTTGTTCGAGTAATTTTGAAAAGTATTTCCAAAACCATTCTCAACCGAAGTAATAAAAGCATCAAAATACTTTTCAAAATTACTCGAACAAAAATTTGAGAAGAGAAACGTCTTGCTTTCCAACCTAACTATAATTTCTCTTTGGGATATCGCTAAAGCTCTCAAAAAATACATGTAACAAAGTTATACATTTTCATTTTTCTACCGTTAATATTGACGAAGATAAAACTGAAGTTCTGGCGATTTAACTTGGAAAACAATTCATCTTAAATGAATCTTCCAAATAGGAAAATCGAAAATATTGTCAATGAAACAAATTCAAACATTTGTTTCATTATTGCGATGAAGAAATTATGCAAACAAAACCACCTAAGATTGCTCTAATTATTAAAAATCTCTTTTTTAAAAACAGCTCCAGGACAAGACTAAATTACCATTAAAATGCTCAAAACTCATTCTCCAATTACTATCATTCTATTCTATTAAGTCAGTAAATCAATAAAATTCTCGAATTAAAACATTTATCGACAAAATCAAAAACGACTACTGTCGTTTCCATTCAAAAACTTAGTATAGATCCTATAAGTCGTTATTATCTTATTTCTCTCCTTTCTACCATCAGCAATATTGCTAAAATCATTATACCATTATACCACCATTATACCAAATTTAATCTATTTACTTCGCAAAATAGTAGTATTAATCCTCAGCCTTTCAGTTTCAGATTAAATCTTTCTATTGTCCACCAAATGCTTGGCACAACTAAATATATTGTTGTAGGATTAGAGAAAGAGGAAAGCACAGGAGCCATGTTTCTCGCCTTCCAAATGCATTTCATCAAGTCAGAATGAACGGTTTCATTTTTAAACCTGTCATGTCTTCTGCCTTTAACTATACTTATTCATTCATACCTCACTGGTCGTAAATTTTCTGTTAAAATAAAATAGACCCACTCCTCTATGAAAATACTTTTGCAGGTATTCTCCAAGGTACTAAAATCTCTCCTCTTGTTTTTTCCATTTGTGTTTTAAACATGACAACTAACCAAAAATTTTCACTATGAATTTAACAAACAATTCAGCCACTCCGTAAAATAAAACTCCGAAATTTTTGATTTCAAACTTTCTAACCATCACTCTTCTTGATAATAGCTCGATAAATGGAAAACTTTAATCAATATCGAAAACACTAGGGTCGTACTTTTCTCTAAAGGCCACAAAATAAACAAGCTAATTTTTATTCTCAAAAAAACCCCATAAAATATTGGAATGATAAAAATAAGCCCCTTGGAGTTTATATAAATCAACACTTCTTTGGAACAAACATTTCACTTTCACTAAACAAAATACCCTGCTTGACTCCTAAAACTTATAAACTCACCATTCACCGATAGACAGAGAAAAATAAATTATTCTTATACACCACATTGCTCCAACCAATTATTATATACGCTTACCTTGTCAAGGCATTCGCTGCACATTGCAAATTTAAAATTCTTAAGGCACTCCAAAATATTTAAATTGACAAATTGCAAATGCCAAGTGATTTATGAGAAATATTGAACCTCGCAAAACTCTAAACCTTCCCCCTTTAAATATTTTATTAAATATATTTCAGCTACATTTTTCAATAGTCATAATAGGCGTCGCAAGATTGTGCCTTAGTTGTTGATGATTTTTTTTCCTTTTTCTGATTACTCGTGATTTTCTTTTTTGTTATTAAGTGTTTGTTTTCAAATTCTCCCCTAAAAATTTATAAATTCTGACAATTGATCATGCACTGTTAACTTTTTATCCCTGCAAATACAAAAGATAATGTCACTTTGGGCTATTGAGCTCCTTGAAAAATTTAACTACCAGGAAGTAACACATTTATAATTAACTATTTCGCTAAAAAAATATATTTAATACATACATTACGTTACGTTCATTATACGTTCATTACTATAAACTTTTTTTTCTTATTCCTTCATAAAAACTTGTAATTTAAAAATAAAAAAAGTTAAATAAAGCTTTGGGATATGAAGAAAAAAATTTATTGGTAAATTTTATAAAAATATATTATATAAATATATATATATATATATATATATATATATATATTTAGTAAAAAATATATATATATATATATTATAATAAAAAAAATTTAAAAAAAAAAACTTTTATCTGAACAAGGCAAAAGAATCATATTTATTTTTAAAAATCACTATTTAAGATTTATAGCTCAGGACTATAATCTAGCTGAATTTTGATGTTACGCAACATCTGTGACAGATTTTGGCTTTGGCTTTTTAGTTAAAAACATTAACTTACTGAATGAAATATTTTCATTTTTTTAGTTTCTTTTAAGTACTAAATTTTCAAGTGTATCTAATAAAACAGAACATTAAATCTTTACATGTGTGCATTACTTTTCTTATTTTATGGAAGAAACAAAGGCTTATATGTCGGATACTAAAATATAGGATTAGATGCAATGCAAAAAATAATCATATATTTAATTAAATTGCTGAACTTTTATCTCGACAGAGTTGATTTAGAGGTAAATATCAAATATTGAAATATGATTTAATTTAAAAAGTATTACAAATCTTCTTCTTGATTTTATTTCTGCAGATATGAAGCCAGGCGATTCCTTCCAAATTCCAAATTATATCATATATCGCTTCGATCGTCTTTACCCACAGAGGAGGAGAGGCACGGCTATCTGCATTCATAAGAATATTAATCATCATCAAATTCATTTTACTACAACCAGCTTTTGAAAACTCTGCTATCATTATTAATCTCAAGAATAACATAAAAATTAGTGTTGCTAGCATTTATCGCCCTCCAATTGGTAGATTTCTCACAGAAGAACTTGATACAATAGCGAACTCCAATCAACAAGTACTTCTACTTGGTGACTTCAATTCCAAGCATCCTGCATGGAATAATGGATGCAGCAACATAAACGGTTCTATTCTCTTTGAATGGACAAATCTTAATGCATTCAATGTTATTGCTTCTAATGATCCCACATATTCCTGCCTTCACAATCCCTGCAATAGTACTTTTGACATCGCACTTCTTAAAAATTTAAACGCCGGGCCAGCTTCTTCTATCAACGATCTTTCCAGTGATCATAACCCTGTGCAAGTTGAAGTCTTTGATAATTCATTTACGCCCTTCCTCAATAGCATAATCACAACTACCAATTGGAATATTTTTACTAAAATTCTCTCAAAGCCTTCCTGGTAATCCAGTCATCTCCAATATTCAAGATATTGACAAAATAATTGATAAATTCAACTATGCTGTTACTTCTGATATCAACCTTGCTAGTAAATCTAAAGAACTCAGTACACCACACCAAAACTTCCTACTGAAATCACCTTCTGTCAAAAATTACGGCAAGATACCAGATTTCCTCCGTTCAAGCAATCCCTCAACAAGCTTCAAAAATAAATAAAGCAAATGATTCACAAATTAGAAAATGACAGATGGAATGAATTTTTATTAGGCCTAAATCCAGAAGATAATTCTCTTTTCAAAATTAACAAACATTTTACCAAAAAATATCCCAAAATTCCTCCACTGGTTGGATCCTCAGGTCTTATATTCTCATCTTCTGATAAAGCGAACTCTTTTGTTAACAACCTTGAACTCTCCTTTCAAGAAAACACTGCACCTTGCGATTACTCACAAATTGAGCATGTTGAAGATACAGTAACTTCCTTTCTAGCTGATCATCAAAATTATCATAACAATATTTTTTTCTCCATCTGACATAATTAACTTAATCAAGAATCTCAACATCATTACTCATCTTGCAAAAATCTACAACAGCTGTACTAAATATCCCTACTGCCCTCCTATCTGGAAAAAGCAAATATCATCATGTTCCCTAAACCTGGACAAGAGGAAATTTCCTCAAAATTATCGGCCCATCAGTCTCCTTATCTGTGTAGGAAAACTTTACGAAAAACTCTTAATGAAACATATTAGTTCTTTTTGCGTAAATTCCATAATTCAAGCTGAAAATTTGGATTCCTTCAACATCACTCAACTTGTCATCAACTTCTACATGTCACCAATATCATCACTGAAGGATATAACTATAAATTTTTTTTTACAGGAGGTGTCTTTCTAGATGTTAAAAGGCTTTCGATCGACTGTGGCACGATGGACTGGACTGATCTACAAAATGATCAAATTTCAATTTCCCACTTGAATCACACTTATCATTACAAATTATATAAAAAAATAGAACCTTTCAATTTCGACTTCATAATGAATTCTCCAAAATTGGTCGTATTTGTGCTGGTACACCTCAAGAAAGCGTGCTCAGTCCTATTCTCTACAATATCTTTACCTACGACTTTCCTACACTAACATTTCCACTTGCCCATTTGCTGACGATTCTGCTGCTCTTGCCCAAGGTGCTTCTATTCTTTATGTCCTCAATACTCTTCAAAATTTTCTGAATATCCTAGAGGATTGGCTAACTGAATGGCGCATAGCAATTAATGTCTCTAAATCTCAAGCCTTCATTTTCCGAAAAGGACGCGCCAGACAACCATATGTTAATCTCTCCCTTTTTGATCAGCAAATTGAATGGGCAACTAATATTAAATATCTCGGCTTAATTATAGACAATAAACTTACGTTTCGAGCTCATATTCAAAAATCAAAGAAAAATGTTGGAAAAACTTTTATCTCACTCTACCACTCATTAATAAATTTTCTAAATTAACTTTGTCAAAAAAAACTTTGTCAAACAAGCGACTAGTTTAATTCTCTACAAACAAGTTATTAGGCCTATCCTTACCTATGCTGCCCCAATCTGGGGTCTGGTTGCACAATCTAACAAGAAATATGTACAAATTATTCAAAACAAACTTCTTCGTATCATCACTGGTGCACCCTGGTTTGTCCGCAACTCTACAATTCATCAAGATTTAAAAATTGATTCTATTGACAACTATATTACAAAAACTTTCTAGAAATTTCTTCAATACCATTGCTACTCACGAAAACCCTCTCTTCAAGGCACAAACTATATTTATGCAATTGAATGGAAAATACGTATCCTTTCTCTACTTCTAAATGGAATCGAAGCCTCAAACCACCATAATATCCTGCTCACTTATCGCTTTTTAGATATTTTACTTCTACGCATATTTACTGATCATAAATTTCTTGTTACGTTTTCATCACCGATGATTTACATTTTCTTACTTTCTTCTTTTTTTTTCGCTCTCAAATCATACGTTTTACTATTATCTATTTTATCATGATTTTTCTTTCCTACTGCCTTCACATACCATTGAGTAGATGAACGCTTCGCTTTCAGGCACTCGACAAAGGCAAAGATTGTGTATTTTGGAGCACCTGGGGACAGGATCTTATTCAACAATGATGATGCAGATATGAAAGCATAAAACTAAAAAGATCGAGATTCAGATTTAAAATAATTTAAGAAACATTTTTTGTGATATAATTTAGCATTTTGTTTTAAAATAAATACATTAAACTTTTTTAAGATGTACTTTTATGCAGACGTTCAATAAGTGAGGTAAATATTTCATTATTTTTACGAAATACAAATTATTACATACCAAATGATTAAAAGATTTTTTTTTTTTCAAGAAATTTATTTTCTTTTTTCAAAATATTTAAATTTCTTTTAGAAATCTAATGCTATATATAAATATATATATGTGACTCAATACGAAAAAAATAAAAATTAAAAAATTGCAACCGAATCTGTTTGAAACAATTCCATTTATAACTAAAGTTTAAATTCTTTGATTTTTTTTAAATTTTTAGATAGAAACATAATTTGTATTAATATTCAAATCAATTAGTTCCACTTTTATATTTTTCGATTTCGAATTCTAGAGGTGTGTTCACAGTTCATTTGATCAATTGTGTTCTTTAACAAAATGCAACTACAAATATACTGATTTTAGGTCAAATAAAGAAAAGCAATTTTAAACAAAAATATCATATGAAATAGAGCATTTATTTCAACTTTTTCCTCATAAGACCATTCTCTGATGATCCGTGTAACAGCGGAGTAATACAAGGAAGGAAAAATAGTGCATTAATTTGCCAAATTGCCACCGTGATTTTACAATCATCTACCGCGGGCGGTGTGGTGATCCTATCGTGAGAGTGACTGTGTTGATTGTTAGTTACCGAGTTTAAAAGGAATACATCATGGATGAAGAATATGATGCTATTGTCTTGGGCACCGGTTTGAAAGTAAATAATTTATTGATTTCTTAATAATTATGTAATAATTTATTTCCTTCAATTGAAAATGCATTGTGTTGAATAGCAAGATTAAGCCTAATCTCATAAGTGTTATCAGCGACGGCCCCTTGCTCTTCTCCAATAAGCTGATTTCGAAACTAAAATATTGCAATTTTTCATTTTCGATTTTGACTTTTTTTTTACCATGAACGAATTAAATCATTTTATAGTTTCTATATATATAATAGGAAATATTTAGTTGCCTTTGAGTCAAGCTGTCAATTCGACTACCCTGTTACACTCTGTTAATCAAGGAGGGAGTTCCTTAACATCAGTTTTAACATAATTCCTATGCGACTAGTTTAATTAGTTTTAATACATAAAAAAATAATTTTTTAAGGTATATTTGCAGTATAATTATTTTTATTCTATTACGGTTGCTTTCGAAAATATTTTCTAAACTAAAATTGAATCAATAAGCGAATACGTCAAAAAAATCGATAATTTTTTTACCCGTGAATGATTCAAAATTGTAATATCATATCCCTTTTTTTTTTATAATTTTAAAAGTGACAAATTGTAACAATATATTTCATTTAAATAGCTGTATTCTCTCTGAAAATATTTTTAACAATTTGAAAAAATAATAAGTTTATTTTATGATTTAAAAAAGGTTCAATTTTATTACTCACCTTTAATTGCTAATTAAAAATACTAAAAGTCTATAGATTCCTTTTTTTTTTTTTTGTTGTATTAATTATATTTTTTAAATTTGTTTAGTTCTTGTTTAAGTTTGTTCAGTTTTGTTTAAATTTGTTTAGTTTGAAAACATTGAATTATATAATCTGAATTTTATCTACAGTCAGACATTTTATTAAAAAATACTCCAAATTGATCTCATATTAAATATTTTATAACTAGACAATAAATAACCAATGTATAAAAAGAAAAGCACTTAAATGCCTTAGATGTAAAAATTTTTTAATCATATTTTATATGAATCATGCTGAAATGTATATAATTGCTTGAAAGTTTTTGTTACAATTTTATTATTGATTATGTGGAGAATTATTTTACTTCCATTTAAATTCTTTGTCCAAATTCAAAGAAAATGATAAATAAAATTTATAAACATTTTTAAAGCTAAATCAGTTGAGATTTTCTTTCATATTTATAATCTTTGAAAATTTTAAACCTATATTAACCAATAATATTTAATTTTTATATTATCCAATATTTAGTAAATTTAAATATTTGATCCTGGTTCTTTTGATCAAATCTTGTTTTTCTGTGGTTAAATCATTAATTTGCTATTAATTATTCATTTAAAATTGCATACTTTTTGAAAGCTTACGAAATATTAGAATCTGAACTTCTATAAAACATAATTTTAATTTAAGTTACTATAACTGTATTACCACAAATATTGAGGTTTTTTTTTTTTCATTGTTATATTTAATTTTTACTTTAGTTCTATATATCTGAACTAAAATTAATTCCGACTTTTTTGTATTGTTTATAAAATTGTAGCATTTTTTTGTATATTATAATAATGAATTTTTATGTACCTTCTTTTAAAAAAATAAATTAACTAATATAGTTTGTAAAAGAATGGAAATAAAAAAAAAATATATATATAAAGTTGATTTTATTGGAACTCGCCCTGTTTCTCAAGAACAAATCAGCAATAACTTATAAAACATGGTATGATACATTACTTCTTGTTTTTCATTATTCTTGCAATCATCAAAGGGTAAAAATGTCAAGTAGATGGATTTTTTAAAACACATTTTAAATGGCATTCTATCACATTTTTGAATGCAACAAATTTATAATTGAATGTATTTACTGTGCAACAAAACTAAAAAACATAACACATCGCAACTGCTTATTCATGTAATACAAGGTACTTTGTAAAAAGATTATACTTGATTGTTGATAAAAAGTAAAAATGAGATGGCTTGCTGAACGACAAAGGAACGAGTTGCCCAAATTAAAATGTTGCAGATTATATACAGTAGAACCTCTGTAAGTCGAACTTCAAGGGAGACGCCAAATAATTCCAGTTACAGAGTTTTTGACTTATGGCGGATTTCAACTTGCACAGATTTTTGTAAGGAAATATTCGACTTGTAGAGGTTTAGATTCTTTCTTATTTATTTTGAGGTAAAATAAATAAAAAATTCAAGTTACAGATGTAATAAACATGTTTATTTGTTAGAGTTCAAATGAAATCGAGGTACTTACGTATTAGGTACCTTGGCGACAGTTGCGCCAATAAAGAGCACACTCGCCAACCGCAGCTACAGATTTGGCGGTTTTTAAATGGCACCAATCTATTCTATTGGTTTGGTAACCTTAGTAGCTGTTAGATTGGCGACACTTAAAACCATAAAGTGGTTAATACGCAAGTACTGAAATCAATATCAATAATAAGAATTATAATATTTCATAGAATTGGTTATTCTATTTACTGCTTATTTATACATCGATTTCTAAGAAAAATGCCATGCATTTTCAGCAAATCCTTATAGTCGGCAACTTATTTTTTTCTTCGAGCTATAAGAGGTAATTAGTTTTAAATGGTCGTGTAATAAAGGTTGTAAAATCAAACATTGTTAATGTTTGAGATACAGAGGTCCAATTTTTTTTTTTTTTTTCGAGTTATGGAGGGAAAATATATACCAAAATGGCTTGTGGGGATTGACTAATTATTTTGACATGTAGAGGGTTGAAATTTCGAGTAATGGAGGTTTTGGGGCTTGAAGGGAAGGGAACAAAGCTTTTTATCGAGTTTTGGAGGTTTTTGACTTATCGAGGGTTCTACCGTATTAATCATTTATCTTAACAAAAGTGATATATATATATATATGGAATCTTAGTACTACAATTTATTTATGTCACCAGGAAATTACCGAGATTGCGTTTTTTATCTGTGTCGGAATTTAAAATATTTTTAAAAAATGCATTTATATATTATAAAATTAACATTACTTTCAAATACTGAAAACCTTTTCATTTTTTTTTTTTAATTTAACATTTCTGTAGTTTAAATAGAATCTTTAATTGAAAAGTAATTTTTTTTTTGATTATATACAATATCTTGAAAATGCTTCTGTGCTTACTGAAATTATTATATGTATAAATAAATATAGAAAAAAAATTATAGTAGAGGAACATTATTATTTTGTTGGAGAAAAATATTTGACATAATCATATAAACAAATAAAAAAAGGAATATAATATTTCAAATTCTAGGTATTAATGTTTTTGGGGGAAGAGTGGTAATTTATGATAACATGTTATTAAATGATAAAATAATATAGATGCTTTATAAATGTGTACAAAATGTTAATTTTGAGTCTTTTGTGTTGAATCTATATTAACACGATATTTATAAAGGAAGGGAAAGTATAATTATTGTGGTAGATATTAGAATTAACTAATTCTCACTTGTTTCTTTAATAAAGTCAAGTTAAAAATAGAAATGTCATCATCAAAAAACAAAACCAGTTCATCCATATAATTTGATATTTTCTACATATATTTTGATTCCCTTTTTTCTTTCCTTCCGGCTGATATTAGATTTCTTTACATATTTTTAACTTAAATCTCTAATTGACTTAAGTTTATGCATTGATTGGCATAGCACAATTTGTCAATTACTATCTAAAATTTATAGGACCCAAATTATAATTAAAGTACCTTTAAAAATTTTTTCTGATTTATTGCTTAGATTCCAACTTTTTCTATGAAGATGACACTAAAAAGTTAAAGATGTAGATAAACTCCTTGTGTTTAAATTTTATAAGGACATTTTTTTTTATTCTAAAAAATATTACTTTGTTCAAAATTTATGTTTATTTTCTAGGAATGTATCTTAAGTGGGATGTTGTCGGTGAGTGGCAAGAAGGTTCTGCATATGGATCGGAATAAATATTATGGTGGAGAAAGTGCATCAATCACTCCCCTTGAAGAACTGTTTGCCAAGTTTAACATGCCAGCAACCCAATTGGAAGAGTATGGAAGGTCGAGAGATTGGAACGTTGATCTCATTCCCAAGTTTTTAATGGCCAATGGTAATATTTTAAAAAATAATTTAATATTAGAATCTTTTTTTTTAATTTTTTTTTTTTTTTTTTTTTTTTTAGATTTTAGAAATATTAGAATTTTCTTTTATCTATATTAAAATGCCTTAGACTTTTTTTTTTTGAAGTTATTTGTAGGCCACTGTGCACACATACTTACACTGATATATTTAAACACGATGTAAAAATGTATGGCATTTAATTATTTGTTGTGCTCTAAAGCATTTTTTTAAATTGAAAATTTCTATATAATTCTAATATAATTTTCCTTTTAACAGGTCAACTTGTTAAGCTTCTTATACATACAGGAGTCACTAGGTACTTAGAATTTAAATCTGTTGAAGGAAGTTATGTTTATAAAGCTGGAAAGATTTACAAAGTCCCAGCTGATGAGAAGGAAGCCCTTGGTTCAAGTATGTATTTAATTTATGAGGTACTAATATATTTTCTTGTAAGTTTTTGCATAATATAATATTTATTTTTAACATATGTTATATTTTGTTTATACTTTATATCTGCTTTTTAAAAGTTATAAAGATAAATTCTAATGTATGGGGGGAGAAAAGTAAATTTCTTTTATAAATAAAGATTTGTTTTCCTGTATTGTTAAAATTTTAACATTTCAAGTTTATTTTTCTTTGTATGTTTTCATAAGCTTTTTTTTTTTTTTTTTCTGTCTGTCTTGTAGCCAAAAAATTCTACTAGTTATTATTTAATGCCTCTAGCTTTTCATGTCTCCATATGTGGTTTTTAAATGAATTACAAAACAGAAATGACATATTTTTCATTTTATGCTTCATTTCTGATGACATCATTTTTGTCTATTGCTTTTTACTTTTTATCATTGGAAGTTTTACATTACGCAATCGAAATTATTTTAAGTGCCTCTTTCTTGTGTTCTACTGAATTGCTAATGGAAGTTGGCTAGCGGTTCACTATTATGTTTACAAACTTGTTTCTTCGACTTCAAAGTTCTTATTTTCTTAATGACCATAAACATAGATATTTTAATGTTCCATTTCCATGGCAATATCGATTCATATTTACTAGAAAACTGAATAAAATTGCTATATGTGAAAATGTCTATTCATAATTTTCTTTTATTTAAAAAGATTGCTACTTAAGATTATTTCCTCTTTCAAATTTATCTGAAATTGTCTGTATTTTAAGTTTTTGCTTTTATATACTGTGCAATTTGTCTATTTTGCCTTTTACCTAATTGTTATTGAAGGATATATATGTAAAGATAATAAATATAAATAATCTTCGAATTATTTTAAATTGTTTTTAGGCTTGAAATTGGGTTTAATTTTACCTTTAACATTTCTGAATACTATAAGCTGTTTCAATTTGGATATTTATATATACGTATATTTTGTGAAATTATGTATATAAATTTGTTTTACAGACTTGATGGGTATGTTTGAGAAGAGAAGATTTAGAAATTTCTTAGTCTATGTTCAGGAGTTCAATCTTAATGATGCTAAAACATGGAAAGATGTTGATGCCAATGTAACTACTACTGCTCAACTGTATGAAAAGTTTGGCTTAGATAAAGATACTGCTGATTTTACTGGTCATGCTTTAGCTTTATATCGTGATGATGAGTAAGTATTTTTGATTTTCTAAAAATCTTGTTCATCAATTTTTTTATTCTTAAAAAATTTGTTGATACTGTGCTTATTCCTTTCTGAAATATAAATTGAAAGTAAGACTAAAAGTCTAAAGATTTTACCTTTCTTTTTATTTCTTTTTTTTTTTTTGTATAAGCTAATATATATTTCCTTTAGTTTTTCATTGCAGATTAGCTTTTTTACTAGATTTTAGAAATTCATTCCTTTGAAATATAGATCACTGCCTATAACATAACAATGTATTGATTGATCATCAAAATAATTTAAGGAAATTAAATTGTATGTAATAATTTTTTAGCAACCTATACTCATAACACATCTCATTATTTTTACTAAGCCAGTCTTGAATTTATAAAGGTTCTTCTTAAATATTAGATGACAAATAAATCACTTCCTTCATTAAAATTCATATAGTTCAAAGTTTAAATCTTTGGTTAAACATTCGTTGACTCTGCATCAAATGATTTATAAAAATTTTAAATTAACATTTCATGTTTTCTTTTTAGCTACCTTGCAAAGCCATGCTTAGAAACCATCAATAGAATTAAATTATACAGCGATTCATTGGCCCGTTATGGAAAGAGTCCATATCTGTATCCTCTTTATGGCCTTGGTGAGCTTCCACAAGATTTGCAAGGTAAAATACTTTAGCTTACATAAATTAAAATTTTTGAATTTAAAATTGCAAAGCATTTTTATGAAGTCATTTGAATACACATTCAAAATTTATGCAAATAGGGCTATTTTGATGTATATGGTTATTCATCGAGAGATTTTTTAGTTATTTTTAATGAAAACAGTGATATTTAGATTTAATTATTAAGAATTACTGATTTTTTTTTTCTAATTGAAATTTTAAATGAATTTTTATATAGTTATATACAATCTACTTTATTTTTGTTTTTAAAATGTGTTTTATTACATGTTATATCATAAGTGAAGATAAATTTTATCTTATAAGATATATCCATAATAGTAATTATTTGCAATAGAATTTAAGTTATTAATTGTCAATAAAGCAAGGTGGTGATAAACCAGGAAGTCAGGAAAATTTGTAAAAATATCTAAAAATCCGGGAAAATTACAGACTAGAGCATTTTGTACCAAGTAAGTGCATGATTGGCGACTTGGATTGCTGCTCATATTGCATTTTGTACCAAGTAAGTGCATGATTGGCGACTTGGATTGCTGCTCATATTGCATTTTGTACCAAGTAAGTATGATTGGCGACTTGGATTGCTGCTCATATTACTGCAACCTTACATTCGTTCATTTTTTTTTTTTTTTTTTCTTAATGAGCTGTCCAGTTTATGATCTTATATTTAAATGTGTCTTTTCACTATTGTATTAATTGTGCTCTGCTTGTACTTCTGCTATTTGTGTTAGTCAATTTAGAAAAATAAAGGTTTTAATATTTTATTAATAATTATTTCTTGCGTATTAATTCATTCTTTAAACCTAATTTCACAATCCTTTAACATATCTGTATTGATTGGTATTTGTTATTTAATTACTAAAAATTAAGTCTAATAAGTCATTATTTATAAATATTTTAAATGCATTAAGTCTAAATTATTTGATTTAGCATATGCATTGAGAATGCATACTTTAATTTATTTGTGTGTTTTATTTATTTTGCACTTCAATTTAGTTTCCATTATGTTTATATAGAAGGAAAAACAAAGTTCAAAGATACTGTGTTATCTTATAATCATTTACCATTTCATGACATTTTTATTTCTTTTTGTGAATTTCTTAAAGAAGATAATTGCTAAAATAATTAATGCAAAACCCTTTAAAATTAGTTTAAATGAAATAATTTATCTATATTTTAAGTAAGAGTGATTATCTTATAATAATTCAAGGGTTTACTGTGTTATACTGTTTTAATAGATTTTTAGGTTGATCAATGTTTTTTTTAAATTAAATTTCATAAAAATATATTTTGTTCATAAATTAAATAACGAGTGAAAGTGCTTTTAGTAACATATTGTGCACTCGCATTGATTCTGAGTAGGGTTAAAACCATGAAACTAATATAATTAGTAGCTGTGATTTTTTCAGTTTCTGTTGCCATGCTGCAAAGTGCAAGTTCCTCGTTGTAAAATAAATATTTAATTATCTATAATTATATAGTTTTAAACATTAATATTTAAGCCTTTGCACTCGAGGGCTCTGGAGGGGAGCCCTCGAGTACAAAAGGTTAAATTATGCTATTCTATTCTAATAATAAGTGCTCAAAGTTGGTAAACAATGTATAGTGTTAATAAAATTTTAAAAAAAAAAAACATTTTAGTGCTGTAATTTTAATCTATATTAATAGAATATCAGGTGAAATGTATTCATTTAGAACTATATTTGATATTACCATTTTGATTTGCAAAATATTTTTAATTCTATACTTTTTTTTTCATTTGAATATGTATAACGCTGATTTTTTAATATTAGACTTAGTGCAATTTATGGTGGAACATATATGCTGGATAAACAGATTGATGAATTAGTTATGGAAGGAGGCAAAGTTGTTGGAGTACGATCTGGAAATGAAACTGCAAGGTGCAAGCAAGTGTATTGCGACCCATCTTATGTTTCTGACAAAGTAGAAAAAGTTGGACAGGTAATTTATATATTTTAAATGTTTTTTCTCTGTCATATATATATATATATATTATTATAAAATATTAGTTAGTAAAAAAAAAAAAAAAACTTTCCACTTCAGGAAGCTCAGGTGTGTTCCATTGCTTCAAATAAGACAAAATTTGTACTGAAAATAATTAAAATGACTTATTTATTAAATAAAAATAAAAATGATTGTCAATAGTTAAAGTTAAAGCATATATCATAATTCCGTACCTATTTGCTATGGTGTACAAAATATAGTTGTAATTTCCATTGCCGAAAATAAGCCTAATCTATATAATTTGGGCATTGTTACCTATATCAGCTCACTTGTTTTCTTTGACATCTTTTCAAGATATTATTTACATACTTAAAGTGTAGCATGAAATCTTATTTCTATTTATTTATAAGTTTTGATGCTGGAATAACATGGGAGATTTAAAATGTCAAACTGAAAAGCAAATATGGGTTAAAGAACTGTGGTTAAAAACAAGGTATTTACCAGATTTAGTCTGTGGTAAAGCAGTTAAAGATCAGATTCATAGAAAATAATACTAACAATTTTTAATCTATATTTCTAAAAAGAAGTAATATTTGTTATCAAGATTTTATTTAATAATTTATCTCCTTTTATCCACTCACACAGGTGCTTGAGATAATCATATTTCATCTTCTTAAAAACACAACTACCTTCCATCATCTACAGTCTGTATAAATTTTCAGTTGATCTTAACAAGATCTGTTTAATTTTTTTTATACACTTAAAGTTCTATCAATTGTTTAACAGAAGGGGTCAGGTATATTTTGACAATAAAATGTAATCATAAGAAAATATTAGCTCTTTACTGCATAATCTGCAAGTAGGCAGAAAAGGTGGTCTAATTAGTGAATTTAAATATTAAAAATTTAATTGATAAAGGTCAAGCACATATTATAAAATTATTTAAATTTTATTTTGTTAACTTTGTTGTTTTTGTTTGAAACTTCATATACCATTCAAATTAAAATATTATTTATCTGCTTATACTACTGTATATTTTATCATTGAAATATTTGTGAATGTATGTTTGATTTTGTTAAAAAGCAAATGTGTGGCATCAACTTCATAATAACTAACTCTATTTAAAAATATTGAAGTATATTATTGTAAAATTTATAAATATGATTTAGATCAATAAATTCTGATTTTTATAGAAATTGCTTATTTGAAATTTATAGTTTTTGTATATAGATTTTAAAAGTTGAATTTAAAGATAGTTCGTATATGATCAAATCACAATTTGTTTATTTTGGACATTTTTAAATTTATTATTTGATTTCCTTATTGAAATTAGTTGGGTTCAGTTTAGTCATGGAAAAAAATGAATCTATTTGATTAAGTCTTACATATTTTAAATATAAGAAAATTCAGATTATTAAAGAAGTAAAGCACATATATACAAAGATTGTAATCAAGTTAGTGAGTTTTTATTTATATGATTCAAACAAGACTGAATTTTATAGGTTGTACGTTGCATCTGTCTTCTGAATCACCCCATTCCAAATACTAAAGATGCTCTGTCTTGCCAGATTATCATTCCACAAAAACAAGTTGGCAGAAAATCAGGTAAATAGATGATTTTTGTTTTAACTATTTTAATTTTAATATTTGTACTTTTCATTAATTTTTTAACTCCAGTTCAATTTTACCCAAGTTGTCTTATAGTTTAAATTATTAATGTTTGATTGAATTCTGGATGAAATTGTTTGAATTTTTATCTTTATTAATACTATTTTTTATTGCATTAATTTTATGTAAAATAATTTCATTCCGTATAATGTCATTGTATTTAAAATAATACATTAAAAATATAAGTGGGAGGAGTTAAAAAACTAGTCATTCCATATAGTTATTATACCTGTAAAGGCATTAAAAACTAATATATTTTTAGTTTTTATTAAAAACTTGAATAATGTTAAACTAAATTCTTTATTAATATAAATATAAAATTCATTAAATTTCAAAGGATGCACTCTTAATTTGAATTCATCTTAACATTTTTTCTATTTTTTTAATACAAACATTTAAAACTATAGTATTGTATGAGGTGAGAACTGTTTTCTTTTAATTTATTTGTCTTCATTGCACAATTGAACAAAAATTAATGTCATTTTCTGTACTATCTTGGATAGTTGTAAGTATTCAGATTTTAAAAAAAAGACCAATAGTATAAAATCTAAGACATTTTTTATGTCAGTTTATTATAAGGAAGGTAAAATAAATTTATGTTTACCAAAACATAATTATCAGTAATACCTAAATATAAATTAAAATAGGTGTCTTTCAGATAGAATTAAATTAAACTAAACTTGAATTGAATAGGACATCAGGGAAAATGTTTTATAGAAAGAGTT
This sequence comes from Caerostris extrusa, assembly GCA_021605095.1. Classification (NCBI taxonomy): domain Eukaryota; kingdom Metazoa; phylum Arthropoda; class Arachnida; order Araneae; family Araneidae; genus Caerostris; species Caerostris extrusa. Next base: position 197,539 of record BPLR01003573.1, on the reverse strand, counting down.
TTTGTCATGTGGAAATATGTTACATAAAATAATATATAAAGCATTCCCTGATAAGAACATTATTAAATGTTTTGCAACTGCAAATTTAATCTATGCTTACATAAACACCTAATTTCTGAGAAAAATAAAATTGGAAATTTTGTTTTTTGATTATTTCATATTCATTGAAATAAATATTTATTTTGAATTAAATGAACAATATTAAGATTTTTCTTTTTATTGTTAGAATTTTTTATAGAAATTTGAATTATGCAGTATTCTAGTTGTTAGTAAGTTATGATTTTTCTACTAATTTTACAATAATATATCAAATGAAAAAAAGGATGTTAAAGGGCTCAATAATTGACATTTGATAAAATCAATTTTGAAGTACATAATAAAGATCTACAATAAGAGAAGCTCAGAATGTAGGATTTATTTTGAACTATATTAAAAAAAAAGACAAAAGTATTGTAATTTGTAAAGGTCCCATGGTAATAAATAAGTAGATTAGTTTAAAAAACCATGTGCTTTTATAATTCATTTGTATCAAAAGGAATGATCACAAATGAGTGATATAGCTGTTGTGATATTTGTTGAAAAATTATTCAAAGAGATCATCCACTTATTTGGCAAAGGATGTGCTTATGAAGTTAATTGCTTTCTTATGTGTTACTGTCTAAGGAGCATTGAAATAGTCTTGTTTTTCTAGATACATTAAATTTAGCATCATTAGAAACTTGTATAGTAAATGTTCTTTAATCCAGCATGGCCGCAATTCTGACAATGATTTTTCTCAATTACTATGCTTCAATATAGTTTGAACAGGAATACCATACGAAAGTCACTCTAATTACATATTTAAATAAAAGATTATAGATTTAATGTGTATCCACATTCTGAACCTGTGTTGAAGCTATAAGTATCAGACTAAGTATTTCAGCATTCTATCTGATACAAATAAAAATTCATATGTTGATTATCAATTTAATTTAATGTTCTTGTATTAATAAAAAAAAACAGCACAAAAGAAAAATAATATACTATGATAGTTAAAGCAAGTTGTAACAACCTACTTTATGGCAAGAAAAAATACACACGAGAGTTGCTGTATAAAGTAAGCACTGAGTGAAATAAGAGCTGTGTTTTGTTGCTACCTGGCAGTCAAAGGCAGACAACAACTTAATTCACATGAAAAAAATCTGAAAGCAAATGTCTCTATTGGCACCTGATTATTGAAAGTGTAGAACCTTTGAATGCCAGATTCAAGAACGCCTATTGTAATTACCAATTGCATGCAGCAAAAAAAAACATTAGGTGAGAGCTTAATCCATCATAATCCATGTCCATTTAGTTTTTAGACTGATGATGAGGTCAATTTTACAACTTAATGCAACTGTAAGATTTGAGTTTTCCCATTTAACTATATGTATCCATTTCTTTCATTGCTAAAGCTTACTCTGCAAAATAAGTAAGTTTTGAATTACTTGTTATATTGGTTGTGTTAGCAATTCATTTACTTTAAATATTTCTAATTCTCTTGATAATCATTCATGATTTATAAAGCAAGCAAATTAAATTATATGAAATGTTTTTTTCTTGCAGACATCTATGTTTCTCTTGTATCTTACACTCACCAAGTTGCAGCTAAAGGTTGGTTTATTGCCATGGTGAGCACGACAGTTGAAACTGAAAATCCTGAACAAGAAATTAAGTTAGGTTTAGACCTCTTGGGACCAATCAAGCAAAAGTAGGTTAACTTTTTAATTTGTAAAATTTTTTATCTTGTTAATATTTCTTTGTTTATTAAATTAAAACTTTTCAATTTAGATTTGTCTGGGTTAGTGATGTTTTTAAACCAAAGGATTATGGCGAGGAGAGTCAGGTAAGCTATTTACTGAAGAAATCATTTTTTTCTTGCATAATTATTAGTCAATTAAAATTGTTTTTATTTTAATGTTCATATACACATGTATGATTAATTAGGCTAAAAATATATTTTGTATATTATGTAATAACCACAAATTTGGTTTTGTTTATCTTATTAAAGAGAATTTATCTTAAATAAGTAGCTTAACATTATTTGTCTAATACAAATATAATAGATTTGGATATTGTTAAGATAAATATTTTTTCATACTGCCAAATTATTTTTATATGTATGCATATTTTAAGTAAATCTAAAATATGCTAATGCGTTTATTTATGAAAAAGCTTTTTGGGAATATAAATTAACTTCTGAAAATCATTTAAGAAAAATTTCTTTTCAGATTTTCATTTCTCAATCATATGATGCTACATCTCACTTTGAGACAACATGTTTGGACGTTTTGGATATCTTTCGACGAGGCACCGGCGAAGATTTTGACTTTTCTAAAGTGAAACATGATCTCGGAGACGAGCAGGAATAAAATTCCTCTTGCACAGTATCACCTCGCCTTGCTGATGCTGTTTATTCCTGTTTATGTAATCTGCAACAGGATTTGATTGAGCATAGGCTTCTGTCGTTTTGGGTGGTGAACATCAACTGCTTTTTGCCAGAGTGACCCTTAAATTATTACAAAAAAGAAAAAAATACAAAATTGTGAACTTTTCTCGGAATATATTTGGACTTTACGAATCTGTCATTTTTCATGTGATCTGTAGTCCATCAGTTTTAATACCTAAGACCAGTAAATAGAAAAAATATAAATAGTGAAATCTATTATTGTTATAGTTTCGGTAGAAATAATCGCCTGCTTGCTCAAAAGCAAAAGCTGAATGTTACTTTTCACCCAAGAGGATGTATTTCTTGTCAATTTGATTAATGATTAAACTATATATAATTGTTTTTGATTGTAAAAATATTCCAAAGTTATCAGTTCAATGTGATATAATTACTTTCAAATTATTCTGTGATTGTTTTGTGGCACCTTGGGATATATCCCTCATACACTTCGGCTTTGCTCTGTATGTCATCAGAATTCTTATTAAAAGGCACATTTGGCGAATTGTCTTGTTTAGTTGTCTTTTATCTATTACTCATATGTCATATTTAATTATAGATTAAGCTGCATGGATCTTATGATTTTCTATTATTTTTGTAATAGAAAATCAATATTTTTTAAATTAAATACTTTCGTACCTAGTTTTATTATTTGAAAATGATTTAATAAATTTTTATAAGGCTAGATGTTTTTATTTCTTGGGTATTTAAAAAAACAAAACTTTTTTTTTTTAAAGACTTTGTTAAGGTTTTTATCTAATTAATAGGGAAATCTCGATTTTGTAATTTAATAAAATTTTCTTAAATATTAATGTTGAATACATTAAAAAAAAATAGGCTATTTAATATATTTTTATGAGTTTATTATAATAATTAGAAGAATTTCATTATTTTTGTTAAAAAATAATTTTTTTTTCCCTTCTAATTTTAATTATTTTGAACAAAGTTATTAATCACAGTTTACTGCCATTCTAGAAAAGAAATATTCAGTGCTTCGTACTCACCTGGGTTGAAAGACAAGAAAAAAATTGTTTTCTGAAAATCTTACTATTAAAAAGCTTCATAAAATTATTGCTATTTTATAATTGATATTATTTTTTGAATTTATTATTCATTGCAATTTTAGACTTTTAATAATTTTTTTTATATAGCATTCTTTGGGGAAAAAAAAAAAAAAAAAAAAAAAAAAATACAATAAGAGGTATTAAGGGAAAGAAATTGATAAAACATCATTTAAAATTTTTAGCAAATGACAATTATAGATAAAATAAATGGATAGAAAACTTTTAATAGCTGAATTGAGGTTTCTCTTTTGTTGGTCACTTAATATAAATAAATAGGTTATTTTACAACAGAATAGAAGTTAATTTGTATGAATATGTATATAATTAGATTACAATTTTTGCTGTATTATGTGCTCTCCTTCATATGAACTAATTAATTTTTAATAACTTAACAATTGACAAATCAGTTTTATGTTGAATCTTTTATTATTGGGTGAAACTTATTAGTTTTCATTGAAATAGTGAAAGACAAATTCTTGTTTATGATTATAAGAATCTTAAACAAATTAATAAAAAATATTAATGGTGTGAAGTTATAAATGTTAAGAACCTGAATGCTTATCTGAAGAATTGGGAATGTGTTATATTATAAATAGAAAACAGTTTTATAAAAATCATTTTTTGAAGTCTCATTTCATATAAAATTATTTACTACTACTGCTTTAGCTTTAAAAATTTATAATATATTTACAGAATAATATTAACAGGCTAATATTTTTGGGTAAGAATTTCCGTTGCTAAACTTTCAATATTTTAAATTGAAAACCTCAGTTAACATTCTCAATTTCTTTTTGAGCTAAGTGACTTGAAAGTATTTTGTTGTAATAATCAACAAAATGAACTGTGATATAGTAGTTTATCTTTACATTAATTTTCATTATATTATTTCAAGTATTTTATAAGAGATATTATAAGGATGAATTTTATTGGATCTGTCATAATTTAGTGTCGGTAGTTTTTAGAATTGGAAGACATTAAATGAAAGAAAATCTTATGACAGAATATTAACTTTTTGCATGCCTATACATGCGTTTTATAATATTATCTATACATTCAACTCATCTGGGAAGAAAGTAGCCATAAGCTGTTCTGAATTTTTTTTTTTTAAGTTTTCACTGGCACAAACATAAGTTAATGTATAAATTATCTGACTCGTCATGGATTATAAAATTGATATTTGTAATGGAAGCAAAATAGTGCCGGCTAGAAAATAATATAGAGCCTTAATGTTTTAATGGCAAAATTTTTATATTGATATTGCAAGTGGTGTGACAAACAACCCATTTTATAACGGTCTTTTAATGAATTCGTATAATATATTTTAATTTATGATAATTAACTGCTGTACAATTTTCATTTATCAAGATTAGTTCCAGAGTTAAAGTTCAACTGTCTGAAAAAGGTTAATATTTGTATGGCATTTAATGGCCATGATTTATTTAACAAATACGTAAAAAATTCTCATATTTGCAAATGTCCTTATAGGATATTAAAGAATACTACATTCTATCACCAAAATAAAAGACATTTGAGAAATAAAAAATCTAATACTAATTTTTGAAAAATTGCTCTATTTCCATAACTAAGTGGTGGTGTAAAATAATTTGAATTAAAGCAAAAATAAAATGGTTTTTTTTTTTTTTTTTTTCATTTCTATAATAAATGATTTTAATTAAAAGTCATATTTCAAAGACTTTTTGGAATCAAATAATATTTGGAGAAGAGAATAAATTTTGTTATCAGGAATGATGGTGGATTTTACGTTGGGCAAACTTAAAAAGTTCTTAAAATATACTTGTATGTATGGAGTTGGTTTGACATTTGTTATGAAACTGAATGTCATTAAAAAAGAATGAGAAATTTAATTCTTATTGATTGAATTTGGAGATAAAAATTATTGGATAAATTAAATTTTTTATTACAATTTAGACTCAAAAATATATTAGTGCACCGAAATACACCGGGAAAATTATTGTCAAACATTATTTTATATTTTACTGTACTTTTTGTGATTGGAAAAATAGGTACAAAAACACTCTTATCATGATCTATGAAAGTAAAGGAAAAAAAAAAGTGAAGAAATGCTCAATGGCATATTATTGGAAAGCCTATCTGTATGGGAAAAATATATACCATAAACATTAGCTCATATTCTTTTTCTGTTAGTAAATTATGTTGGGAGTACTCAATTAGAGGATTTTTTTCTATGGAAGGAAAATATACATTTTAAAGAAAGCTCTGCAATAAGGCATCTTAGAAGTTTTATAGTAATTACTGTATTTGGTTATAAAATATTTGATATAACTTAAAGACAATTTAATGTATAATAAGAACCGTATAGATTAGGGTGATCTAATTCTGTGATCCATGCAAAAATATTCAGGATAATAATTTGAGTTTAGAAAATATTCAAGTAAGCTCACAGATAATGTCATTGATTAAAAGATATTAGTTGAATTGCCCTGTTTGAAGATTCTTTTTATCTCATTCATTAGAATTCAGCTTATATCTATTTTGCACATTGCATACTTTAATAGAACTAGTTATTTTTTATATCTTATAACAGAAATCAATCGTGTTGCAATAGTTGGCAAGTTGTAATATTATCTGATTGTATACATAAATAAAATGGAAGAAAATTAAATTTTTTTATGGAAAGACTGAACAATTGAATGAATTTTGAGGAAATTTAGATGGCCGCATTGGTTTCAAAAGCTGCAAAACAATTGTGTCAATAACGAATTAAAAATCGCATGAAGCAGTGAGTAAATATTTAATTATAAAAGCTGATTTCTGAACAAGGATGCTTAATAATTAAGAAATGCTTATTATTCCTAGAATCATTTATATTATTGAGCTGGTAATGGATTATAAACACTGGTTTTGCATTTTATAAAAGTCGTTTGATGTTTTAACCGTAATAGATGTTTAATTCTGATTTTAAATTGATATTTATTGAAACGTGATAGGAGATTTGTGAAAATATTTATGACAAAAATATTATATTGATAAGAAAATCATTCAATAGTTACAAAACATGTATTGAGATACAAGATATCACATTATTGAGACACATTGCATGAAATATTTATAGCATTTAACCTGCCCGACTTGTGGCAAAGTGTCGTTAAACTGTGGTCCTGGTCTGTTTAGCCTCAATTGTGCACAAGATACCGTAGAACAACAAACCAAACCTGTGGCAAAAAGTACGCCGCTGGTGAGCATTATGGCTGGTTTGGTTTGTTGCTCTACGGTCGTTTTATGCTCGCGTTGGACTAATTAGACCGGGATCTATACTTTTAACGTGTATTCTGAACCACTAACAAACATCCATGCCACCTTCAGGATTCGAACTTGAAGTATGTGGTAGAGCATTAGGGCTGAGGTTCAAGCAGCTGGCTGCATTGTTGTAGACACTGTTTTTCAAAAAGACTCGATGGTGTTAGTGATATTCAACATCTTACCTCGTCTGTCGGACTACCTGGTGAGTTTTCCGAATTTTCTCCCATACTCTACGCAAATGCGGAGTAACTTCCCTTAAAAGGCTTCTCAGAATTTACTGCCCTCCTTCAGCGTCACGGAGCCAAGTCAAACTTTTACATACGGGTGCTCCACCACAACCAAAGCTGCCCCCTCTTCCATGTAACCACCACATGTAGGTTCTTGGACTTGGTCTAGATGTTGCTGTCGACCAAATGGGATAAGAAACGACATTACTACATTTAACCTAAAGTATGAGTTAAATTTCAAAAGTAGCTTCTTAATGTAACAAACATTTCCTTTTTTGTTGATATCCTTGTGTACATTTTTTAAATTTTATGTATGTTTTCAATATCCAACAACAACATATGTTTTTAATTTCTTTTACATCAATATTAAGAAAAGCGTAAGCATTTAAAAGCAAACTCGGGGAGGTGGCTGATGACCGAGTGATTGGCGCTAGTGCCGCAGGTTTCGGACTCGAGACCCGGAGAGTGCCATAGATGTTTGTAGGGGTTTGGAATAAACTTTTAAGCCGTAGGTCCCGGGATAATATGACTGTTGAGCGTTGGGCGTAGGGTTGATAACCTTACCCCATAAAAAGTCAGCGTCAAGGAACCAAGTTAGACTTTTACCTATGGGTGTCCATCACAACAGAAGCTGATCCCCCTTCCTTTTCCCTCTTCCATGAGACCACACGGGTTCATGGATTTGGTCTAGATCAGGGATGGGCAAATTACGGAACTCCGGCCCGCGATAGAATTTTAATTTGCCGGTACGAGGCAAATTAAAAGAAATATATATTTATATATCATTCCATCATTGCAGTGCCATTCCAACAGAATTGGATATTTTTACCATGCCTTTCAACGTAAATTCTGAAGCAGTGAGGTCAGTTTTGCAAGTTGAATTAATTGAGGTGCAATCTAACAATCATCTCAAGCAGTTGTTTCTAAACATGCCAAAGTTAGAGTTTTACAAATCATTATCAAAAGTAAGTTTACCAAATTTAATATCTCACTCCCAGAAAATTAGTGCTTTGTTTGCTTCATCTTATATAAGTGTATAAGTGTTTTCAACTATGAACCTTAGAAAGAATTATTTCAGAAGTAGACTGACAGATGAGCATTTAGCTTTGTCCCCTAGAATTAGTACCTCCATATAAGGAACTTTTAAAAATGAAATCTCAATTTAATTCATCTCATTAACATATTTAAATTGTAATACTTGCATATTTTTTTTTAAATTTTAGAAAAATTTATCTTGGCCCACCAAACTTTTTCTGTTCGATTTTTGGCCCGCGATCGAAAAAAAGTTTGCACATCCCTGGTCTAGATGTTGGTAGTATAACCTTGTCTACCAAGTGGGATGCGAAACAACAAAAAAAACAAATTGTAATCATATTAATAATTTTAATTTTGAAACCAACGTAAAAAACAGATTTCGGTATAGCATTAAAATATTCAAACAATATAGCAGGTCTACTTATATAAGCATTTTTGCTATCGAATAATCGCTATATTTATTTTTAAGGCTTAACAAATATTTTTCATAGATATCTGCATAACCTAATCAGAAAAAGAAAAAAAAAAAAAAATTAAAAATGTCTTCTTGGTTAACATAACCTTCAGATCTGTGAGGTATGTTTTGTAAGTGACTTCTGTTATTTAATTGAAGCTGCATGGAAGTTTATTTCAGAAAAGAATTTTTCTACTTATCAATAAATTCTACGAAGGATTATTATGTATAAAAGGCAAATATGCATTACTAATTCTATATATATCCAGTATAACCATTGCATTTTATACATGTAATTTAATAACTAAATCCCTTTGATTTTTTTAATGTGTCAAATTCTATCCCATTTTAATTATTTATTATTGGTAGTACATTTTTCGTAACAAGTAAGTCATGGATTAAGCGGATTTAGATAGATTAAACATATTTTATGAATGATATATGCTAAAATTTCTCCCTCTCTCTCTCCTGTAAACTAATTGTCATTATAAATGACAATAGATGGCGCCACGACCAAGAGGCTCTACCATAACTCCTCCTCCTGAACTCCATATAAGGCGAATGTCTTATACGGGAATGAAAAATGTAACAGCAAGGGCAGAAGGAACGCGAGTGTGGTTGGCGGGCAGTTGCTCGAATACGTATTGTTGGAATGTGAATAAATACTTTATATACATCAACTGAAAGTGTGTTAATTTATGGGAACAGAAAAAGAAGACAAGTTATTATCAGAAGTGGGATTTAGGATCTACAATCTGACATAAATTACGTTTTGAGTAGTGAAGGAAAAAAAAAGGGAAAGTGATTATTATTAAAGTATACTCAAGTATAAGTATCAAAATGTCGTTCCTTGTTAAATGTCGTAAAAGTAATCTTATAGAATTAGGAACAGAACCCGGTGTAACGATTCCACCGGAAGCTGTTATAGCTAATATTAAAAGATTAATAACAAGTAGTGAAAATTATGACGAAGAATTTGTTAAGCAAGTTTTCGAAAGAATAATTGAGGAAAGAATTAAAAGAGAGGAAAATGAAAGGTTAGAAAAGGAAAATGAAAAGCAAAGAACTTTTGAATTGGAAAAATTAAAACTGCAAAACGAAAATAAAGTTACGTACCAAACGTCAACCGAATATGATACTAATGCTCCGGAAGTAAACAAATCAGTTGATTTAAGAAATCTCATGCAGAGATTTAATCCGAAGGAAGGAGATATAACGTCATTTTTAATTTTATTTGAACGGCAGGCAAAGCAAGTGGGTATAGAGGAAAACGATTTTGTATTCCGTTTATTAGGATTGCTACCCTTTGAAATTACCCAACTAATCGCTAGAGAATCTGAAGAACAAGCTAATGAATATGTATTTGTTAAGAATCTACTGTTAAAGAGATTTAAATTAAGCCCAGATATTTATCAATCATATTAGGGATTCTAAAGGTGCGTGGACAGATTTCGTTTTCGAAATAAGTAATTATTTTAACGAATGGTTGAAAGGATTAAAAATTAAGGATTTCGATTCCTTAAAAGAATTAATTATAACAGATCAGTTGAAAAAACGTGTTCCAAGTTTTATGCGAGAACATTTTATTGATACATGGCCTAAATATGTAAATCCGAAAGAGTTGGCAGGAATATTAGACGAATACGAAAATGTTCGTATTCGAATGAAAATAAATAATGAAAGCAAGAATAATAAATTTGGAGGTCATTGGGATGACGCAAGAAATTATTCGCGATTATCAAATTACCATAAAAGCGGATTCCAAACTAATAGGATGGAAAACGAAAATGCTATGATAAGTCATAAATTAAATGAGAAAGAAAACTCGCGTATATATGTTGATAGTCATAAAGTATTTAATTCATCTATTCGTAATGAAAAAGGTGAACCCAAGTGTTTTTCATGTAATTTATTCGGACACATCTCAAAAGATTGCCCAAATCCTTGTACTTTATGCGGTTTAAAGGGGCATTAAAAAAATATTGCTCAAAGAATAAAAAAAAGAAATTAGCTTAAGTATGATTGACCATGAATCGTCCGTAACTGCTGACAAGTTTTGAGAAAGGCTACAATTAATAATCGTTCTGTTAGTTGTTTGCTAGATACTGGTGCTTCTTGTTTATTGAAAGAATCGCTTGCAGAACGTCTAGGAATTAATATGACTCCTTGCAGAAAAGATCTTTATTCCTTTGGGAATCAAAAATGTCCAGTTTTGCAAAGTTTAGGAGCAGCAGTCGTAGATTTTCAAATAGGTGAAGTAGTGGGAAATGATATTCCCGTTTTAATTGTTCCAGATTCGGCTCAACCAGTTGATTTATTAGTCGAGCGCACCTTTTAGATTTACCATATATTGCGTATGCTAGGGTCGGGGATATTTTGCATATCGGTTATGCAAAAGATTACCCATTTATTGGATTAAACTGCATCGAAGAAACGCCACGTATTAAATTGCAAGTGGAGGAAACTACGAAAATAATAAATAATGGCATAAATTTTGTAAAGGCGAAAACAGAACTAATAAATAATGGGTTAATTATGATGCAGGGAAATGAAAGAAATTTTAATTCTTTGTTAGAAATAAAAGAAGGTAAAACTATTATACAAATTATTAATATTGGATGTAAGGAAATAATTTTAAAGAAAATCAGAACATTGGAAATGTAGAATTAGTGGAGGAGGTCAACTTGGAACCAATATTTGTATTAAATGTTTGTTCAGATAATGTAGAGCGAAATCCTATAAGCTTAGAACAAATAAAAGTTAATAAACACTTAACTGTACAACGACAGAAAGACATTGTTGATTTGTTGAAGGAGTATAGAGACTGTTTTGCATTAAACATAACGGAATTAGGATGTACAGGACTGATAAAAATGGATATTAAAGAAGTTGAGGGTTCAAAACCTGTATGTATGAAACCGTATAAAACAAATTCAGCCGAAAGAAAAGCAATTAAAGAAATCGTTAATGAATGGAAAGAACATGGTATTGTGAAAGAAACATGTTCACCATATTCAAGCCCTGTTCTTTTAGTGCGTAAGAAAACTGGTGAAAATCGACTAGTTATTGACTATAGAAAACGAAATAATCAAGACGATCAAGGATAAATTTCCTCTTCCCAAAATTGATGATCTTTTTTAGAACAACTACATGATTGCAGTCTGTTTACAACTCTCGATTTGGCTCATGGGTATCTACAAATCCCGTTGACAGAAGAAGCCAAATTAAAAACTGCATTTATCACACCAGATGAAATTGGACAATTTGAAAGAATGATATTTGGATTAACAAACGCACCAGCAGAATTTCAACTGTTAATGTACCATACTTTAGGTGGCTTATGCAACAAAGATGTTTTATGCTATCTCGACGACATCCTTGTACATGCCAAAACTTGGGAAGAAATGATTAAAAAATTAGGTAAAGTATTCGAGGCTTTACTAAGAGAAGCTAAGTTAACATTAAAATTGTCTAAATGTGAGTTTGCAAAAGATGAAGTAGAATTTTTAGGCTTCATTATTAATAAGAATGGGATTAAACCAGGCTCAAGAAAGGTAGAAGTAATTTCTAAATTTCCCCAACCGACAAATTTGCATGAAGTTAGACGCTTTCTCGGCTTAACAAGTTTTTTTAGGATTTATTCAAAATTATGCTATAAAAGCAAAACCTCTGACTGACCTAACTAAGAAGAACGAAGATTTTAAGTGGGGAGAAAAACAAGAACAATCTTTTAATGTTTTGAAAAGTGAATTGACTCGACAACCTACTTTAGCACTCTATAATCCCGAAGCTAAAACTGAAGTTCATACTGATGCAAGTGCGGAAGGTATCGCTGGCATGCTATTTCAAGTTGAAGTGATAACAAGTGGCACCTAGTTTACTGCGTTAGCAAGAAAACGACTGAAGCTGAAAATTATCATTCAAGTAAATTGGAGTTAATGGCTATTGTATGGACATTAGAACGATTGAGACAATTTTTATTGGGAATAAGTTTTACAGTTGTCACTGACTGTCAAGCATTAATTTACATGAATGCCAAAAAATCATGTAATCCTCAGATAGCAAGATGGAGTATACTTATTCAGGAATATGATTTTGAAGTTCGCCACAGACCAGGCATAAAAATGACACATGTTGATGCCATGAGTCGAGCTCCCGTTTCAGAATCGGAAGATACTATAACAAACCTCATAGAGAAGAAATTTGAAGTATGCCTAACACTAAGTGAAGATGAACAAATTATGATCATTCAACATGCTGATAAAGATTTAAGAAAATTGATTGACATTTTTAAGAAGGAAGAGCATGAAAAAGAACATATGAAGAAAAGCAACAAATTGTTAATTTTGCCTTCAAAAGAAACCGAATCTATAGGAGAATCAAAGAAAAAGGAAAAGAGAAACTTCTGTATGTGATTCCAAAAAGTATGAGAAAAAGCACTGCTGTGAAATTTCACGACCTTATGGGACATTTTTCTGTTGATAGGACTGTTAGCAAAATAAAAGAGTTATACTGGTTTCCATACATGAAGCGTTACTTACGGAAACATATCTCAATGTGTTTCGAATGCTTAGTCAACAAGATTCCAGGTGGAAAACAACAAGGATATCTACACCCGATTAATCCTTTAAAAAGACCCTTTTCAGTTGTTCACATAGACCATTTAGGAACTTTCGTGAAAAGCACACGAGGAAATCGAGATTTATTAATCATAATTGATAACTTCACAAGATTTACCAGACTTTGTCCAGTCAAAAATAATGCCTCCCAACATGTTTTAAAAGCTTTGAAAAACTTTGTTGAAGATTTTGGATTACCTGACCGAATCATAAGTGATAGAGGCTCCTGTTATACATCGCATCAATTTGAAAAGTACTGTCATGATAACGGAATAAAGCACACCTTAAATTCTACTCAACATCCTATGGGCAATGGCATGGTAGAACGAACCAACAGAACAGTCCTTTCTACAATAGCGAAGTCCATGAAAGATTCACGACATAAAGATTGGGATTTACGTAAAAACAAGCAGAAAGGAATTTGAATAATACGGTGAACAAAACCACAAATAAAATGCCATTCGAAATTCTTCATGGCTATTCACCTAGATTTAATGATGAAGTCCTTCGAAGAGTCGCAGACGAAAGTATTGATGAGTGGACTGATCCCAAAAACGTTCAACAAGAAACTAGAAGTGTAATAAAAAAGAAACAAGACAAAATGAAGGAGTGTGACGACCAGAAAAAATGCCGAACAATTACTTTTGAACCAGGTGAAATAGTGGTTGTTCGACGTTCAGAAAATCAACGGGAGAACCTACCAAGACTCAAGCAAAATATAGAGGACCCCTAATTGTGACTGAGGTCCTCCCCAACGATTCTTATCGAGTGACTCAGCTGGAAGAACAAGAACGAGGCAGATTCTACATCACAACAGCACACGTGAGTCAACTCAAGCCATGGCGACTTCATAAAGATGATTGTGACTCGGATGATGAGGAACCCCTGGGATCTTCTAGTGTCTCTCCAGATAATCCATGTAACGACTAGTGCCCCATTCATCAATAACTATAAATATTGTTCCTGAACTTTTTTTTTATCTGAACTTTTAGGAACTCATTTGGACAATAATCATATTAGAACTTTAACATCTTTTTTTATTATTACATGTTTTATGTGCTGTATATATATATTGTGTTTATTTTTGTATATGGTAAAGTGTAATTACTAAGTAAAATTTATGTGGCAATTGAGGGCAATTGCTTGGTCAGGATGCCCGAATGTAAACTAATTGTCATTATAAATGACAATAGATGGCGCCACGACCAAGAGGCTCTACCATAACTCCTCCTCCTGAACTCCATATAAGGCGAATGTCTTATACGGGGATGAAAAAATGTAACAGCAAGGGCAGAAGAAGGAACGCGAGTGTGGTTGGCGGGCAGTTGCTCGAATACGTATTGTTGGAATGTGAATAAATACTTTATATACATCAACTGAAAGTGTGTTAATTTATGGGAACAGAAAAAAAGACAACACTCCTTAATACGGAGAAAAATATTTCAATTTATATTTATTAAATTTTATTCTTTCTAATGCAGCTGGCAAACATTTAGTCTTAGATGCCTTAAGGCAAGCGCTGCACAGACGTTACTCACTTTGCACCCAGGGGGCGCTTGTAACTTGAAGATAAGCCACGGATGCGGAAGCCGCAACACTCTACGATCATATTAGACCGGGACCTACGGCTTAAAGTGGATTCGAACCACTACAAACATCCATGGCACCGCCGGGACTCGAAACCGAAACCTGTAGTACCAAGCGCCAGGCCCCCTCGACCATTCACGCCCCTATATATATTTATTAAATAAAATTCACATTTTACTTTCATGCAGGGGATTTCCTTAAAAATCTTAATACAATCAGCTTAGAAATTAATGAACTTTAATAGTCAAATTTCCCTCAATTGAATCAACTATTCGTATATTTACTGTAATAATTCAAATAATATCAATCTAACCTCACAAATTTCGAATTAATTATTATTTTTTTTACATTTTTGCAACGTTTTAAAAATAATTGAACTGTAGTATTATGATTCATTGCATTGAAATGCGACCTTGCTGTAAAGAGACGGGAATTAAATCTGTATGATAGATATAATTTTTTTATTTGTCAAACGAAAGATAACATCTGTTTCATATGATTGACATCAACTTATTCGCAATACGAAACAAATGGAATAGTTATTAATACAAAAATATGTCGAAGAAAGTTGGCAGTATCCATTTTTTAATTTTGAAGTTTTCATATTATAAATATTTGTTATTTTACAACATTTTTGTTTTTCGAAAAATCACTTAAACTAATGTTGCTTATCGTAAATTTTTACTTTGCTTGCTTGTAATATCTATTTCAAAGAATGCAATTTTTTTTTTGACATAATTGTAATATTTTCTTAAAAAAAAAGAAGAAAAAAAAATCAGATTAAAAGAAATGAATTTTGATTTGAAACAAAAATCAGAATTAAATCACAATGAATGAATAAGACATATGCGGATATATATATAGTACAATAAAATGTACAAGGTCTTCAAAAAAATAAATAAATAAAAATTTTGCATTATAACTTTTCTTTATCTATTGTAATTTAATTAAATTTGACAAGAAAATTAATCAAATAGTGCTTAACAAAAAAAAAAAAAAAAAAACGCTTATTTTCCAGCTTGAAATTGCACAAAATTAAAATATTAAAAAAGACAACAAAAAAAAAAAAAAAAAACCTACGTCACTTCTAACGGCTATACAAGCACGACAGATGATGTTTCATGCTGATAATGTTTAGCAGCAAAGCACATTGCGTATTCAAGGCAAGTCAAAGACCTTTAAAGTATGCAAGGGCTGAGTTAAAAGGGCAGGAATACATTTTTAGAGCATCCCAGAGACGCTCATTTGGATATAAATCTAGTACATGTTCATTTAGATGCCAACCCATATATATTATAGTCTTCTTAAGAAGGTAATTCTTCTCCATCCAAGCTTTACGGCCTAATGGCCATTTGGTTAGAGCTTTGGCACCACAGTAATCAGGTTCGAACCCTGGCGAAGGCATGGATGTTTGCGAGTGGTTCGGAATCCGCATTAAACTGTAGATCCCGGTCTAATTAGCCTAAAGTAAGCACAAAATGACCGTAGAGAGACAAACCAAACCAACCGAGCTTTATGAGGTCTAGCATTAGCGTTTCATTGAATGAAGAGTCAACGACTAGCGACGAACAATCGGATCACAATTCTCGTCTATTAACTAAGCAGTAACATGCTTCTTGGAATGACATATAGGTCAGTGCGGTCATCCCTCCCTCTCTATATATATATATATACACACACACACACGCAGTCCAGTCACATTAATGTGACCACCTGTCAAAAGCCAGAATATACACTCTTGTATATTCTGGCTTTAAATGGAGTGTGGCATTAAGAGGAATTCTTTATATACACTCCACTGCAATGCGCTGCCGCCTGCCTTTTGTGATTGGTTGTTTCGTTGACGTCGAAAGTAGGTGGTAGTCACATTAATGTGACTGGACTGTGTATATATATACCCCCACACATACAGTGGACCTACCAAATCTATCTCTTTCATGGACAAAACTGCTATAATATTGACTGTCCGCTTTCTCCAAGCTAACAATCCTCTTGAGTCACTCATCAGCAGTGGCATAGGGACGCTGGTGCAGCCCGCACCGGGTACCAGCACTAAAGGGATGATAAAAAAATTGTCGGTTTTGTAAAGATGTTCTTGTTTTGTTACATAAAGTAACATATCAAATAACTTAAATGGTCTTTAACAATCGCAAATTACATTGATCAAGGGAAAATTTGACATTTAGTCTCGGATCGTTTTTTACAAACAAAACTTATCATAATTCGAATTTTGAATCGAAATCCTTTGCATTTTTAGAATGTTAATCTTCCATAGATTAATATTGTCTTCGGAAGTTTTCTTCGTATGCCATGATAATGTCAGTGGCCGGAGGTAGAATAGTGGAAAAGGATTATCTTCATCTGCACAAAATAAAAGCTTGTTTTGTAAAGAAATCTTTGCAGGTGAGAAGGAAATAGACCATGTCCTATTAGAAACATTGTTTCTTCTCTAGTCCATCCATTGGAAGATGTTGACACTTGTAATAATTACGTTTGAGAGGCGAGGAACAAAACATTGACCAAATACAAGCCTCAGTGCACCTCCTCTGACGAGTGTGATTGACGGACTCTTTATGCTTACCCACTCGATGGCTTGGTGTAAATGCGGCTTAAGATTTACAAATGATGCTGAATAATTTTGCATATAACTCTTTTCATAAAACTTGCTCACTGTTGATCAGCCTTTCAGTGGCTGCTATAAGTAAAGATATGAAGTGAAGTGAAGTAGGGGTTCTGTACCTTCTTACAGTTAGTTGCAAATGGTGATCATCTGTGAATATCTCGGAAGTTAGCTACGCAGTTTCTACTTGCAAAAATGCATAGCGTAGCCTATTTTCGGTCACGGGTCCAGTGACGTTAAACGTCTGTAGAACCATTAATTTTCATTTCATATTCTGATGCAGCATAATTTTCTTCACTTACTGCGTAATATTTTACGAAAATTTACTTTTTTTTTTTTTTTTTTGTCGTGCAATCGCTATCTTTCTATAAGTGGAAACCAGTGTGTTTTTAAAATCATATAAGAGATAAAAACCAAATCCGCTTTATATTCGTCTACAGAAAACATCAAATCACTTCTTCATATATTAAGCGTTGCAGAAACACAAACACAAGTAAAAAAACACTTACAACATATAAGAAGTGAATAATTTAAAAATTTTATCTGGAAATATAATTTACACTGAATGGATTAAAAAAATAGAACACGATTTAGTTAATTTGCAACTTTTTCAATACTTGTTTCTATTTCCCGAAAAAAAAAAATCATGTTAAATCATCAAAAATCATGTAAATTATCATGTTAATATTCGAAAAGCACTAAATATTAACAATTCATATAAGATTTTTACAAGTATAAATACAAATTTAAATTATCTGCATAATTCTTTTGTTAAATTATTCATAAGAAAATCAATGCAGACGAAGATTAGGCCCAGGCACACAAAAGCTACGTTTTAATGAATATATTCATATTCTAAATAAAACTACAAATTTTAACTCTTGCATTACATTTTCATTATATCAACACGCCAACAGAAAAACTTATTCAATAAAATAATAATAATAATACATATAAATCAGGTGTATTTTAAATGTAGTTCTATAAATTTCATTGTCATCATTGGCGTAACAGCGCCATGGCGAGTCAAGGCTGTTTGCCTACTGGCAGATTTCGAAACATGAGATGCTTTTTTTTACAGTGTAGGATTGTCAGCCCTAGCCCAACAATCATATTAGACCGGCACCTATGGCTTAAAGTGGATTCTGAGCCACTACAGGCATCCATGGCACAGCCAGAATTCGGACTCGAAACCTGTGTCACCGAGCGTCAGAGTGCTGGTCACTTGACTTTCAGGCACTTTATAAATTTAGTTTATTATTTTTACAAACATTTTTCTTCTAATACAAAAATTAGTGTCTTTAAAACTATTGTTATTAGTAATGTGTAAAATGTTTTGTTCCTTTAGTGAGAGCTCTAATACAATTAAAACTGCAGGAAACTAAACATTTTACTAAAAATTATATATAACATATTTTATTTTCCTGGACGTTTCTGTGCTATTTTACAAAAATTTTCAGATTTAAAATTGTCAATTATGCATGAAAAAAAACCCCATAGATATTTCGAATTTCATCATAAACGCTTCGGATTAATGTATGAAATTGAAATTAAATGATTAACAAGGCTGCTGATGATCATAGAATCACCGATATTATAAGGGTGTAATAAATGGATACCGATACTAAAAGGAGAGTTTAATGTTGAAATGGTTTCAATTACGGAGATATTAATTTTTTCTTTTATGTGTGTTAAAACCGCATTCACACTTGAACAACAATGACAAGTGTCCGTCTGTTCGCTCTCTTTGTAGTTAGAACTCGAAAAACAGGCACGATCACACACGCACGATTGTCTCATAGGCCAAAGGTCACATGCTCAAAATAGCATGCCCGTTCCCACTAGTATACAAAAGTATTTTCTAAATACACTAGTATTTTTCAACAAAAAAAAAAGAAGACCTTGCGAAATACAACGGATCAATGGGCAAGAGGAAAATACGCATAAGAATTCATCCATTTACATAGCCTTCTGCCTACAAATCGAAAGGAAGACGTACTAACTTCTAGATATCGAACAAAAACATATCCCTCAAATTCAAAACTTCACAGATTCGGTCGCACCGCATCTCCTTTGAGCCAATTATGCAATGAACCAGAAATTGTGGAACATATTTTATTCCAGTGTTCAAAATATGAAGATCAAAGAAACAAGTTGCAGGGCGTTTTAGAATACAAAGTTCTATTCGATTGATGGAATTTCGATCTGACAGAAGATGCGCGTTACAAAATTGTAACAATCCTTCAATTTTTACGTAAAACTTCAGATTTCTTTTATGTTGCTTCTAATTTGTTTTTATCTTTCCAATTTTAGTGTTACGATTTAGTCGATCGACGGCTTCATCTATTCATTTTATTTTTAGTTTATTCTACTTATTTCTTCTATTTTCGTTACCATGCTGTGCATTATTTTTATATCACCCAAATCATGTTCAAAATACAACACGAGAACTATCACATATGACAGATCATCATGAATTAACGAATTTTGAGTTTTTTTTATTAAAATTTACCATTCATCATGACAAGTTTGTTTGTTTTTCTAAGGATTTGCATAACATTTGGATAAATTGAGATAAAAGCAGCTATCGAGAGCATAAATTTCAAAGCAAAAGTCAAGTCAAGACAAATTTAATTTTTAGATTTTCAATAAGATTTAAGAGAAACTCAGATAATATTTTATTTAAAAAATAAGGATTTGAAATGTGTCAAAAGCATTGATACAATTTAAAAATTTATCATACTTAATTATGAATAATTAATGGATTGGATAATCCTTTTTGCATTTTTATAAATAAAATACAAAAAATTGATCTTATAAATTATAAATAAAACAAAACATATTCTAAAATAATATATTTTCAATTTATTGTAAGTATAAATTTACATTTTTTAATTTTTTTATTATCACCAATAAACAAAATTGAATAATACAAAATTTTATATTTTCATATGCATCATTTATGTTATTAAAACTTGTACAGAATTAATAAAAAATAAAGTGACTAGAAATAGAAAACAATACACCGGAAGGACACTAACAAACATATATAAAAAAGAAAATTTTATAATATAACAGATGATTTGATACAATCATTATTATATTGCAAATTCCTGAAATAAAATGAACTAAAAACAAATATTTTTGTAAAATTATATAGTTGCCTTCTAAAAAAAAATATATACTTTTTCATACTTCATCTACAATTAATAAATATTACCACAAAGATTGTAATTTTTAAAGCATTAAAATTTTTTTTTAATTCGAAAAAAAAAAAAATGAATTACTGATATAGATAATGGTCATGGTAACATTTTAGAGACATTGAATCAGATTATTTAAATAATGTATCAAGAATTTAGAGAATTCTACACAAAAACAAAAATATTATACATCCTGATTAAATGCATTGGTCAAAAAGATAAAGATACATTCCAGTTACAGAAAAAAATTTATGCAAGTGCACAAACAGGACTTTGCGTTGGGTAGGAAACTCAATAAAATAAAATGTAACCAATTTAGGGAAACTCAATATACCATACTAAACTATAAGTTACAGAAAAGGTATATGAAGTCAAAATTCTGTATATTAATAATTTTTACATTGGAATAATTTGGTTCAAAATACATAAAAAGAGAACATTAAAGCTAGGAAGTATTGAACAAAAAATATTTAATTAAAAAAATTATATTAAAATACTAAAATTATACTATTACAAACTAAATTTCAATCTCTTTTCCCCTTTCGCACAACCTTAACCATCAAATTCAGCAGCGACAATAAAACTGGCACTGAAAAAACATTTGATTCACTCAAATACTAAATATATAACAAAAAACTGAACCTAAGTGGCCATAAATTTGAACACACACACACATTTCACATATAAGCTTGATGGGGGAAGGGTGCCTGGGTGAATGCCTGTATGTACATAGTACAAAGGAGGGAAAAACTAAATGATGAATATAATGATTTTTGTATAAGAAAATAAAAGATAATACTACCATAAAAAAATATATATATATATTACATAATTAAGAAAGATATGCTGTGAAAATAAATTTTTTACACTATTTTGTAATTAATTTTTATAATAATTAATCAATAACCAATTTGAACTATTTTTTTTTTTTTTTTTTTTTGGTTACCATTTATAATATATAGTTCCAATTTATTACATAAAGCCTGATTTATGGGCTAATGGTAATATGTACAAAATGGCAGAGATCCACTGTTCATTGGTGACATGGATCCAGTCATTGTTTTGAAATTGAGTTAATTCAGTTTGGATTGTAACAAATTATCTCATTTTATCTGTCAATATATGCTATACACATTAAGATATATACACATGATAATTTTATGTTACCAGAAGAAAATATCTGAATTGTAATGCCAATCTTATATATAACTTTAGAATCATATAACTAACTAACTCAATCTTATCTTGACATATAACTTTAGAATTGAAAATTAAATAAATAAAAACTGAAGCAATAAATTACTACTTTTTTTTTTTTTTTTTTTTTACTACTTGGAGAAGATTTAAAATAAAAAATAAGATAAATAAATGAATGGAATTCTTTTACGGTACTTGAGCTCAAGAAATATTTTCATTACAAAATGCTGAATAAAGTTCTTTAAAATAAGTAATTTTTCTTATTTAAAAAGGGAAAGGAAATAAAAATCAATAATTGCAATTCTGTATGTAATTAATGGCAACTCTTTTTCATAATAAAACATGAATGAAAATGTAAATATATGAAAAACATATATTTAAAAAAATAATGATAAAGGAGTGTAGGAGATTCTAAAAAATTGCAAATTACATATCTATTTCCCTTATAAGAAATAGAAACATAAAAATAGTTATAATTAGCATAAAAGTACAAAAAAAAAAAAAAAATGTCTGATTATGCAATAATATTACTTTTAGAGATATCTCATAAATACTTTTATAATTCATTTTATAGAAAAGTATATATATAAATAATAACTAATTGAATTGCTTACAAATATTAGACATTTTTATCTTTTATATTAAACAAAACAATCAAAAGGCAATTAATTTGATTCTTAAGACTTTTTATTTATATATTGAGCAAGTTAATGATTATTATCAAAATATAAATATATTATATAGAAATCACTTCTTTTATAAAAATACATTTGATCATCTGAATTAGCTGCTCAGAGATTGAAATGGACATATTTATAGCTTTCACTTTTACAAGTGCACAATTAATGCTTTGAGAATTATAAAATTTGTTTATACATAAGGATAATTTTATTTAAAGATTTTTTTTTTTCAACTTTCATAAGTATTAACAACAAGGCATATTTTTTTATAATAGTAAATAAAAGAAAATGGTAGTTTTTACTATAAAAAACTCTTTTATTTTATTTCAAAAAGCTCAGTCATAATTGCTAACATATAAGAATATGAAATTAAATATATTTAAATAAATTAAGCAGATATACATTACTCAGAAAAAAATATTATTTAGCTCAAATAGCAATTTTGTGAATATATACATATGCATTATTGCAGTTACGTTCTCTATATATTCATCTTAAAGAACATTAGATTTATTTAGTTTAATAACTAACATATTACATTAATTTGTTCAATTTATATGTGATGATTACTAGATTTTTTAAAAATATGATTCTTCTACAACAATATTTTGAGATAACATCAATTTAAGTATATCATAATTTATCATTTGATTTCAACTTTAAATTTTTATTAATTATTTTATTACTGTACAGATATTACATTAATTTAAATCTTAAAATCTATAACAATTTTTATTGCAAAAGAAAGAAAATTTTGAAAAAATTTAGAGTTTAATTTGCTTGTAATATAGTATAAATATATATTACAGAAATGATTTTGGCACGTATTATAGCCCATAAGTGAAAACTATCTAAAATATTTTCTTTGAATATACACACATGTTATACTCTACGATATCTCTAGTATAAATTTAAGAGTTACAATGAGTTTTTAAAGTATCTAAACTATTGAAAATGTTAGTTCAGTCATATAATATAAATAAAAGTTGACCACTTGAATAATAATCTGAGTATATAACATTCAATATCATAAATAAACAGTAGAAGTACAATAGTCATAATAAATAGTGTGCTAACTACAAAAATTAGTTTATGAACATAATGAAAATTTAACATAATTCTATCTGTGTATATAAACCTTTTCTTATTTAGCTATATGTAACATTGAAATTATTACAAGGAAAATATTTATAAAACAAAATTAGAAGAAAGAAAAAAATTACATTAAGAAACAGTAATACTTTATGATAAAATATCAAATAAATATGAGGTTTTTAAAATTATGAAAAATAATAACATTCTTCATTCCTGTAAAAAAAAAAAAAAAAAAAAAAATGTTTCTGAAGTGTAAAGCTGGTATACTTCTGAAAAGAAAAGTAATCAAATCTTAAATTTAAGTTGAAAGATTTAACTTATTATCAATAAGAAATTGAATTTGCGATTCTAGTGGCAAGGTAAGCTTAGGTCAAAGTGCTCAGCATTTAAAAATACCAACATCATATATCAAGATTTTGTATTGTTTTATTCAAATTTAATGATAAGTGAAAAATTATATGATTATTGTGCTTGAAAATTAGTTTAAAATAAATAAATTATGCTTCATGACATTTAAGAACAGACAAGACAAGAATGGGGAAGAACACACAAGAGTGGGAAAAACCCTCAATATATTTACAGCCATATTAAAAAAAAAAAAAAAAAAAAAAAAAAAAAATTCTACATGTTACACATTGACTGCACAAACATTATATATAGTTCTTTACTAAGATATTCTCAAATTTCTAATAGAATATAAACTAACTACATTAGTTTCAATTTCCTAATTCAGTTTGAATCAACATGCCAACAAAAATGAACATTTAATTCAGTAATTAAAATAAAACCATTTTTCTAAAACAATTACAAACTAATTAAATACCTTTTTACAAACACATATAAAAATGAGGAAACAGAATAATACGGATATAGTCACATATAGTATTATTAAAAAAATTTTTTAAGTGGAAACTCCTAAAAAGAAATATAATGAGCTAAATTTCAAAATTTAATCATTTGGTAGTTAACTGAATTTTAATGAAGTAATAATAATTATTACTTTAATACATAACATAATTATTTTATAACAATTACATTGTTTTTTTACATTTACATAAATTGTTTTTTATTTGTTAAAATACCTTTAAGCTTGAGTATTATTTAAAAGCTTCAAGGTAATTTCACAAATAAAAAAAAAATTTTAAGTTTATAATATATGTATATAAATAAATTATATACATATAGATAGTACTACAATAATGAAATTAAAATTTTCATTTTTGCCTTGTAAATAAAAAGAATATTTTAATGCAAGCAATAAAATAGCAAATAATTTTTCAGTCTTTCATTGGCAGTCATTGGCATTCATCATTAAAATAAGTGAAGAACTATAACATGCTGTTTAAAATATTTTGATTAAAAATAAAAGAGTTTTTATCACAATAAAATTTTGAATATAATTTTACCATATATATAAATGAGAATTAAAAAAATATATTTCATTTGAATTACTTTATTTCAAAGATTGACATTATATAATAAAAAAGAATTTTTAATGTCATTAATACAAGCAATATCAAATAATTTCATTAATAATAAAATTTAGAAGAGGAAAAATCCAAAAATTATTATACAGATGATGCAAATTAAGAAAAATAAATCACAAATAAAATAAACAGCATTATAGCATTCTTATTAATTCGAATGCAATAATTTTAAACATCGTAGAAAATTTCAATCCCACTATTAAGAAATATTCATTTCTTAATTTTTACTATCTAAACATATATAAATTTTCTTTTCTTTTATATATCATTTAACCACATCATACAGAAAAGGAAGAAAAAAAAAGTAAATGAGATCATTAATTATTTCTTTCTTTTGTACATGGCATTTATAGCTCAAGATCAATCACAGCCACCAGCTCTTTTCAGAAAATGAAGATTTACCAAGAAAGACAAAGAAAATGACTAAAAACAGAAGATTTTACATCACATTATTTTACAATTAAAAAGAATAAAACTTATTGACAAAATGATAATATACAAAATGCTTAACAGCTATCTTAAATAAATAACCATTTTAATATCATGATAATTTAAAAAACACCTTAAATCTTATAGATCCCAAATTTATGTAACATACAATAAAATTGCAAATTTTTATTAGATTATATACACATTAAATAGGATATAACTTTTCTTGTATAAATGCAAGCAAAATTCTTGATAAAAGAAATCACCATATATTTATTTACACTTATTTTCTTCAATCAGGGGTGATCGTAAGTACTTCTGAAATTTTTACATATCAAATTTTCGGAAATTCTATATGAAATAATTTAGATACCCATCCCAACTTCAAGCAAAACTGTTGCATAAAATTTATTCAAGAAATCCATCTTACATTAAATATATATTTTTAAGAATATTTATTCCAGAAATGGAAAAATAAACACTCGCTAAAAGACTATTTCAGAATGAGCAACATGAAATATTTGGAATGCACGGCATTAAAATTTCAGAGCACAATAACTCCAAATTTGTATATATTTTTTTTTAATTATGTCTGCTAAATTCATATAAGCTTTTTGCTAGTTAAAAAAAAATTAACAAGTTTGGTTTTTCATGGCCTATAAATTTATAAATCTAGAAACACACAGCGTAATTTAATTGGCACAACTTGATAATAAAAAATATTATTTTATTTAGTAAAGTAGAATTTAATATTCAAGATAAAAATAAACATTACTCATTTTATCATTTAGAGACTTATCATTTCCAACATTATCATTTTTGTCAGTCACATTGATTATGCATTAAAAAATATTCTGTGCAAATAAGCTATAATGAAAAAATTTCTGCAAAATGCTGAATAGTTGGCAGCTGTATATAATTAATACTGATGAAATTATAAAAAAAATTACAATATCTTTGATTCACAGAAAAAAAAAAAGTTGAATGGGCAAGTGAGCATATTAATTGCTTTAGCCTTAAATAATAAAATGAGCTTTATTTCAAAAGATTTTACAATTTTTTTATTTAATTTATGCCAAAAAACATCATCAATTGATAATTTTTTATGTTACAATTGCAGAATTATTTTTTATTTATTTTTAAATCATTAAAATCATAAAAGAAAACTTTGGAAATTTAATAATTTGTTTCAATATACTTTAAGAGGAGTAAGTACTGTTATAAATGAATAAATTCTTTTCATATATTAGCACATTAAAAAACAAAATTTATTAAAAGAAATATTATAACTCTATTGTAATTTGATTAAAAGGTAATCATAATAAAAATAATAAAGTGAAATGCAAAATAACTAAATGCTAAATTTATAAAATGCATAAGATATAATATATATTATAATATTGAATTAATAACAAAATTTTCATGATAATTTTCTAAATAATTATTTTCGTCACACCAAAATCTGTCATTTCATTAAGTAAACAAAATATCACATAATAGGAGCAATTATATTGCTAATACTCGGAATACTTAAATACTTCTCTTCGTATCACATGCCATAAAGAATTGAAACAAAATATTTTAGCATTATTAATTTAAGAATTCAATAATTTTTATATAACATAAGATATATTATAAACAAGTATCGAATCTATAAATAAAAAAAATATTCACCATTTTTTAAAATACTCGATAACTGAGATTCGTAAGTTCAAATATGACAAAGATTTATGAATTATGCAATACAAATAGAAAGACATACACAAGAAAAGTAGTAAAGTAATCACAGAATTTAATTAAAATTTATCATTATAAAAATTTATAATTGTCATGAAAATAAATAATAAATTTTCCTTGAAAGAAGTTATACTAGTATACTAAAAAAGGTTTTTTTTTTTTTGTTTTTTACAATTCAGTACTATGAAGTACTTTTTATCATCAATAGGTAAATTTCCATCATCTCCATGATGATCTGTTATTTCATAAACTGCTCCAAGTTCCATTCCTCCACTAAAAAACTTTCGACGCTTACTTTGAGATTGCTGAATATTACGCCAAAACAATTTAATATCAGGAACTACAGTGCGAGCTGTGATAACCACAGCTAGAATATTCTTCAAAAGAAAGAGGGTTACATCATGATCGTATAAAGACCACAAATAGACCCTGATAACAAAATATGGAATATTAACTAAACCAAGATGAAGACATTTATATAACAATTGCAATCCTAGAGAACGGGGCTGCTTACCAAATTCTGATAAACTTAGTTTATATAAAGTCATGGTTGGAAGAATGAAATTAACACAAGAAAGTACAAGAACTGAATTTTCTAATGGGTATGTTAATATGATTCTAGTCTGAGATGGAAAAAGAATGCCTAAGAAAGTAACACTATCAAATATTTCAAACACAGTAGATGTAATCAAGAAATAAATATAAGCTTGATGATCAGAATGAGGCTCAGCATTATTATGGGTTTTCTACAAGAAGAAGGAAGACTACTGCAGCAGATGCTATAATGACTTTAAGTAACTGAGGACCAAAAAGCAGAGTTAGCATCTAAAGATTGAGCAACATCAAGTTTAAATAACAAAACAACTTTTGCTGTTAATAAGGCAGAATAAAAGAACCACACAGTGTATACAAGAGGGAAGAGAACCAGGTTTGAAAATTGATTTGATCTTGGAAGTATTTTCCTTAGCACAATCTTGGCTCCTAGGTTCAACTTTTCTTTCTCTACCCTATAAAAATTCATAATGACATTAAATTTATAACGATAATAAAATTAAATAATAAAAACTATAAATCACATATCCTTGGCAAAAAGAGATTAAGTATTTAATGATGATAATTAATGGTTGATAAAAAATAGTTTATTATATACCAAAAAATTTAAAATGTAGAAATAAGTGTTAAAAGAAAGACATAGAAAATTGGTGTTATATAACAAAAATTATCTTCAAAAATTCCCATTTATTTACTTAACTAATAATCTAAGGGTTGCTTGATTTTAAAATGATTAAGAACTTTTCGTTAGAAATTTTAAAACATGAAAAAATGTTTTTTAAATGTATAAAAAAATAACTGCAGGGGGAGAGAAAAAAAAAAAAAAAAAACCATCATTATATAAGTGTTATATAAATAATGGAACTGGTTACTTTATTTACAAAAAAATTTACTCACACTCGTGATAAATAATTAAAAATGATTTTTAGTAAATGATTTTTTATAAAAATGTACCTACTCTAATAGAATGAATTGCTAATTGAATAGACAATTATTTAAGTATAAAAATTGTACATAAAAAAAAGTAAATAAATAACACAGTTTGTTGTTTTTACACACATTATACAATTCAAATGGCATTTTATTTTTAAAAATAGGTATGGTTTCTCATTAATTGATATTCTTAGTTTCATTTGCAAAAACATAATTTTAATTTATGATTACATAAGTTTTCCGGATAACTATAACATGCTTGAAAACATGAAGGAAGAAACTGTATTTATTACCTTTTTTGATAATGTCGGTAAGAAATTACCGCAGCAGCCATAAATGCAATGAGAATAAGAAAATCTGCCAGGAACCAAAAACCATGCTGCATTACCACCATTATGCAGAATTAGGTAATAGTCCAAGATGCTTCCTTGTAAAACAATAATAAGCAACAGTCCTAAACAATCTAGAACATGTTGAACTAGTTTAAAATTACAACTGCATGGAGATTCAGTTTGAGTCATGGTGATGAAACTAAAAATTAAATAAATAACACTTATTGTCATTTATTTTTAAAATGCATGAACACAAATTACTTATCTTAGTAACTTGATTTATTATTTACCCTTTAGAAATTTACATTTAAAATGCTCAATCATTACCAAAAATCCCTCTTCTCTTTTAATCATAAATTAGATGTTAAATAATTTAAAATAGTTTAATGTTCATTGTATATAGCTTTTTCTTTTAAAAGATTATTATTAAATTAAATATACAAAAAAAAAGTTTTAAATGGTCATATATAAAAAATGAATAAATCCCAAATTATAGTTATATGCAATTATTAAAAAAGAATTGTTACATAGAACAAAGGCAATTGAATTTAATCTGAGAAAAACAAGAAATATTAATTAAAAAAAAAAAAAAAACTGGCTTTAAGAACTCTTGAAAATATTTATATGAAAACGTAAAAGTAGTTTAAGTAAGTAAACGTATAGTGTCAATTAATAAAAATACGATCTCTCACTTTTAGCAAATGAGGCATTGTAAACTAGAAAATACAAAATTTATATAGATTACAAAATTAATGTAATACCTACTATATTAATTTTTCAAATTAATTGAATAGCTTTACAGAGCAAATTTTAAAATATAAATAAAATACATCCAGCTAAATTATAAAAAGCAATTATCAAGCATTTAGTCAGCACACTTGGACGAAATCAACTCTGAAAATTTTTTTCGTCTTTTTAGCTTGACTTAAAGATTAAAAAAAGTAAACAAATTTATTTTGACATATTTCTAACAGTCACAGTTACACATAAGACATTTACAGTATAAAAAAAAAAAAAACTCTCTAAATGAAATTTATGAGTTAAATTAAATACAAAAAAAGTCCAATAAAATATAATCATTTCAATTTAATATAATTGTCAGAATTAAATAAGAATAATAATTTCTTCTAAGAGAAATCAGTTTTATTTCTAATTTATGTTTTTAACTTTTATGCACATTTTTTTTTTTTTACCGAGTTTCAAAGTTTTCGCATTAAAATATATACATAAATATACAATTTGGATAAGTGTTTAATGGAAACAGTTGAATTTTTGCTGGACAAATTTACAAAAAAAAAGCGATTTTTTAAAGTTTTTAATTTTTTTTTCTCGATTAAATCAAATACTATGAATTATAAAAAAATTTTAAAAATAGGACAAATTTAATTACTTTCAATTTTTTTGTTACATAAAACAATTTAAAAATTATAATAAAATAGTATTATTACATTTTAGAAATATAAGGCAACTCGTTAAATTTAATGTCATGTGATACATTTTTAAATTATAATTGTAATCGCGAATCGAAAATCGTTGATTTTCGGTATATTTACGTCACATTGTTTTTTTTTAAACTTATTACATGTACATTTAAATTTGTTTGAGACTTCTTAAACAGATGCTGCTGTCAACGGTTCTAACTGGTGCTTCAACTCGAATCGCGCGAAAAGCTTTACCGGCTCTTGCAAGAAATTCAGCGCTGAGATATTACCCAACGGTTTCGGAATCACTTAAAATGTTTGAGAAGTTGGAAGTTGTTCCTGATGTTATCAGTACTATTCCGAAAGCGGTCGCTGAAATAAAATTTAATAGTAATGTAGTCAATTTAGGAAATGAGTTAACGCCAACACAGGTGAAAGATCCACCAACTCATATCCAGTGGCCATCAAAAAAAGATGCTTTGTACACTTTATGCATGACGGATCCTGATGCACCTAGCCGTAAAGATCCTAAGTATCGTGAATGGCACCACTGGCTAGTTGTTAATATTCCAGAAACTGATGTTCATTCTGGAACTGTGTTATCTGAGTATGTAGGCTCTGGCCCTCCTGAAGGCACCGGCTTGCACAGATACGTATATTTGATTTATGAGCAACCCGGAAAATTGAATTGCGACGAAAAGAAGTTAACTAATAGATCGGGTGACCACCGAGGAAATTTCAAGATTGCGAATTTTGCTAAGAAATATAATCTAGGTGATCCTATTGCTGGAAATTTTTACCAAG
This sequence comes from Caerostris extrusa, assembly GCA_021605095.1. Lineage (NCBI taxonomy): Eukaryota > Metazoa > Arthropoda > Arachnida > Araneae > Araneidae > Caerostris > Caerostris extrusa. Next base: position 166,317 of record BPLR01003573.1, on the reverse strand, counting down.
CTCAGTGGGATGATTATGTTCCTAAGCTGTACGAGCAGCTCTCGGGATAAATAAATATGATGAATTCTAAAAAGAATTGTCATTAAATTCTAAAAAGAATGTGAAATACTAATTTCTGTGAAAGTATATTGAAGTTTCACAGTTTGATTTTTTTTTTCTTGTTAATTGTTTAATTCAGTTCCTGTAACTGAATATTATGTTTAGTTGCAATAAAGATGATTTTGCGAAATCATAAGCGTGTAATTTATGTATCATTATATTTTGTTCTATTATTTTTAATTTTTCTAATTGGTTTATTTTGAATTTGTCTATTAGAATTAAGTTTTAAAATTATTGCTAAATGTAATATCTATAAAAAAATTTTTAAAATTGACAATCTTTCAGGAAAGCGGTTTATACCAATCTTATTATCAAATGAAAATCAATGAAAGTGCAGTCTTTATTAGTAAACATTTAAGGAAAATAGCAAAATAAGGTTAATTATAATTTCTTAATATTTCATTTGATTCAGTGTTAGAAAATATTAAAGATATATAGTAAAGTGAAAATAAAAGCAATTATAAATTGGTAATATTTACTCACATTTTCCCCATTGGTTATGTTATCTTTGTTAAAGACTGATTTGGAATGAGTGAAATTTAGCATAAAATAAAAATAAAAAATGTAATAAATTTATTTGTAAGTGTTTATAAATAGCAGAATATGTTTATAGTATAAATGTGGTCTGGTTTTTAAGATAAGCAATAGGAAAGCTCCATTTCTCATACAAGATGATAATAATAACCGAAAAAATGTCTAGGTATATTTTGATAGATTTTTATGGTTAAGCATTAAAAGTTGAACAAAATACTATGTGTAAAAGAGATATTTGTAAATGAATTTTTTAGTATATAAGAAAGAACAAAATAAACTAAAATTTATCAAAATTTAAGGCATGCTTGTCTTAAAATTTATTAAATAATATTTAATTTTTAGTGTTAAAATAAATTTGTTTTTATTAAAAATAAAATTTAATAAGTTAAATTAAACAAAAATACAATTTTGTTACCCTTATGCATTATAATTTGATTCTTTTTCTCCCTCTACTGCAGTGCAGTAAAACTTCTAAAGCATTCTATGTCTCTGAACAGCTATTTTTTCATAATAGGAGTTTTCATTGCTTGAATATTAAAAATATCCTTAGAATGATCGATTCAACCTTTATAAATAACTGATTTTAGTTTAATAAATTTCTTAAATCTCGTAGAATTTGGTTGCAGAAGTTTTGAATTTATTAAAACATGATAGAAATTTCAAAATAATATTTATTTCATGTATGTTTTTCTGTCAAGTTAAATCGAAACTATTTTGTTTATTAATGATGTATTTGAAAAGGATGTTAACTAGGTGATTGTGTTCTGAAAATTTGAAGCTACTCATTTTAAAAATACATGTATCTTAAAAAAAAAAAAATTTTTCTCCCAGAAACAAATGTTTAAAAAAAATTTATATTTCTGTAGGCAGTGATAAAAATGCTAGATATTATATAACAGACTAAATTATTTAATATATTTAAAAAAATATTGATGCATGTGTAATAGAATTATATTTTAGTTATTTCTCTCTTAACTAAATTAATGCATTGAAATATTGATTTGAAATTTTAACAGTAACAGCCAATTTTTGAAATAAATAACTAGCTTAAGGTAATATTCGTTTCTGTTATATGATCTCGTAACACATTGAATAATTGATCTCATAACACATGAATGCATTCTTCTTTGAAGGAATTCCATAATATTTCATGTTCTTAGAATCTCTTAAGTTTAATTTTACTTTGTTGAATAAATTGCAAAACTATTAATAAATTATTATATAAGATATTTATAAAATAATTAATTCTAGTGTTATGAATATATTATATTGCAATTACAAATATATGTGAATTTAAATTAAAGAATAACTAAAAGTTATTTGAAAATTAGATAAGTTTTAATTTATAAAACCACATTCCAAAATAAAATTCAAAGCATTTGATAATTTTTTTTTTATTGTTTCAGGTTAAATGTTGTCAGTATATGTTGTTGCATATGAAATGTAAATGATCCTTAGGATAATGATATACCATTATCTTTAGAAAAGGAACATTGTAAAAATTAAAAACCCATTGCTTCATCTATTTAGGTTAATCAAATGGCACTCATGTTCTAGTTTGTATGGGATTTTCAGAAATATGCAAAATGTGGAAATTATCTTTATAACTTTGACACTCAATAAAAACCAGAAGTAAGATAACATTGTTTTGGTTGTATATGTTATAACACATAAATTTTTTTATGACTCAATTTCTTAAGATTAAATTTAAAAGATAATTTTCTATGATGCCTACATTGTTTTATATCAAAATTATAAAATAAACATGAAAATATTTATATAAAGCATTAATTAAAAAAATTATAATTAAATTTTTGACTGATAGATAACTAAAGCTTTTTTAATTGTTACCGGGAGGGGCGGGGATCCTTCTAGGACTGTAAATTCAATGATGCTTCCAGTTGATATGAAATAGAACTATTAGGCAGTGAGAAAATCTGAACTAAAGTAGATACCTTCCCCTCCTCCTCCCTATGTTTGACAGTGTCTAAATAATAATTTTTGAATTCCAAAGTGCCATATTACCTGTTTATTTTTAGAAAACTGGAAAGCGCGTTTTTTCAAAAAAGATCTTGGGATATACACAATGTTAATTCATATGTTATTAAAACAATAGAACAAATTAAATACAGGATTATTAGAATTAACTGAATAAAGGATTATTTCATTTAACTCTAATTGCTTGATTTCCATTATATTTATTTTGTTTGCTGGAAAGTACTTGTAACGATTTCTATCTATTGTAAATGTGTTTTTGACTCAACATGGGGTCAATCATTTTTGACAGATTATTATGGCTTCATGAATTTAGAGTTTCATAGAAGTTCGATTAGAAATGTTAAATTTTTTACGATTTGTATTTTGTGAAGCTCCTCGGCTGCGAAGCAGCTGTTAGCTCTGTTCTGGTATCTTAAATTTTTTTATCAGTATTTGGATAAATTGAGATAAACTGTTGCCAAAGTATTGAAAAGCATGCAAATATTTCACTTGCATTTTACAACCGAGTCCGACGTCATATGCCGAAGGTATATAATTGGTTGTATCGTCGGGCAAGGATGTACAAATTGATAATTCATCAGGTATTGTCAGCTTGATGGGCGACATGATATCATCATATTTAATTTAAAACCATCATCAACCAATTTTTTCATCATATTTAATACGGTTTTGTAAGTTTTACCTTTTATTTTGTATATACAATAAAAAATTTACTTTCTTAAATTAATTAAAAATGTTGTGATTTTTGTTTTAAAGTCCTCTATATTCTACACCACGGCACTGATTATTGAATTTTTCGACATAAAGAGCAGACAGTGAATTTGCATAATTCTTTTCCAAAGTAATAAAAACTCAAAATATTTCGTTTAAAGGCATCACCTTAGGGAAAGAAAATGAAGGATTTTCACCGAGTTTTTTTTTTTTTAAAGGAAAATATCTATATCATCAAGAGAACTATTTTTTCAGCTTTCACAAGTGATTATTGAAATGCGAAAACCATCCTGTTATTAAAAGAAAAATTGCTGATAATATTGAGGATAAAACTGAAATTTAAATAAATGAGCACTTTTAATTTTGACATTTTTAGTTATGTCGGGTGAATGAACATCTTTAGCGAAAGTTTTCCAAACCGGTTTTATTTTTACATTGACGAAAAACTCAAAATATATTGAAATGCTTAAGAACTCTTAGGTTAGATAGTGTAGAGTTTGGTCACACATCAGAGGATTTACCTGAGTGCTGAGAGTACAAGGTCAGCTTAACTTGGTTTAGGTTTCAAGTGGGCGTTGCTCACTTGCTGGTTTGTTTATCTGTTCTTGATAACTCTTCAATAAATTTCTGTTCTCGGTCTTTTTTCAAGGTGTAAGGTAAGATTACCTTTTTCTTTTTTGGTTTCTCTTCTTTCCGGTTGTTTAATTTTACTAGTCAACCTGAGCCATTCGGCAATATTTGTGTCGGATGTGGAAAATTCTCACTTAAATATGACTGACGTCCAAAGCAGTAATAGCATGATTTCCAGTAATAACAATTAATTTAAAAGCTCAAAATCCATTAATGAAGTGGTGTTGTGGTTGGGTCAGAAAAGTTTTGAGGAAATTAATATTATATGCCAACACAGTGATGCAAAACATAAAATTCCGCGTTCAAACCCATTTCTTATCCAGGCCGATATAAAAAAACACGTAAACAGGCATGACAATATCACCAACATGAAATTTTCCAGGCAGGGTAAACTTATCATTACTACTGCCGATCCGGTGTGCGCCGCACAGATTTTAAATCTTGACAAAATTCAGGAAACGCCCGTTTCTACGGGTGTAACCTTCGAAAATATCACGGAAAGGTTTCTCGTTTTCGATATACCAACTAATCTACAATTATCCGAATTAGCAGATGAAATTATGAATAAAAATGATATGGAAGTGGTTGAGTTGCGACGTTTCGTTAAGCTAAACTCTACCCAAGAATTTTCCCCGGTACTCGTTACGATCCTGGGAACTTTCTTGCCTGATGCTATAAAGATCTGGTTCACCAATCAAAAAATTCGCCAATTTGTTGATAATTTATGAGTTTTTTAATTAATATTTGTTGTGTTTGCATTGTTATGAATTTACACATGCAACACGTGTCTGCGACAAGAAAATTTGCCCTCTGTGTGGTGCAAACCATGAAGGACAGTGTCAAGGTCCGAAAATGCATTCTTTGTAATGGACCTCATTCCGCAACTTCAAACATCTGCCCACGACACACCCTTGAACAAAAATACTAGAATTCAAGTGTAGAAACCATCTCACTATTGGAGAGGCCAGACGTCTATATGCACATTCATCGAAAACTAATTACTCTGAAACTGCTAAAATCAACTCGGCGGCTCCAAACATTGAAGAGATAGTAAACCAAAGAGTCGAGAGTATTGTTCAAAACATTACAATTAAAATGGAACAACAGACCACTCTTTTAATTGAAATATTCCAAAAACAATAGAAAATCTTGTGCAATATTTAGTCTCAGTATTCCACCAAACTGATCTCAAAAAATCCCCTAACAGAAAACGCCAAATGATCAACCTTGTTCCACCCACTAATACTCCCATGCAATGGGATGCAGGTGGAAGCAATGCTTCAAATTAAGTGTGTTTTTGCGATGTTTTTGTTTCAGGTGTTCCCGGTCGTTTTAATGTATTTCTTATTATCCCTCTTGTTTCTGCCCAAAGTTAAGGGTTTTTCTTTTAGTTTCTTATGGAATAATACCTTCCTGTTTTATTTTCGTCATTTTCGGTGATGTCATTCCTTCAGTGGAATTGTCGCAGCCTTCAAAATAAGAAAATCTGGCTCCACCAACCCCCTTTCACAACGTCAGAATTTTGGGTTTTTCAGGAAACATTCCTGAAAGCAGATGATCGTCTTTCATTTCCTAATAAAATCTTTTTTCGCACCCACCGTAACAACAGAACAGGAGGTGGTCTACTAATAGGTATTCCACCAAACATGTCCGGTCATGTCATTTTTGAGAATTCTAATGACCCAAACCTTGAGATGCTTGCAGTAGAAATTCAATCACACAACGTTACATTTACTATTGTTAATATTTATGCACCGCATGGATTTGATATCCATCAGGTTCAAAAATTTTCAGTACTCTAAAAACGCGAACTTTTATTTTTGGTGATTTCAACTTACACCACCCCTTTTGGGGCGGTGAAAACATCTACGCCCAAAAGTGAAGAATTTTTGGATTGGTTGAATCAGTCGCATTTTTCTATCCTGAATACCTCAACGCCCACTCACATCACCCATAATTTCACTTCTTCCGTTATAGATCTCACTCTTTGTTCGGCAGCTCTCTTAAATGAAGTGTATTGCTATGTTTCTGACTGCACCTTTGAAAGTGATCATCTCCCAATAGTTGTTTCATGGTCCAAACTAACAAATGCAACAAAATATCTTAAAACTATATATTGGAATCCAATTCTCAGAGATTCGAACAATTTTCTTCAATCTATTGCTGACCCTACCGTTGAAATAGTCACTGAAAAATTTCGCACACTATAAATATTAATACCAAAAACAAAATTTTGACTAATAACGAATACCCTCCATGGTGGAATATTGCATGTAATAACTTCTGTCAACTGAAAAAAATAATGTGGAAAAAGGCCAGGAATAGTGTTTCAGTCCCTGATTGGATTCGCTACAAAAATACCGAAGTAAATTGAAATACCATATTAAAAAGGGAAAAATACTGGGAAAATATAAGCAATATTCCGAGAAATCCTAAATTATTTTTCCGCATCCTAAATAAACTAACTAGTCACAATAATCCTGATATAAAAAATAGCAAATTAATTTTTCACAATAATAGATATATTAGTAATCCAAAACAGCAAAGCAATCTTTTTCAAGTTATTTTTCAGCACAAAATTTCAGTTCTGAACCTATTCCGTTGGATTACAGTATAGACAATAAGTTATTAAATAAAAATATTGAACTTTGGGAACTGCGAAAAGCTATCCAGAAAATGAGAAATACAACGCCCGGCGCAGATAACATTCCAGCTGCATGGTTCAAAAACTGGATGAATCGTCCCTTCTAGTTATCTTGCACCTTTTCAACCAACAATTGAGTTTTTCTGCAATTCCGAAGAGCTGGAAACACGCTATCATTATTCCAATCCCTAAGCCCAACAAGGATAAAACAAAAACGTCGTCGTATAGGCCGATTGCTTTGACCTCTGTTTTTTGTAAAGTCTTTGAACGCATTATTACCAATCGCATTGTTAATTTTCTGACTTTCACCAAACGACTTCATACCAATCAGCATGGTTTTATACCTTTTAGAAACAATCATACACTATTTATACAATCTATAAATCGATTTTAACAGCACATAATGAAAAAAAAAAATTTTATCGGTATCAGTCTCGACATAAAAGTGCTTATGACTCCGTGCCTATAGACGAACTAATTTATAAATGTCTTCAAATTGGAATCTCGGGAAACATCGCTAAATGGATTCATGGTTTCCTACAGGACAGAACTTTTCAGGTTCGATGGAGGAACACTGTTTCTGACCCCAAACCTTCTTTTTAAAGGCCTTCCACAAGGTAGTGTACTTTCACCAATTCTGTTTGTAGTTTTTTTGAATGACATTTTTGAGACTTTGGAGGTAAATGTTGATTGCTCTATTTTCGCTGACGATATTTTTCTTTTCTGCTCACATCAATCGTTATCCTATATTCAAACCCAGCTTCAAAATACTCTTGAGAATTTGTACAAATGGTGTTCTTACTGGAAACTCACAATTAGTGCCGAAAAAAGTGCAATAGTTGATTTATCAAAAAAAGATCAATTTCATTGCCGCGGATAACATATGCTGGAATTCCCCTCATCTGGAGTGATACTCTTAAATATCTCGGAATTCCTTTTTCAAAATAAACCAAAATGAAATTATTTTAAGAAATTTACGCATAAAAGCCCTTAAAAAAATTAACGGTCTAAAATTTCTGGCATCAAAGAAAAATGGTATAAGGACAAAACATCTTATCACAATTGCAAACAATAGTATACTCAGTACATTTTATTACAGTGCATTAATAATTAAAAATTTCCCGGTCACCAAATTAAACGCCTGTAACACAATTCAAACAAAAGTTCTAAGAATTGTTCTGGGATTACCAATTTGGACTCCAAATATAATTTTGTTAAAAATGTCTGGACAAGAAATTCTCTCAGATAAAATTAAACGCTTGGCATTGCAGTTTTTAATCAAACAATATGCTAACCAGTCTTTCTCCCCTTTGATGGTAAATAATGAATTGCAGTTACTTGACAAAGATGAAAACACTCTTAAAAACTCTCTACAAAATTATAATTGCTCACCAGAACACCTCTTAACCTTGCCAGTTGTGCCACGGCATGATCCTTCCTTATGTGAAATTTTCCTTTAGAAGTTCCGTTTCCAAAATAAAGAAAACCCAGTTTCACTTATAGTCAATGATTTTTCAGATTGTATAAACAGATTTTTCTCTGATCATTATATCATAGCCACGGATGCCTCAAAAAGGCACGTCTCAACTTCAATCGCCGGCATTTCCTGCAATCAAAGTTTTTCATATCGCATTAACCCAATAAACTCTGTTTTCACAGCAGAGGTTTTGACAATTTGTGTCGCCATAGATGAACTAGCTATTGTTGACAAGGACATTTTAATACTTTCTGACAGTTTTTCGGCTCTTAATTCTCTTAAAAATCTTAACATTCATTCTACCTATGTTATTCAAAAACTTGCTTCGAAACTTTTTGTTCGACGAACTTTTAATCAAAATATCACATTTTTATGGGTTCCTGGTCATTCAGAAATTTTATGGAATGAAAAAGCGGATTCTCTCGCAAAGAATACCACGGAACTCTCGCAATTTATTGAATGGATATCCCCGGAAGATGTCATAGCAAACCTGAAAAAACAATCCTACCTAATCTCGGAAACAAATTACTTTAGCAGCAAATATTATGATTTGATAGGAAACTTTCCAGATATTGGAACTATCACAAAATGGACACAGAATAGAAGACAGGATATACTCATTGCTCGTATCATCAGCAGAATGATCGTTACTCCCGCCCTGTTAAATAGATTCAATTTAGATTCCAATCCTTTCTGTAACATATGTAATGAAACCAATGACCTTTTACACATCCTTTTAAGATGCAGAAAATATTCCACCTCCAGATTATATCTATGGCAAAACTTGAATATCGACGAAAATAATATCACATTCAAAGCTTTTTTATCTAAAATTCTTGATTACAAAAAAAAAAAATCTGACTTTATTTCTCCAATCTCTTAAACGTTTTGATATTTATTAGCTGCAATTCTCTCGGCACTCAGGGGATACTATAAATCCCTGTTTTTGTTCGCGCCACTTTCCTTACAGAGCGGAAAATAGATCTCACATCCTTTTTAGTGACGTATAAATAGGGAAAACGAACTGTTCCCATATAGTGATTAGGGGATTATAGTCCTTGTTGCTTCGCATCCCCATATACTCCTTCGATTCAAGATTCAAGACGATTAGGGATACACCGATATGGCGGATTGTTTTTCGAGGTCCCACTGAAATGTTCGGAAAAAGTGTTCAGGAGCGAATGGCTCAAAACTCTCAAATCTGAATATTTATTATTTTCAATATCAGATTATGAACAGTTACAGCAATAAAAAGAACAACGAGGAAAAAAAAAAAAAAAAAATAACTGATAATACAACAAAACATGCTGAAACAGAGTTCATTAATCTAACAATAATGCCGAGTTGTAGATCTTTTAGCTACTAAAAAGTGTTGCCAGGTGCATCACGGAGGTAGATCTACTGTGCACCCCAAATCTGAATATAGCTTGATTAGTTCACTAAATCCTGATAAATTTTACTGATCGGAAAGAAAACATCTTTTAGAAAGTATACTTAACAATAATTAGCCTACTACGTATACATAAAATTCCAATCATCAAGTAAAAATGTATTCACATTTTAGATAGAGAGTTGAAAGACAAGAATTTATGTGACATTCAGCGATTTCATAAGATTTGAGATATGTAATTGTCATTCAGTATCGTGTGCTACGTTGTAGTGCGACAATATTGAAAAGAAACACAGAACCGCATTCAGCATTCTTAACTGTCAACTGAAAAGTTCGTCTGCTTTTGCAGAAGTAATATTGTAAAACAACAATATTCATATGTATGGTAGTTTAAAATTTATTATGGATATGTATTTTGAATTAATATAACAATTGCACATTATATTAAAATTATTTAGGATTCAACGTCAGTAAAATGGAATGCACCAGTGATCGTCTTCGTAAATCAATGGAAAATGAACTTTGTTTAGGTAAAATGAATTTTGAATGTTCATTTCGAAACAAAAATTTTTGTGTTGTGTTTATTATTTTATATGAATATACATGTTTTTTAATTTAGCTTTGGTACTTTTTCTTATTACTCAGATAGAACAAAGTTTTTCAATTGTTTTTCTCCTTTAATAATAGTAATAATAATAAAAAAAAAAATTCGAACAGCTTTTTGTATTCCGGCAAAGAATGATATACATATAATTTGCAAATACATTTATTTCATTTTTTCTAATTCTTTCAAATGTTATATAATTGTAAATTTATTCGAAAATTTTAAATGAAATTATTTTGTGTATTTTTTTTTATCGTTAATTTATTTTGATCTGTTAATCTGTATATTTATTTAATTCATATTTTAATGGTATAATTTTAATTTTGTTATTATTTTATGAAAATTTCTTTTTATTGCATTATGATTTTGAAAGAATCAAATTTTCTCTATGACATTTTTTTTTTCAGAGAGTGTAATAAAACAAGTATATGGAGGAGGTGGAAACCAACCTTTAGGTGAACATGGTCATATACTTTTGTAAGTTTTTGATATGTGTTATTTCCACATAAGTTTATTTATCTGTTTAACTTTTAATATAAAACTATCATATTTGTATATTATTTAAGTAAAAACTTTAATAATTTCGTTATTTAAAACCGGATGTAAATAATCATATATATATAATGCATCCAGTTAAATTTTCAAACTATCTATAAATTATTTATGCAACAATGAAAAAAAAATTATTTATTACTAAAATTTTTACAATTTTATTCAAAAATTTATAATTAAAATATTGCATTCTTATTGGTGCTATTATACTTCATAAAATTTGAAATAAGATTGTTATAATTGTTTTCTGTCAAATTAAAAAAGTTGGTTTTAATGAATGTTGAAAGTTCCAGCCACATATTTTGGGTATTTTAATAATATGACGGATTGTCATGGATACATTGTTGGAAAAAAAGTTCCTTGTTCAAGATTAACACAAAGCAATTGCATTTTTGATGTTTGAAATAGTTGTTTATTTGAAAAGTTAACTGAATTTAAAAAAAATACAGCCTTTTTTCTTAATATAGTTTAATTTGTGATTTACTTATTGAATGCAGACTATTTTTTGTAATGATATGAGAAACAAATTTTGTTTTCTTATATTAATCTAATATCATTTAATTAATTTTTTTTTTTTACTTTCATGATTGAAATTTAAAATTAGTTTTCTAGCAAATTAAATTTTTATGATCTGAAAGTGATTGAATGTCTATATAATATTTTATGTTCTATAGAATTATTTTTTGTAAGTAAATTGTAAATAATCACTATTTTGGTAGCTCTATAAAAGTTTCTAAACGTTCTGCTTTGTTTGCCTGTCGACAAACTAATTGAACTTTCTTTTAAAATTAAGCACGTCCTTTAAATAGTTTGAAACTTATAATTGTTTAATATAGTGAAACACTCACTATAAGCTTGTTCAAACATTTCGCATGCTTCTGTAGTGTCTTATTTTATGTGACAAGTTCAACATTTTAAGGCTGCATACTGCTCATAATGCAAATTAGTATTTTCCAAATGCGAAAAAATCCATTGTTTATTTATGTTTTCCAATCAAATGCATCGTGAGAATTACTTGCTGTTTTATTTTTGTTATATAGTCTGCATTTTAAAAGAATTAAATTAATGCTAAATCTTTTTAAATATCACTATTAAAAATTACAATAAAAGCCTTAAGCTATATATAATTTTTTTAACTTCAATAAATCAGTACGCTTTAAATTTGAAACCAACCATTATACAAACAAATTTTGATTTAAGATAAAATTTAGTATCCATTATTTTTTATTACTTTCAAGATGAACTAAAACAAAACATTTTAATTTGTCATGTTTATTTAATCAACAAATCATTTTAATTTTCATTTACTTCATATAAAAGCAATTTGTAATATTTTAGTTGGATACTTTATATGTTATTCTTATTAATTTAGAAAAATATTAAAAATTGCTTTAAAATTAATTGAGCCCTTTAACCAAATTGAAAAATTATAATGTATAATAAATTAAACAATAAGAAGTAATTTTATATTAGATATATGATAGAAAAACTATTTTTCTTGTATAATGATTTTTTAGTATCTTATTTAAAATATTTTGTAACTAAAATTTATTTATTAATTTGTTTTTGTAAAAATTTTTTAATCTTAAACATAATTTGCATTATAAAATATAAATATTAGTTTGATGAAATTATAACTAATTTGATTTAAAAAGTGGCATTTATTTTTTATTAATTTTTCTATGACTTTATTTTGTAGAGATAGTCTCAATCTGGAAAATATTGATGATTTTATTGATAAAGAAATAAGGAAAGCTTCTCAAATTGCTGAAATGTCTATGCATTTAAATGGTATAAATCTAATTATTAATAAATTCTAAAGAATGCTTGTAAATTTGATTTATTGTACTCATTTCACTTATTTTTCATTATTTCTTTTAGAAAATAAGGAATTATAGGACCAGAAAAAGTCATTTTTGATGTTTCTAGTAATGTTGGTAGTTTAGTAATTGATCGTGATAGACTTGGTGTAAGTTATTTAAATTATTTCTGCTGTAGTTTATTTTGTGATTTTAATAATTCATAATAAAATTTAACTGTGATATATGTTTAAGTAAAAAATTTCTTTATAATAACATATTTACATAATATATTAACATTTATAATAACATATTACAGATTATACATAACATATTTTTATGGTAATTAATAAATTTTTTAAAATAAATAATATTAGTATCATTATAACAATCTCAAAGTCTGGGCAGAACGATTTTGTAATTTTGATTAAAGTTGCAATGATGATGAGAATATTATTATAATTATTTTTCTTTGACTGCATCTTTGAAAGAATTGTCATTTAAGATAATTTTTAAAATGTACTATTTTCTATTATCTCAAACTTCTTTTGTTGAACTAGTTGATTAATGTTAACAAATAATAGATGGATTGCTGTTCAGAGTCAGTCAGTTGATAAATTAACTAAAAAAATTATGCAATATGGTAAAAAAGGAAAGCATTTATAATAAATTGAAATTTGTACAATGGCAATGGTTTAGAATATGATGTTTTTATGTGAAAATTTTAACAATTCAAAAAAATAGCACTTCTCTTTTTAAATCTATGTGACTTGGCCACTTGAAGAATTTTCCCACATGATCAATGGTCACAATATAGTATGCTCATTAAATTTTTATAAATAAACAAATGTTGATGAGCTGTTCATCATTGATGTGTGATACACCATCAATAATGAACTATAGTAGTTTAATAATTTTTTAAACAGCAAAATGGGGTAAAAAAATAATGAACTAATCCAATAAAATAACAAAATGCATCAATATGTTATATAATATTTTGAATAGTAAATATCACATGTGGTAAAATCTCTGAGTAACAGTGCTATTAAAAAGTGTTCCAGGCTAACAGAACAGGATTGAAATTTTAAATAAATAAAAAATTAAATTTTGCTCGGGTAATGCTACATATTAAAATAAAAATAAAATAAATACATTCAAATTTGATATAAAATTTGCAAATAGAAGACTTAATTAAAACTTAATTATTTAATTTTAGATACTTAATATAAATTTAAAAATTATTTATGAATGCAATGTATTTAATATGTATTTTAAAGAATTAATGTATTATTTATATATTTTAAAGGATTAAATCATTCTGAGTGGCAATGCATTTTTGTTTTCGACATATTTATTTTAATTGAAAATAGAATTAGATTGACTATTGTATACTTAATTAATTAGTATTATTTTTATTGTATTAAGGAAACATTGATTTTATTGTATTTTATCATCATAATAATATAATTGATGAAAACAAAATTGTAATCTTATATTTTCAGTTATCTAGTCAGAGTAATTTCAGTTCTATAAGAGCAAATTGCTGTGTGTATAAAGGTAAGATTTCATAATTACTTTTATTGATATTTTGTTATAACATATATTTATTTATTAACAAAATTCCTTATAAAAGCTTTTTTGCATTTAAAATTATTTATTTTTTCATATATTCAAACAATTATTATATTTAAATAATCAATTTTTATATATTATATTTATGTATTTAATTTTTTTATTATATATTTATTTGGAAGTATTATTATATTGTAATTAATTTATTTCATAATTATTTAATGTTAATGCTTTTTCCTATTATTTTATAATTTTTATGAATTCTTTATGAAAAATACAATTTTAATCATGAATAATATATTTAATTATTTTCTAATATCATATTTAATAGTAATGTATTTGTATATCTAATAAAGTTAATCCTCCATATTGATTTTAACTTATATATTTAGGTAAATGGCAATATGAGTTGATGTGGGTTCCAAAGGAGTTATGCAAATTGGATGGGCAACTATTAATTGTAAATTTTCTCAAGAGGTAATATTTTTTTAATGTATTTTTGTTCATGCATTTTAAGAGTTATAAAACATTAATTCACTCTAAAAATAATTAAAATTTTTCATTAAATATTATATTGTATGTTTTTGCATATTTAATTTAAAAGTTGTTTCTTTTCATATGGTTTTCTTATTTTTATTAAAAATTCATCTCATTTAATTATTGAATAAAATAATAATTTCTTTTTTGTTATTTAAATGCAGAAATAAAATAGCCATTTTATCATTTCAGAAAGGTGTTGGTGATACACCTCATTCTTATGCTTATGATGGCCACAGAATACGTAAATGGAATGTATCTACATACAAATATGGTGAAGTAAAGTGCATTTTAATTTAGTTTCTATTTTTTTTTTTTTTTCCCTTCAAAAATTCAGTTTTCATATGTAAAACATAAAAATAAAAATATCATAGATCAAAACTTTTTTATTTAAATTAATATTTGTTATAATTATATATATTTGTTATTGTGGATTTCCAAATGAAATATATATATATATATATGGCATATGCCCAACTATTATTTTTGTTTTTTTAATAAAATTATTGGTAACTACTTAAAAATAGAAGCAAAAGAGGTTAAAAAAAAAACATGAATAATCACCTTTAACATTAAAATTTGCTAACTGATATTTAACAGAATGGAAACTGTACAAAGTCTTTAGTTTTAGGTATTTTTTTTACTGAAATATAGTTCTGCATTGTTTCTTTTTTTTCTTTTCTTTTGAAATTGTTTAGTGTCGTGCACAGTGTTTTACAAAAATTAAGGAAAAAAAGAAAAATTGTAATTCAATGCCAAAATTAAGTAAATATTTTATGAAAATTGTACAGGAAGTGTAAAGAGTAATGATATATCAGAATATGATTTGAAAATAAGTAGAACTGCTGTAATGTAATATTATTGGATATGTGATTTAAAACAAGCTTTAAAGCATCTGCAATTTCTGCAAGTAGAAATTGTATAGTAAAAATTTGAGATAGCAATGTTTTAGATATGATGACTTTATGTACTTTTTATTATGATAGTAGCTATTGAGCAAATATTGGTTAAAGTCAATCCTATGTAGCAGAATGGTTGAATGTAACTTCCTTTTCTGTAATTCATGGATTGTGGAATGTATGATTGAAGAGAATTACCTTCAGAAGGAGACTTGTGTGTATGGTTTCGCTAACATATGCTCAGACTTGAGACTGACTGTGAGCATGTTTGGGATTTTCTAGAGATCATTGATGGATTTAATCTGTCTTCTACAATCTTCAAAATCTTTGAATACAGCAATGGGCTTCATTGCACTGAGTTAAAAAATATCATTTTGAGCAGGAAATAACATATGTCTGTATAGCTGTTAAGAGACTATCATACTTAGTTGATCACACATCAAATTGAGATATTATTTTTTTTGTGGTATATTTTCTTTGTATATCAAGACAAAAAGTTAACTTATAATTTTTGTACCTAATTTATAAAGCATTGTCTTACTAATGTTTTTTTTTCCTAATTTTTTTTTAATAAATAAAAACTTTTTAGTCTTGGCTGACAGGTGATGTTATAGGATGCACAATTGATTTGGATAAAGGATTAATTGGTTTTTACAGGTATTGAGATATTTATTTTATCTATTATTTTTATTGACTTCGATTAAAAAAATTGTGCCAAATTTATTGTTTTTTTTACCTTTAGGAATGGTAATTACCTTGGTGATGCTTTTGATAAAGTGCAAATTGGTCCTGGTTTGGCATATTTTCCTGCTGTAAGCTTGGCATATAATGAAAATCTGGTTGCTAATTTTGGTTCTACTCCATTGAGATATCCTGTTGTTGGATATTCACCTCTCCAGTTATATCCAAAGAAAGATATTGCACAAACAAATAAGTTACTCACATGGCTAGAAAAACTACTTGATCTCTATAACTCAGTTACCCAGGTGAGAAATTAATGTATTATGACTAATAAAAACTTAAAAAAAAAAAAATGAAAACTGAACTTTAAAGATGAAACAAAGTTTTGATATTAAATAAAAGCTTAAATAGCTCTGTATTACAGATATACATATACTTTTAGTTTTTAATAATGTAATTTAAACATAGATAACTTAATCTACATACTCTTCGTCCCACATGTGTTGTTTAAAATAAATTTGCAAAACAAAGAAAATCTTGCACTTTTTTGTCATTGTATTTATTAATAATTTTTTCATAAAAATATTTATCTATATCAGATTGGAGAAAAAAGTTAAATATATTTTCAGAATAACTTTTTTTTTTCACATAATAGTTCATTAATTTAACTTTTCTTGTTAATCTCAAATATTATGAGAACTTCTTATTTATATGATTATAATCGTTTATCAACCTTTATAATGATTATAAAAGGAAGTCTTATTATGAATTATATAATGTATACTTCAAAATTCATTCATATTTGAAATTTTTCACTTAGTTTTAGTATAATTTTAAATGAGGTGATAACTCATTTAATTTATTGAAAATTCACAAATGAGTTTTTCTAGTTTCTTTTATATTTTAAATTATGATTTTAAATATTGTTTTATTTTTTAAATATTTTCATTAAAAATTTTTTTTTAGAACTAACCCAGTTTTGGTTGTAAGAAATTGGCCTCCACAATACAAACAAGGATTAAAATCTCAACTTTTGTTGGTCGCTGCTCCTCTTATGCATAGATTAAGTCCACTTTTAGTAAGCTTTATTTTAAATATTAATTCTTTTGTTTTTACTCTACAAGTGAATTCTTTTGATTTTTTTATGTACAGGTTTGATAGGTTTTTATGTATAAATTCATTCTTTTGTAAACCAATTTCATCTTTCTGCACTTCAAATTCACTTTTAGCATTTCAAATTCAAATTTACCATGTTGAAAACTCCATATGCATATTTATATATATATACTCATGTACTTTACTCCATATGCATATATATATATATATATATATATATACATATGCATATATATGTATTTTTACATATGTATATATATATACATATGTATTTTTGTAAGAGTAGTCATATACTAGTATGAGTAAGGTATACATCTTATGTTGTTTTTATGCATATGTACTTAATTATGTATATGTTAATTTGTATATTTTTTTCAAGAATGATTTTATAGGTACCTCTGCTACAAGATATTTACTTATACATGTATGTGCATATTAACCTGTGTGTGTGGGCATATATGTGTGTGTATTTAAGCATGTGTTAATTAATATATTATAATTATATATATTATATTAATATAATTATATATATATGTATATAAATTATATACATATATAGTTTATGCATCTGTTTGTCTGCTAGTATATTTCAATGCATTGTTGTGAGCATTTATGTATCTGTTTTTAAGTATGTGCATGAATATGTGTATATAAGCTTGTGTTTGTATGTGTGTTATATATATATTTGTATGTATGGACTTATCTGCATGTGTTATATATATATATATATATACATGCATATGTAAATACATACATGCACATACCTATACACCCACATGCATGCACATGGCCATTCATTTGCGTACTTATACATAATTATATACACATATACATTTTACATAAATAAAATTTTGAATGTGGCACTTTTTTTTTTTTGCAGCATAAACAATGAACTGGGAGTGTTTGAGCTCTCATGACCATCAAATTAAAAGAAAAAATTACTCTTAGTAATTATTTTCTTACATGAATTATATTCATTTAAGTTTACTTGACTTTACATTATATATCTATATACACACACACACACACGCACACGCACACACACACACACACACACACACACACTACATATAACCATGTTCACATATTCCATTACATGACTATTTATACAGAAATATATATATGTATATAGGTATGTATGTATAAGTACTAATGTATAAATAAAACCCTATTTTCCATAGCTGTGAATTTGATTTGCAAAAATAATTTTGAAATGCAAAAAGAGTTATGGTTTGCAGAAGACCAAATCAGACTACTGTGTTATTAAATGCAAAAATACAGTCACATCAAAAAGCATGAAAAAAAAAAACAAATTTTCAGTCCAGTCCAACTGTGTTAGCTCATTATCTTCTGCAAACAAAATTTTTTTTAGCTTATTATCCTGCTTTTTATAGTTTTCTTCTGGCGAATTAAAAGATCTATTACTTTAAACTTTAAACAAATTCAGAAAATGCTTTTTTTATTAATTTTTTTTAACACAAACAGATTTATCTAAATGAAATAATAATTATAAGGTTATTTATTTAACATTACTAAAAAGGTTATTTCTTCATTATTTTTATGAAATTCTATAAAATACAGAAAATATTTTTAAGCGTACCATTATTTAAGAAGTGAAGTGATATTTTTGTTTATTTGATGATTTCAATTAATGTGAATTAATCATACAGTTTCATGTAAGTTCTAAATCTCCAGTTTGTTATTGACTTTTTATATTAATTTTTAGTAGGTAATTTCATGACATTTTTAATTTTTAAATAAGAATAATTAATGTGGTTAATTATATATTTAGTTCTTATAATGAAGTTCGTTTTACTATTTTTTAATTTTATTAAAAGATTATTTCTTTTCCAAAATTTAGTCAATTTCAAAAATTAAAAATGTAGAAAAAAAAAATGAACTTAAATTAATGTAAAAAATATTTTTTTATTCTAGGCCAATGCATTTCTTACAGAAGCCTGTTTCCTCAGATTTATGTTTGACTTGCAAATAAAAGATCAAAGATCAATGGATTCAAAATCCAGGATAACTTCGGTTCTTGAAATAATGTGGTCCTTAATGGAGGTAATTAATACATTTAAATATTATATTGAAGTTTAAAAAAAAAATACTTATAATTATAATTCTGTATGTAGGTAATGCATTTTGTAATTAAGTTTATTATATTGAAATGATTCCCATGAATATAGAATTCCTATGAATACCACTGTTGAATTAAAAAGAAAGACTGCATAAATTATATTTTACTGTTCTTAATCTTTTGCAGAAAACAATTTTTTTTTTTTTGTTTAAAAAAATATGCCATCAAATGTGGATAATATTACTATATAGCTTATTGGCTAATTGCTACTTATTTTCTATAAGATATAAGTAATTTGTGTTAAAAAACTTCTTTAATATTAATTAATTAATATTTAGAACAATTTTGAAAATCCTTGAATTTGTATTAATTTCTGAATCATTCCATTTCATGAATGATAAGCTTTTGTTCGTTTAAGTATTCATGTATATGTTGTATAATTAAAATACTTTTTTCTTCAATCTGATGCTCTATTTGACATTTAAAAAAAAATTATTTCAAAAAAAGCTAATTTATATTTTAACTATAACTGAGTTAAAATATATACACTGTTAAATAATTAATTTAGAAAAATGATGTTTAGGCAAAGTATTTGTCTAGATTGCATATTTATTTGATTAAAGTATGTTTGAGAAGAGCGATTTCAAATGTGAAATGATGGTACATTAATAACCACTGTAGTCTCTTCGATTTTGATGAAAGGATGCAAATACATCATGTCATATAGGCACAGTATATCATTTTGTCGGACAGAGTTCCATACTTGTTTTATTTGGTAAGTTAAATCAGCTATGGTTTGTGCTGGCGTAATAGAACTTTTAGAAGGTGGATTATCCTTTCATGATCTTGCAGAAGGACTTGGCAAAAATGTGGCCATGAAAAGGTACTGCCTTAAGAAGACCAGTGTCCAACTTATACATAGGAAATTACTAAAAGGCATGAATTCCATATTCAACCCAAGGCTGTAGCTCATCTTGCTGCATGTGCAGATTAAATTCAAAGTTCTGGTAACCAAAAGTGAGACAACAGATTGATTATTTGAGAGACAACTTCAAGCAAGGAACCTGTATCATTCATGCTAATAACTGCAAATCATCATTAGCTATGACTTCAGTGGTGTCAAGTTCATTGAGGGTGAAGTGTAGATCTGTTGTATTCTCAAATCGAGTCATTTTTGTCTTTGTGGCAGTGATGGCGATATTTTGGTTAGAAGAAGGCCGAGTGAACACTTGTAATTAATTTTTTTGCACCCTAGAAACACCGTACCCACATCTGGAGTTATGATCCAGGGGCAATTTCCTTTGAGAGCAGAGCACCCTTATCATTCCTCACACAACCTGAAACCTCAACAAAAAACCACACCTCAAATTTGTGTCAGACTGGTGATTGACTAGGTTGTACTGCTGGTTTTGATTACTATTCTGGAGAGTGTTGTTCAACTGCATAACTCTTGTACCCCTACTGCTGTCATTCAACATGCTTTGCAGAGTATCAACGTGTTGCCTTGACCAGATCTTTCTCCCATTGAGCACATATGAAAGAGGATCACAAATTCAATGCCATCCAGAACCAACACAGACTGTTGCTGATTTGATTAAGCAAGTTTAACAGACATGAAACTCCACCAATGATATATGACACCTGTATGGTACAATGCATGTACATTTGCATGTTTGCATTCAAAATTGGTCAGATAATAGCTGTCGGTTTATGTACCATCTTTTTCACATTTTATGCAGCATTTTTTTGGGCATACCTTGAAATTTTTATCAAATAAATACATTACTTAGAAAATGCTTTGCCTAAATACCATTTCTCTAAGCTAATTTATACTTGTTGGGAATTCATTTTCCACTAGTGTATAAAAATAAAATTTTTGTAATAAATTTGTAAAATTTCATAATACATTTATTTTTGTTTAATCAATAAAAGGGCCAAAAACTTGATTAATAAATTATTTATTAAATTTTTTTTTTATTTTTCAGCCGTATGAATTGCATCAATGCTTAGAATTTATAGTTGTGGCTCTCTTGACTGGATATCGTTTTGCACCTGCAACTCCAGAATTTTATGAACAAAAGAAGTATTTAGCTTTAACATTAGCCCTTCTACAGCACACTCCAACAAAACATTATTTACTACAAAATGTGCTATATCCTTTTAAATTATTTTATTTTATAAAAATATATATTAAAATTTTAACTCATTTTTAATTGTAATATGGGAGAAATATTTAATATATTTGTTTTTATTTATTATAATAAATATTTTTAAGCTAAATAACTGCAATTGAATATTTATAATATTAAATATGATTGCTAAGTTATGTTATTCACTTTATTGATATTTCTAGTTTGAGAAATGTTAGAAGTATAAGGGAATAAAATTTAACTTACTGAAATTTTAAATCACAAAGATTAATTAATAGTGTGTCTTAGAAAAAAATATTTATAACTTTATTTAATTTTGGACATATTAAAAAAAAATTACATTTAATCTGTTACCTTATTTATTAAATATAAATTGATTTATTTTACATAGATTATTAAAGAATAATTTCAAAATTTTAAATTATAAAAAAAAGAAGGTTTTTTTCCTCTATTTTAAATTTAGTTACATTCATTGCTTTCTTCTTATCAGTAAAAATATAATTAACTTCAGATTGTTAATTTAAATAGAATTATTAATTTTTAAAGATTCTTTTACAATTTGCAGATAATTAAATTTTTAGTAATTAAAATTGGCTTATATTATTACAAATGAGATGTCAGACAAAATGGTCACTTAACTCATTTTAATGCATTTAATTACTTAATAAAGAGTTTGTTTTTTCTCTCAATTTTTCACATTTTGCTCAATTGTCCGATTCTCAAATTAAACTTGGGAATATAGTAAACTATTTTGTTGATCAAGTAGCATAAACAATATTTTAAGACCTCTACAAATATTATCATTTTATGATCAACAGGTTTCATATAAATTTAAATTTTATATTACAATTGTCAAAATTTATATATATTCATAAAATGTGTCTCGTTATTATTTTATATTATGGTCGTAGACTGTAGATTAAAAATATACTATATACCATCAATTAAGACAAAAAAAAAATGCCCTGAATATAAATATAATTTTTAACGAAATTTTATGTTTAATATGCTTATTTTTTTTATTCTCAGCACTATTTAAGCGCTATTCTCAGATTATAAACTAAAAAAAAGGTTTTTGATGTAACTATTGGACTACTGCTTATGACCTATGGTTTTTTTATATTCCCAGAAGTATCGATAAAAATTAATTCTCAAAATAGTGCTTTTTCAAAGTAGCACAATTTCTATACTGATTAATTGATATTTGTTAAGCAAGATTTTATTTTACTGTTAAATAACAAAGTTAAAAATTGTCTAATATTAAAAATAATCATATTGATTGACAAATTTATATTGGATAATTCAAAATATCCTATCAATTTCTTATGAACTGATTGTTGCATTCTTAGATGCAGACCTTTGCTTATTTTATCTTTACTTGCTTGTATTTTCATGGATATGACTGATAAATACTTTTTTAAATTTTTATAATGGTGCTTTCATATTTAAAAACAATTTTTATCTTTAAATATAATATATTTTTTTTTTTTTACTTTTATTGTAAAAAAAAAATAATTATTAAAAATGTTATATTAGTTTAAGAACTTTGATTTTTTTTTTTTTTAGAAAATTTCAGATACAAAAGGAAATTTGTAGGCGAAAAGAAAGTAAAAAAAGCGTAGTTAAATATCGTTCGGGATAAAATACAAGTCTACATTATACGACAACGTTTTCTTTTACGGCTAAAAATTACAACTGTGATTTATAGGCAGGAAATTATGATTCAATAAATATGAATAGATTGAAAATGTCCAACACAAGTTTCAAAGTTTTCTAATTCAGGGTCCAAAATTATATTAAAGACAACTAAAGACTTTACTGTATTTGCTTTTTTTAATTGTTGCCTTGTGCTATTTTATGATAATGTTTCAGATTATGATACATTATTGACTCACAAGTTGTAACCCTTAATTTTATTTCACATTTGACAAAAATAAAGTTTCCAGTATTCTTGGAAGTGAAACCTTTGGATAAAAATGGTTTAGCTGAAGTTGTACCTGAAGTGTGGCTTGATTTTTAAACAGGAAGTTAGTTTTCTTTTCCAAATCTTGTCAACTTTAGATTTAGAGTTTTTACTAAGAAATTCTTTTAACTTTATATTTTTTTAATATTAGATGAATGATGAAGAGTTATTCAGAAAAGCCTGCTATCAAAAATCTTGTACTCATTTGAAATTAGTTGTGAAAGGCAGGTATATTTTATTAAATTTAATTTAAAATATAATTTTTAATTAAATAACATAGTTTATTGGTAATTGGTTGATTTTCAAATCAAGAGAAATCTAATCGGAATAGTTATTTATTTGTTGTTTTGAAATGTTTAAACTTTTGCTTGTAATAATTTATAAAATTTTCATTCTATTTAATTGCATGTGATTAAAAAATTAATAATATAAGTGCTCTGTTTAATTACCAGTTTTAAAAATGAGACATCAAATCATTATTTTTTTTGATAAATTGAAAAATTCATCAATTTATTGATTTCATCATAATTCATTGATTTATTTAAAAGTTATATAAATTAATTTTTGATGTAAATTAGAATTGTTGATTTTTTTTTTTTTACTTATGCTATGGGTAATTAAAAGGTATTTTTTCATAAAATTTATGAGTTTTGTATTTAATATACATTTATTTTTAAAAATTAACTAAAACTTTAAAAATATCTGATAAATGTTGATGAATTTAAATGTTGATGTCTGGAGCATGAAACAATCTGGACGTTGATGCCTGTAATCAGGTTTTTGAGATTTCTTGCAGCATGTCATCATGAATAAATTCATTTCAGTCCTTGTTTCTCATTATTTATAATACCAAGGTAATGCTCGGTGTAATGCTCATAGTTACTATTCTAAATTTTCCATTGAAAAACATCACATAAGACGCTTCCATCCATGTGATGCAATCTAAAATGAGATCCATCATTTTAAATGACCCTATTCAATTATTCAATGAACATGCTCATTTATCTTTGGAACTAAATCATAATTAGCATAAGCTCATAAATGAGATTAGGGTTTCAAAAATCTTGTAGGCAATAATATAAAATGTACTATATGTTTTATATATTCAATCCGTCATTGTTATTAAATTCATTGGTCATTGTAACTGCTATTGAACATGCATATATGCCAACAAGTTCATAAAAGTATCTGCTCACTATACCATCAATGATCCTTGGTTGAAATTTATGATATTATTAACTAATACATCATCATCAGTTGACAAGATCTACAATTTCTGAAATGCATTTTACTCAACCTTTGACCATTGCAGCATCTTCTATGTTGAAATCTGATAATTCCCTTTACCTCTTCTTATAGCATCACATGTCAGAACATAGTTCAAAATATTTATTTGCTAATTCAAAACTCGTGTGATTATATAGACACTTTTTTTATCTTGTTGATCGTTTTATTTGCAAAACCTCCTTGTTTTTAATATTTTGGCTGGTTGGTGCATATATGATATTTTTAATTTATTTTGTATATTTGAATTTTTGTATATGTTTATCAGTGGAGTTGTTAGTTAATATAAATGAAATAAATTTTGAAATTATAAATGTTTACTTTTTCATTTTTATATATATAGCAAAAAGATAAAAAATTTTTTATTCATTAATATTTGATTTAAGGAAAATTTTGAAAAGTATAAACTTCTAAAATATAAATTACAATTTAACTAAAATATTTAATTTTTTTTTTTTTATGCATAGTTTAAATCTTTTCTTTATTCACTTTATGAAATAAGTTCAAATTATTTTGGGAATTGTTGATTTAATTTTGGTTACAATTTTGTTAATTTAAAGACAAATTTGTAAAGCCTTTTTTCACCCCTTTTGTTTTTATCTTAAATAAATATTTCAAAAGATAAATATTTGTTAAATATTTCAAAAGATTTAATTTTCTTTATAGAAGTGGAACTAGTCCAGTTGGAAATTTTATTAGAACTCTTTGATGCATCCAATGTCTATCAGGTTTTTATAGATTACATTGATTATTGTCAGATTATTATTGTTCGGTTACATTGATTAATTTTAATATACATATATTAAAAAATTATTAAAGCACAGATTATTAAAAGGCAAACAATCATATAAAATATTGTGTCAATTATAAAATAAGTATAAGGTTGTTTCATTTAGGTAGAAATTGTTAATTTTTAATATTTGTCACTATTTTAACTTTTGATGTAGTATTTCAAGTTGTAATATATTTTTTGTGATTAAAGTTTTTAAAGGATTGTTTTTTAATACATCATTTAGATTTAGAAAATGATGTTAAATAAATTTGAAAACGTGTATTCTCATTGTTATTTTTTCCCAGCAAAGGCTTTAATTATATGATATTTCGTTATACCTGGATTTAAAAATAAGAAAAGGAAACTTAAAAACTATGATTGAATTGCATAAAGTACAAAAATCTAAATGCTCATCAAATGTTGTAGAAATTATTGGAGGAAAAAGCATTCTAAATTTTACTTCTAATTGTATATAAATTTATAGTTTATGTCAAGCATTTCTGCATATAATTATGTATGTTCAATATACATTAAAATTGTTCACAGCAATGCTATATACTGTTGTGAAATGATGATTGTTAGAAAGAGCTAAAGAAAGGAAGAGTTAAAGAGTAATAAAATGCTGCCAAAGTAGTAGGAAAGAATTGTGTATTACCACTCTACTCTATTTTATTATTAAATTTACTCATTTATTTAAATCTACAATTTTATATTTATAAGCTACTGTGAATATGTAGTAACATATTTTTTTTAAAAAAACTTCATAGTTTTTAGAATTAGAGATCAGAATTAACTGTGTCAGTAGTTTTATAATTCTGTCATATGGCTTACAATTAGTAATTCAATTATTTTTAAGAATTTATTTGTTGATAATTTGCTATTGTTGAAAAAAATATTTGTTGATTATATAATTTTTTTAAATTTAAATAAGTTGCACACATAATTATCTAAATGCTTAACCTAATTTTAACTGTACTGTTATTTAAAAACAAATAAATGATAAAAAGTATATGATGTGGTGTACTTTATAATTTATTATTATTCTTCTTTAGGGTCAATGCAGTCGATGTATATTTTTACATAAACTGCGAGAATTTTTGAAAGAAAATTCTGGAGGAGCACGTGTAATTATGTTATGTGAACATTTCTACCACATTAGAATTTCTGTAGATTATAAATTGCATATTATTAAATTTATATCAAGATAGTTTTTAAGCTATTTTTGACTTATAGCTTCAATGTTTTAGGTTCCAGTAGTACATTTATGTCCTTTGCCTGTTGCTTTAGCTTTCTTTCATCGTCTTATATCACTTCTCAGAATATGTGTTTCTGCTTCTGGAATTGATTTAAATGGTGAAAAAACATTTTTATTTAATAGAATATGAATGTATATGTAGTTTATTAAAACTGTTTTAATTTCTTTTTAGTCCAAACTTTTAATGTAATGAATTAGCGAAATGTAAAAGGATTTCATTGATTGATAAAAAGATAATTTTCTTTTCAAAAAAAAATTATTTTTTTTATATTAATTAATCTATATTTTTGATTTTAAGAATGTAAATAGCTTAGTGGTTTTAATTTTTTGAGCAATTTTTTGTTATTAAATTTTTTTCTGCTTTGATTTGATACTGAAAGGTCTTGCTATTTATGTATTTATTTTTACTGTCCCATCTTTGAACATTAAATTCCATGTTTGCATTTGACAATATCATGTAAATGGTATTAATTTTCTACCTCAGGATTGCTATGTTTCAGAAGATGCAGCAATAGAAAATGAAGTTAGTTCATACTTTTATAGCTTTTCGGAAACAAGCTTTTCTGGAGCTCCATATATTCTGTTTTTGTAATTCCCACAAATATTTCTTTTGTCTGTAGGTGTTTCATTAGTTGTATTAATGTAAAAAGATTATCTAAAAATAATTAATAATTTACTTCCGAAGCCTTACTCAATATGAATACTATGTTTTGCATAAAATTCTGCATTAATATTTCTAGATTTTTGATACATTTCAAATTTAGAAAAATATAGTATTGCTATTAATTTCAATTCTAAGACACTGACCCAAGATTTGAAACCCACTTCTCTGTTTTGAACTTGTTGCACTGCTTACCCTATGTCGTCCTTTGAATGGTATAATCATTTCATCAATTGCCGGCAATTTGATTAGCATTTTCAAAATCCAGCATATTTAATAGCAGATACAATTTTATAAAACTACAAGCACATTCAGTCTAGTATATCATGGTTGCAGTGCAAGAATTTTATTTCTTCAAATCATTTCAGTGATAGCAATACTATATAGCCAAAGGATCTGAGCACCAATATAATCTATAATTGTTATATTTAAATATGTAATTTTTATAGCTATCTCATAGAAATGTTTTATTTCTGAAACATTTACATGAACTGAAACTTTGTTGCAATGAACAGCATAGTAAATAGTTTTATGCACGATGCATTGGTGATTTTTGTCAGTAAAAAAAATATTAGAACGCATGCATATGAAGTTGGACTTGACTTATTTGAAGGCAGTTTACAAAAAAATAGATTTCAATTCCAGCAAATTCGTTATCCTTCCCATTGTATCAAAATGGTAGATGTCTGTATCCTGATATGGTTATTCAATAGATTATTCATCATTGTTTTCACTTTCATTAATATGTCTATGTTTTTGACAAAAAGAATGTGAGTTGTCAGAGTAAGAAATAGTCTGCTTGGGTGGCATTCATTCTTTTGTACTTGATAATATTTCGGACGTTCTATTATTTTGTGTATCAGCAACAACAACGCACCTCTTTGAATAATTTTTTTACATTCACAACCTAGGTTTTAACTAGTTATAACTTATTTATTATTTAGAATAGAGTTTCAGAAAGTGAAGTGTCAAGCTCATGATTCTGTGAGAAATGTTACTCAAAAAGATTCGGAGAAAAATACAACTTAATACGATAACTGTAACATATACATACAATTATAATTCTTTATAAAATGTGATTTATAATACAAATAGCATTTTTAGATTTATACAATTATTGAAACAAAATGTACTTATACTCCTGATATTCTGTTGAGAAATTAATAATGATGTTCTTGAAATAAGCAAAAATTTTTTAACCGGAAGAGGTCTATGTTACAATGTTTTCAAAACAGAGATCATAAAATAGAATGAGAGGCTATTGATACAAATATTTGACACAATTTTTTTATTGATGAGTTATTCTGTAGTGAATAATTCTCCAACCAATTATAATTTTTTTTTTTTAAATGTTAATTTAAAAAAGTTACTACAAGTTATTACAAGTTACTTAAAGGATTACAAGTTTTCTTAATATGAAAATTAGTATTTTTCTTTCAATTATAGGTTTTGTGTTTTTAAATAATTGTGAAACATTAAAAAAAAAAATTAAGATTATTTTGCTTCATCTGAGTACAAAAAAAACAGCTTAGAAAGAAAGAGATAATATCCATATAACATTCATAGATAAAAAAAATTTATCTATAAAAACAATCATTAAGAAAGTTACTTTTATTTGCATTTTTAGTGTAAATAGTTGGTGGTATAGAAATTCTTATTTATGTTAAAAGTAGACAAGGTTTTTTTCATTTATTATTTTGTTTAATTTTTATGGGGGGGGAAGTGAATTGTTTCATATTCTGTATAATAAATATACTTTTCTATTTCTAAAGCTTTTAAATTTCGCCTAGGTTTAAGTGTCCCTTGCAGTTCATTTTATGATAATTCAATCCAGTATACTGAGGTACAAAGAATTGGAGGACTTCAATCTCATCTTCTTAGAATTTATCAAGATATAGTCCTCCAAGAAATTAGTCAAGAAAAGGCCTCTTCAGAAAATGATCCTATAGGTATTTCTAAGGCTTTATCATAATTATAGGTATTTCTATGGTTTTTAAATCATAATTATCTATTTATTAAAAAATTCTGCTTGTAACATTTTGACAAACTATATATATATATATATTAGCAGACCCGGCCACATGTTGCTGTGGCTTTGTATTTAATTCAATTATTAGATACTATAACTGGTATTGTTAAGGAAGTGATTGGTAAAGAATGATGAAAAATTCAAATTAAGCTTCGACGAATAGAAAATGTTTAATTTTTATTAATTTAATGAATGATGTAGATAATGTTGATTTTTAACACTGTTTTATAATTATTTTAACTAATTTAATTTTTAATAATCATTACTTTCATCTAACTAAGAACTAAGCGATGAACAATATTTCTTGTTAATCTGTCTTTCATCAAAATAAATAAATTCGATGGTTTTCCAACATGTGAGCATGCAACATACAGCTGCCCATGGGAGAAACACGGATTCTCCAAGTCCAAGCCACAAATAGGCATTGTCTGCCCTTGCGACTTATTTATTGTCATCGCAAAGCCAAACGTATCGGAAATTGTATCCTTTTAAAAGGTATTGTAGATTCTGATGGTATCATAGGTATTCGAGGTAACAGGACGACTTCGCCTTTAAACTTTCCAGTCAAATGGAAACCTTTACACAAATACAAATTTTGACTGAATTTATATTTTTACGACGATTACTTTTTAATTTCAATAGATCTGATAATTTTACATTAGATTTGGCAATAACATTCTTAATATATATTTTTAAAAATCTTAATGTTGCATCATGTCTGCCTGTCAAATGTTAAGGTCTAATTAATATTTTAAAATAGTAAATGAACCAAAAATTGAATTGCCCATTAAAAAATGGAATTGCCATAATTATAAAAATTAAAAAAGTTTATGAAAAAAATATAATTTATGAACTAAAAAAATTGCTTCTTGTTTTCTCAAAAAAAATTATTATAATTATATAATATTCATTTAAAAATGTTTTCCTATTAATGAAACAAAATATTTTTCAATATATTTTTGCATGTTTTTTTAACCGATACGTTTGGAAATAATATTTATACAATTTGTATGATTTTGATTCATTGAAAAAAAACTTTTGTTTAATCAGGAAAGCTTCTTAAATCTGAAAAATCTAAAGCTCAGCATCTTCGTCATGCTGGAGATAAAGACAATTTTGGGACATTGATTGAACTTTTAGATGGAATTGTTCGTCTTTATCACATTGCAGCTCATCGTCAATTAGAAAAGGTAGCTAATATTTATGTTTCATGCTATGTGTCAGTATGGCTTTTAAATACTTTCTTGAATATAAAAACAAAAAGAACATTATAAAGAATAACCCATTAAGCATTATGTTTTTGGAAAATTATAATAAAATAATAACAGGATGTTGCATGACAAATGAAATGTAAAAATCATTTAAGAATTTATAAGAAACAGTAATCAAACTGAAAATATTAATATTTTAGAAAAAATCTTTTTATACAAAAATAAAGTCTTCATTGCTTTATGCATTTTTTTTTTATAAATTTAATCCCTATTCATTGGCTTGTCTTTGATAAAGATGTGTGCTCTTCGTGATACAATGCATGAATATAGACATGCATTAAAAGAAATTGAAAAGAGACTTAAAGTACAGAAGGGCGATGTCGAAGAAGAGTTGAATCTAGCTAAAAATGTTTTCCTGGAAGAATTGGTAGAACAAGGTAGACATCAAGCCTGGATTTCATCAGTTGTTTATTCTGCAGTAAGTACATATTTGTTCATGTTTTCTATTGCTCTAATATTTTTAAATTTTAAAATTAGGTTTTTTGTTTTTCAATGGTAGAATGTTTTACTGTTGTATTACATTCAACTATTCTTTTATATTTCTGTAATACAAAAAATAAATTTTGCGACTTATTTGCTAAATTAAACAATAAATATAATTTTTCATATTTTTTATTTTTTAGTATTTCTTTAATTGTAAATTACTTTTATAGAAATTAAATGCTTGTGAAAATAAAAGAAAAAAGGTTTTTCTGTGAAAATTTTAATAACGTACATTTTTTGTATTTCTTAAAAATAAATATGAATTGTAATGAATGAACTACAAATGAAGCTATTAATAAATAGGGAAATCTATTTTTATTTATATTTTTGTAATTTTTTTTTTTTTTATGTGTTTCATATTTACATAAATATGTCATGTAAAACAATAACATATTTTTTCTTTTTAAGTAAATTATTTTTATTCCATTTATTTAAATTTTCAGGATAGACAAGCTGATGTTTACTGGTTGTTGCAAATTTTACTTCGTACCTTATCTCAAGCATCTGAAACAGGCCTCTTATTTTCGTTTGTTCCTGATTTTTATGTTGAGGCATGTATAAAATGTTGTCATGCTCTTCGAAACTTCTTTCCGCCTGCTGCTCCTGCTGATAGCTTACCCGGTATGTAATAAAATTATTTTTCATAGAACAAATAAAAAAATTGCTAAAAATTAACATTTATTCAACGATATTTATTTGAAATGTGAAAATGTAGCATTATTTAAATATTAATGAAACCTGTGTAAATGTATTATTTTAATATTAATGAAGTTTAAATTTGTTGTTAGACAGATTTTAGAAAGCATTGCCATACTTATTGTAGTATAAAAGAACTTTTATAACTTTATTTGAAACCTTTTTAATATTCTAAGTGTTTAATATTTTATAAATCCCCTCAAAACATTGATTGAGTTATCCTTTAAAATTTTTCTAACTTCTTTGTTTTACTGGAATTATTACAAAAAAGTAGAAAATTAAAAATTTCTCTTCAGCGTTAACATTTGAACCAATTATAAAATGTCAAGGAAATTTCATTATAAAGTTCCTTGATATATGACTACTTGACTTGAGCAAGATTTTCTACCAAAAAATGTGGCAAATCAATAAAAGCAGAATATTTTTTAATAATAATTATATTCATTATATAGGGAATAATAATTTTAATAATAATTATATTCATTATATAGGGAATAAATTTTAATAATAATTATATTCATTATATAATTATTATAATTATATTCATTATATATATATTCATATATATTGGGGCATTTAAATCTTACTTTTTTTCTTTGTGTTTTGTTTTAGTAAATAAATCCTTTCATAAAATATCTCTAGTAAATGTGTTTGTGTTATTTCTTCTACAATGAAAGATAATTTTAAATCACTTTCTTTTGTATGCTCTATGCAATTATTTAGATTTTGTTTGATAAATGTTTTAATTTTTTACTTCAATAATTATCATTCTGTTAGCAATTTTTATTTGTTTGTTTTTATTAATTTTAGTACTACAAAAATAAAACAAATATATAGTATAATTTTTATCTTTTTTATTTTACTTTAGCCTTTGCGGGTCACCATGAATTGCTCATTAAATATGGGTCATTCTTGGCTCATCACTTTTCAGATGAGCGAGTAGTTAATGCAGGTATTCTTTTTTTCTTTATTAATGTTTGCCATTTTGATGCATATAAATTGTTAATGATTCTTCAAATTTTAATTTCAGAGCTGAAAGACAGTTTAGTTCAAGCCTTGGCATCATATGTGTGTTATCCTGCTACGCTTCAAGCGTTAGAAAGCATGGATCCTGATAGGTTAGGATATATTAATTTAATTATGTGGAATAATTCAATCTATCCATTTTTAATTTACAAGTTATTTTTTTATAAAGATTCCTATTATTTCTAATTCATATATGAATTTAAATCTTAACATTTTGCAACTTTTTATGTTTTCTGAATATGTTATTTTTCAATCTTATCTTTAGTCGTCTGATTATGACCAAAGCTTTACTGCAGCCATATGAAAACCGAGCATGGGCTCAATCCAATTGGATATTAATTAGATTGTGGAAGGTAGCTTTTTGCATGAAGAATTTCTTTAATTGACCTATTGCATTCCATTGTTAAATTGTAAAATTAAAAATTATAATGTTTCTATAAATTCAGATTATAATAAAATTTATTGAATTTATTAATTAAATTTTCACGATTTTTATATTATATCATATTTTTTGCATATTCTTTACATTATTTATAATAATTCCATTAAGCAATTTGAAAACAAATTTAAATTTATAATGATTCATTTAAAAATAATTATGAATAATGGAAGCTTATATTTGCTGAATGATGTATAAAATGCTTCATTTAGTTCAATATTTAAATAAGATTAATTTAATATTAAAATGTTTTATTTAATATATGTGTCCTTAGGGTTGCGGTTTTGCTTTCCGATACTCAATATCACCTCATTTAGCAAAGAAGATGAGTTGTAAATCTATTCCTTTACCCGAAGCTTTTCCAACTATTTCTCAGAGTAAGATATTAAAAATCAAACAAAACTTGTTATGTTTACTTATAATTTTATTCTTTTTTAGTTAAGTAATAATTAAGGGGAGGACAACAATGGTATTTTTGGAGGAGGACAAAATTCTGTATATAACATTGTTAGAATATTACTTAAAAGTGATAAAAAAAAATTTCTTTTTAATTTTTAATGATAAAAAAATTCTGCATTAATAATAAATTAAGGAATTTTTAAATTACTTTATGAAATGTAATTATTAGGTTATTATGATTTATCTGTTATAATTATATATAATATATAAAGAAGAGGCTTCAAGAGAAGGA
This sequence comes from Caerostris extrusa, assembly GCA_021605095.1. Taxonomy (NCBI): domain Eukaryota; kingdom Metazoa; phylum Arthropoda; class Arachnida; order Araneae; family Araneidae; genus Caerostris; species Caerostris extrusa. Next base: position 132,274 of record BPLR01003573.1, on the reverse strand, counting down.
TCCTAAAAAACAGTCTGTGAAATCAATTTTGTTTGATTAACAGTAAATTGTTTTGTATATTATTTGAAATTTTATTTGTTTTAATTGACTGTAGTCGACAACATTTTAATAAATCTCACTTTTATAAAGGACTGTTAATTTTTATTAATATGGTTGTTTTTATAAAGATAGCTCATTTTTTATTGATTTGATTTCATTGTCTGTCATATCATGAAAATAACATCCTGCCATTTCTGGTCTTTTCATTTTTAAGTTATTTAATATAATTTTTTTATGCTTCAAATGCAGTTTTTGTAGGAAAATGAAGTCTGTTATTATAAGATTTTAAAAATTTCTATTTCAAAATTTTGTTTTATTTTAAACTTTTTTTAGTATATAATGTGGGAGAATAAATAAGATCTATTAAAGAAGAAAAAAAGAAATACTTTCTCTTATCTTTGTAAAAAATAATTCAGATTAACTAGAAAAAAATAATTTCTGATTTGTCTGAAATTTCTTCGTATATATTATTTTTCTTCAAAATCTTGTATTTATTTTAGCCCCTTGTCCTTCTCCAGTCTTTTTGGAGCATGCTAGTCAATGGCTGTTGGAAAATCCTGAAGCAGCTGCATCTTTTATGAGTAGTGTGTTAAATCAACTGAATTGGGCATTTTCTGAATTCATTGGGATGTTACAAGAGGTTTTGTTTATTTCCTTACTTTAAAATATCACTATTTACTAAAAAGTTAAAACTATTCTGATTTCTTTGCCATTTTTTAGATACAAAATGCTTCAAATAGACCAGAAAGAGTGTTCATTGATTCAAGACAATTGAAAATTTGTGCAACTTGTTTTGATCTAGCATTAGGATTATTGCGGGTCTTAGAAATGACTGTCCATTTAGTTCCCCAATTGTTCACTGATCCTTCAAGACCATCTTCTGAAATATTTTTAACAAGACTTTGCCAAGTAATCAATTAAAATTTTTTCAGTTATAATTATCGAAGATATATACATATTATGTCATATCGATTACAATTATGAATTTACATAAAAATATCTGTTATTTTAAGTTTAAGTAATATATGTAAATGTTTTGAGAGGTTTATCTATATTCAGTTCTTCTAAATTTTAGATTAAAACTGTGTTTTTGAATTCATTATAGTTTTGTTTAAGGAGTGTGTTTAATTTTCTTACATAAATATTTTTTTATCCAGTTATTTTATTACATTGAAACTTTTTTTAAATAACAAAAATTGGTTTCAGATATTTCATCAAAAATGTTCATTTTACCATTTTTTTTAATACTTACTGATTTTGCAGAATTACAATCAATAATATTATAAAAAATATATGAAAAATTATTTATTTTTTTGTTTTTATTAGAATAATATACTTTTGTTTAATGAATTAAAAATTTGCTTTTATTTTTAATATTTAAAATTGTATAAAAAGCTATTTCTTTGTTTATCAAATTAAAATATTTTTCAATAATTGTTTTTTAAATCATAAATTCTGATATTATACACATTCAGGTAATAAATCGACTTTTGTAGACATATATAAAATAACTTTTTTTCCATACAGTTAGTATGTCAAGTGCTAAACAGAATTACTTCAAAATCAGGATGTTTTTGCTTGGTGGCAAGTATGGAGATTCCTGGGCTTGAAACAATTGATCATTTTCCCATTTTAACAGCTGTTACTGGAATTTTGGTTTCATTAATTATTGATGGTTTACCAAAAAGGTATGCTTTTTAACGATTCTTTAAGAAATTGGAATTTCGTAATTGTGAAAAAAAAAATGTTTTCTTTCTTATAAAAAAATGTATCTTTTATTATTTTTAATGTCTTTTCTAAATATTTTTTGTATGTACAGTTATATTTCCTAAAAATAATTTGGATTTTTACTCTGGTTTGTATTTCAAAGATTTTATAACACAAATTTTGTAATTCATTTCTTGATTCCAAAATAAAGGGTTCCAACTTAAAGGAAATAAAAAGAAATAAGTTGAGCTTTATATAAGGTATTATGAAAAATACAAATGTATTATCTACTATACACTTATGAGTTTTACATACACAATGTTTATAATTTATATTATACATAGAAAAGTTTTTAACAATTTATCAATTAACTGCCCTCATACACCAGTAATTACTCTGAAAAATCAATATTATTTTTTTTTTCTGTTTGATTTTTATTGAAGAGATAAGTAGTTTTTTTTATTGTTTGTTAGCATCTGCAATTGTTTCAGAAGGGATATTTAAATAATTTTTAGGTTAGTAGATGAGAATTTAAGGAATTGTTAGGATGCCTAATAAAAGATAACCATTTAGTTGTGATGAAAAATCAGCCAGAAATAAGGATGGTTTTGTGTAGATTTTTTTTTTTGTGTGAAAATTTTTCCTTTTTTATTGACATAATTTTTACTGTCTTTATTTTTCTTTTCTTATTTTGTTTACCATAAAATTCTTTTGTGGGAACCAATGAAAATATTTCTCATATGCATATTATCCTTATTTTTTAAAGCTGAGTAGTTTCAATAAATTATAGAAGTGTTTTTTGCTTAATACCTATCATTTAATTACTGTGAGCCATATCGAAGCTAAGTCCCACTGTGCTTATATTTACTTTTTAATCTCTCTCCTCCTTATGTCTGAAGCTGCTTTTTTATCATTTCTAAATTTTCTTAGTAGTAGACATTCTCATCCTCCTTAAAACCATTCTATCTTCTTAATTGTTAAGAAAATATCACATCACAAACAATTGTTGATACAAGTGCTAAAATGTTTGTGGTGTTGGGAAAAAAAAAGTTGGAGAAATATACTTTTATAAAATTCCTCTTATCATTTAACTTTACATTTTATATGTGATATTCTTTTCCAGAACATTAGAATAATAGTATATAATTTAAAATAAAAGTAATGGATGATTATAAATAGAAAAAAATGCATGCAGCAGAAAATATTTGTGTATCACCTTTGTTGCTTTGATTCCATATGTCTTAAAATTGCTATGCTATTTTTGTAATTATTTCTTTTTCTTTAATTGCTTAATTTGAATATTTTCTGTTGTATAAATTATTATGCTTTAGTTTTTATTAGCAATTGCAATTTACTTTTAAAATAATTTAATATTCACCAAAATGCATATTATGTAAAATATATCTCTATTGCCTATTGCATTTTTATATGTATAGCTAAAAAATGTTATTTAAACTTCAAAATTTTTAAACCTCTTTGTATATTATATAGTCAAAAGAAAGCTATAAATGCACTTCTGGCAGAGCCAAGTTTTCAGCCTTCTTCATTGGACTTTTTGCTTGGTTCTTCACAAGACTCTCCAAATTGTAAACCATTTTCTTTAAGAGATTGTAAGTGCATTGATGGTGTATTTATTTTTTTGGTCTAAGATTTATTTTTTAACATTTAATTCTATAATAGTGCAATATGAAGCAACTCTTTTATTTTATTAGAAAGCATTAAGTGCATATATATGACAGTTAAAATTGGCAAATAGTTTTTAAAGAGGGTAAAAAAAAAATTTTTTGTTTTTTACCTTTTAAAAAAATTATTTATTCTTTCTAATAATATTTGCTAAATATTTTCATTTTATATAAAAAAAAATTAAATAAAACTTCAAAATAATGAATATCAGGGAAATGCACATTATGTTATATTAAAACTTTGATAAGTTAAATTTTGTAATAATATATTTAAAAGAAATTTATTTGGGTTATATGGAAATTGGATGAAGTTAAATACACTGCAGATATCACTCTATAGTAAAATTTTAACTCAAATTGATTTCATTAATTAATAAATTGAAATCAAATATATGTATATGTGTTTATTTTAGTCAAATGTTGTGGTGAAAGATTACATTTTATACAAGGGGTTATTCTAGTTTTCTTAAGTCAAATGCAATAAAAAATTACACATAGTCTGACGAAGAAATGCTTGGAATGGTAAACATCCGTTTAACAGTGGAAATGGATGAATCGATTACTTGTTAGGTTCTATTCAGATATACACAGCACAAAGCTGCTTTGAAAGAAAAATTAAAAATTATAGCTGTGTGATATTTTTTCAATTCCTTCTATCGCTCACTCTCCCTATATATATCTTGTTCAAATTTTTTAATCGTAATACTTTTTATTCATCCACTCAAGATCAAATACATTTTTTTAACTTGTAGTGTAAGATACTTGATGTTAATACAGTGTTTTCAAATATTAATTCAGTAATTAAATTTAATTAATTAATTTTAGTTTTTTTTTTAGATTTAAGTTGCATATGCCATCTACCAATAGATGGTGCCAGATAAACAAAAATGAATGAAAATTATTTGATAAATTTTCTGCAATATAGTGAAAAAAAAAGTAGTATATTACTTGTTTTTCATTTAGTTATTCTTTTAATGCCATGTCATCTAAAATTTTATGATTTAAATTCATTTTATTGCAATTAAAATCCTTTTCGAAATCACATTCCTCCCAAATTTCCACGTGAGTGATTCCATTTTCCACATTCCTCAAATTTTCCACACACACATTTTCACATTCTATACTAAGTATATTAAGTTAAAGAGAATTGATGTAATATTTGGATTATGTCATAATGAAATTGCATTCTTAAAGTATGTATTATAAAAGGCTAACTACATAATATATTATATATAACTCAAGCATAGTTAATTCATAACATATGCTTAGGTTTTTTTATGAATTTAAATAACATTATCTGTATAAAACTATTTCAGATAAAATCAAAGCTTTTTAAAAAATTTGTGCATAATACAAGAAAAAATAGCTTTATTAGGATGCTTTTTATTCTAGATAAAGAAGTAAGCAAGGAAGAAATCGAGAAAGTTGAACAATTGTGCCAATTACTACATTCGAAGTATGACATTGCACAGCAAAATAGAGGTTTAGAGGAAATAGATGATGATCTAGTTTGTACAATTTGCTATGCTAACCCCAAGTCAGCTTGTTTTTATCCATGCCAGCATCAGTCATGCAGGTATATTTATCATAATTTTTTTCAATTATTCTGCATTCGATTTAAAACATTTTGTGAAAGAAGAGATTAATTAATATTATACATATTAAAAGTGTATATTATAATTATGTGTAAGATTTTAAATATTAGTACTTAAATTATTTTTATTTTCAGGAATTGTATATCTCTTCATATGTTAAGTCACAAAGAATGCTTCTTTTGTAAATCTGTGATAGAATTCATAAAACCAACACAACAGGATAAAAATGAAGTAAGTGTTTCTACATAACTTTATAATTACAAATACATTAATTGTATATGCATATTAAGAGTAAAAGTATAGTAATATACTTAATTTAGAATTAATTTCAAAATCCAGTAATATTAATGATTGCACATAATCTATATATGTGTTGGATTTCAACGAGTTAAAAAAATTTATATGCTCAATACTGTGAGAAAAGTATTTAATTTTGTAACATTTTTTAAAAACTTTTAAATTATACATTAAACTATATTTTATTTCTATTTATTTATGGTGATACAAATATTTGATTAATTTGTTTTCTGTTTATTATGTATGAATCTTCAAAGCATATCTCGTCTGTAATTAAATATGATGAAAAAAAAAAAAATTCTTATTCTCATTTGTTATAGGTGATGATTGTGAAATTATTCTCCTTTGAAAATTCATGTCAAGGTGCATTTTATGAAACAAAATACTTTTCTCCTGTATAATATAATTTTTCATCCATCTACTTAATGTTTAACACGGTGAAAGGATTTATTATGTGCAATAATAATTTCATATTAGAACTTTATCTCCTAAATCTACATATAACAAAAATTTAATGTTACACAATAAAATTTTATCTGTTTGATTTTAATTTCTTTGTAAATAAAATTTAATTTAAATGCATTACATATTCAAATTTATAGCTTTATTATTAAAAAGTTTATGATGTAAAAATAAAAGTTGTGGTCTTATTTATAATCTGTATTTGTGTTTTAAATTCATGATCACATGTAAAATAAAATTTAACATTTTTATATTAATCTCAATAACATACTTTAGTACTCAAGAATCTTCTTATGTATTTTTATTTAGTAATTCATGTTTTTAGAATAAGTTTGAATGTACCCATTAAAATTTTTGTCATATATTCATAAAATAACCATATCATACTGAAGTAATTTGTTGTATAATTACTCTTATGTTTAAAAAGATATTCTTTATTTGCATTACTAGAAATGTAGTGTATACAAGTTATATATAAATTTAAATAAATTTTATAGCTGTAATGGCCAACTACCTTAGCTCTTAGCCTAATAAAAACACTCATGTGATAATGTAATAATAAATAAAAGTTATTATGTGCATCAATTATAGTTTCATTATAATTGATGCAAAAAATTACTTTTTATATTTAATGATTAATGTTTGCTTTAAAATCTTTTTATTATAATGACATATATATAAAGTATGTTTCAAACAAAAAGGCCTAGTTGGTTATAAAATTTCCACATAATCACCTGTATGCACTTTTGATACCAGACTCTGTACTGTGGGTCAGTGTAAAAATAAGTAGCTCTACTATCATCTTATTTTTCACAATATTGGAATTTTATGCCCGTTTGATTTTTCTATGCAGTTAGCATAGAAAAATCAAATAGTTGTAACCAAAAGGTAAAAATTCAGGAGTCTGCTATGCACAAGTTAATGCTTTAACCAGAGTTGCATCCCCACCCCTTTTTTAAATGCATTTTATGTTGAATAAAATAAAAAATGATAGGTTTGTTACCTTTATTTTTTTTTTAAATTATTCGATTTCCAAATATTGTAAAGCAGATAATCAAATGACACTAGTAAATCAATGACAATTTTATTCAAACATTAACAAATATATAATTTATTCTCTGCACAACAAATCATTTTAATATATTTATCTACATAAATTAAATATATATATTTTTTTATATTTCACACACAACACACACACAAACTTTTTAAATCTTGTATCACATTTAATTTTATGAATCTTTGTAAAAAAATTTGATTTCAAAGTCACAGAATTTTTGATAATTTGAATTTAAAAACATTCTTTGGTGCTTTTTTTTTATCATATTGCACAAAGTAGACAGGTACAAATAATAAAGCATTTTAAAATAACAAGAATCAAATAAATAAAAGAAAATATATATGCTATACACAAAGCTATTTTGATTACTTTTACAGAATTTCTATTTGAGATTCGATGATATTGTAGATCATAATTTTAAGATGACTGAGAGGGGTATAATGTGAAGACAAACTAGAAAAAAAGGTATAAATAAACAATCCTTTCTTAGAATGTAATTCTACAAAAAAACTTCCCTAACACTATAATTGTTCAAGGATGCCATTGTTCTTCAAAAGTATTTTCTCAGCTGCACTTTTAAAACACACAATATCACAAATAATTTATAAATTTTTTAAATATATTTGTTATTCTAAAACTGATGCTTCTCTGAGAGCTGCAATCCATCTGAAAAGAAAATATAAATTAAATTATCGCAGCCTAATGCACCAATTCTATTATATCTGGCAAGAATTTTTTATACCTTCTGTTGAATAAGTTGAATCTGTGTGAAAAATTGTAGGTGCCTGCCCTGGATGTGTAAGTTGAAATAACAAAGACATATCTACATTTTCATATGCCTGGAAAAAATAAAATATTAAATTTCAATAAACACAAAAAATGGATCTTTAAAAATATTACATTAAATGTGTGAAAGAATTACGTTTTGATTTGCCTAAAATTTACATAGGGTAGACAGATTAAAAGATCACAACACAGAAAATTTTCTATACAAATTATTCTTATGATTAGTATCACATACCTAAAATTAGTGTACTGGTTAAAATGGGAAATATTTTACTTGATAATGCTACTGAATTTTAAATAAAAAAATCCATGGCCAAAGAAATAAAGATCTGTCATTAAAGCTGCAGAAACAAAAGTTAACAAGAAAACATTTATATTACATAAAATTTATTGAGACCTACTTCTGAAAATGCTTCTATATTATAACCAAGCAAAGGTGTACTACTTAAAGCTGCAACATCCTAGAATAAAAATATTTAAATAATTTAAAATCAAAATTGTATTTTAAATAAGGAGTGACATAATGAAATATTTTCTTTGCAGATTCTTAATCAATATATTTACTCAAGTAATTTTTTAAATTCAGAATAAATAATTTACAGTCGAACTGAATATGCATGTTTTATTTTGTTCAATTTTTTTAAAAATATTTAATATACAAAATTAATATAAATTTTATTTTGATATATAATTAAATTAAAATAACAGCAAAATAAAGTTACTAAAAACAAATTACCTCACTGGCTTTGTATTCATAAAGAACTTTATCTTTTACCACAAACCAATCTTTTTTCCAACTTTTTCCTATCCTCTTTTGAAGATATCCACTAATAGTAGATCCTTGATCATTAGCACAAACCTAATAATATGATTTGCATAACATTTTTATTTTCAATTCAACACAATTAAAAGTACATGCAAATTTTGGAATGTGTTAATATAATTCTTACTTCTTTTAATACACTGGGCAAATTTCTTTTGCCCTTTTTCACATATCGATGTTCAGTTCTGAGATGAGGTTTTATAGCTATCTGCTGGTTATCACTATCAGTTTCAACGTTTTCAGGAGTACTAGCTGTTTCTAAAAATGAAGTTTGCAATTTTATAAAAACACAATGCATGCACAAATAAAAAATTTTTCATTTAGGAATCTTAGCTCTCACATGTAAAAAAAAAAATTATGTAAACTGTGTTTCATTCATGTGGTAAAAAATTTTAATATTTTTAAAATAGTAAATATTAAAATTATACTTATATACCTAAAAAGTATATTTAAAAAAAATGATCACTGAATAAAAATAGTGTACTATGAAAGTACAGAATTAATTTTATATAACAATTATTAATATAATATTAAATGAGTTCAGTCATTTTAGTTTTTGATACACAACAATATTACTCAGAGTATTTATTTACAAGAATATAAATAATAAATGTGCCAATTCTTGTGTTAAAAGGACTGAGGAGGAAAAAAAGGGTTTTAGATTTTTTTTTTTTATTGCCTGTTACCATTTCTTATTGTCAATCATTTTTTTTTTTTAACATAATGATAACAATGAGCAGAAATAGGTGATCAGTGATCTCAAAAAAAAAAAGTGCTCTCATTTACATTGATTTTTGTCAATTACCCTGACTAGCAACATGTTAATAAACAATGGTGAGCTAAACAGAGTATGAAGCATTTTTAAAAACACATGTTAGAAATCTTTCTTTTTCAGCATTTGACCCACATTACTATGTTGCAATCGTGACTGAGGAAGCAACTCTACAACAAGTAAATGTTCTATGTGTATTGATAAAAAAAAAACAAATTATGGCTCACAGAATTTTATGAATATCTGCCTTATATTTATTTATTGTATGTGAGTATATTCTGAAAACTTAAACAGATTCAGTGGCTATCATAGCATTTTACCTTTATAAATGCAGCAACTGCAATATTATGATTAAAAATTTAACAACTATTGGGGCTCGAATAAATGACTTTGATTTGATAATAACTTGCTATCAAGTTATTAGTTTCCATTTTGTTCAGATTTGAAAATGACATTAATGATGAAACATTTGTTCCCTTAACAGGAGAAATATATGCTGTCAGCATCTAGATACTGATTGCAAATAAAAACTTTCAACTCGAGCTATAAAAAAGTTACTTATGATAAAATGTCATTCAGATGATCCAATGTAAAAAAATAACTTCCTAGAGATCTCCATATAAACAAATATCATCTTTAATGAGAATTGGCCACATTTGTATTACATACAAGAGGAAAAGAATACTTATGCAAATCACTCAATGAGAGCAAAATACATGCTGGTTTACTATTTCATTAATGAGAATCAAGCTTTAAAGTAATCATTAATCTGCATATACTGCTAATATTGTAGACCAAACTTTAATATTAGAAAACAGAGAAATGAATAAATTTAAAAGAATTTTTTTATTTAATATGAAGATATATGCAGTTGAAAATATTTCTAATAAAGGAATTTTACCATGTCCAAGCTTTGAGTAACATTCATCACAAACTCGGTTAACTTTGCTGCTCCCTAAGTAAGCTAAAGGTATTCGATTACTAGAGCATATGGAACAAACAACCTAAAAACAAAACAATATACAAATTTAAAATTAAGAGTAAATATGTTTGATAAAGTACAAACATTTTAGAAATATCAAGAGATAGTCTTATTACTAATCTAAATAATAGATTAAAGTTATTATAACAAATATATACATACTTTTCCACATGCTCGACAGTGATGCCTTCGGAAGGTTACAGTGAATTCACTCGTACATAACTGACACATGGTAACACGAGCGTCGGGTATCCAAACTGGAGCTTTCTTCCCCAAAACAAATTCTCCTTCATCATCTTCAGAATTTTTATCCTGCATCTGAATTAACAACATATATTTTTAAAGAAATTAAGAATAAATATTAAACATTTAGAAAGAAAAATCTGAATTTTTTGCTATACTGAATTTACATAAAATGAAAGCAAAAATTTTCTTGAGAAATAATTAATTGTAGTAGTCCAACATAATTGATTATCCTTATTTACATAAAAGTCGACAATATTAAGTTTTCTGCATATAGTTTGTTTGAATTTGTCTGGCTTGGCCACTTGCAGAGTGGTGTCAAAAAGTAGGAAGTGCCATTTAGAAGGGATTTTAATTGCAATGAAAAGAATTTAAATTTTTATTAATTAAAAATATGAGATTAAACGAAAAATTATACAAAACTTTTGTGCATATATGACTAGCACCCCTTAACAAACAATCTATTTATCTGTTTCTACCATTAAACAGATGTTTACCATATCATGAAATCTGTGTTAGGACTATATTGGCTTATTTTCTACTCATATTTTAAACTGCATTTGTATTATTGGAGACTTTATTAGAACTACTCTAGGTTACTTAATAAAGAAGGCAGGACAACACCAATATTTATAAAAGGCAACTAAAATAAGAGGGGCCTAATGGCATGGTGACTAGCCCTCGGTGCCTCAGGTTTCGGGTTCGATTCCCGGTGGTGCCTTGGATGTTTGTAGTGGTTTGAAATCCATTTTAATCTGTAGGTCCCAATCTAATATGACTGTAGAGTATTAAAAACCCTACTGCTGAGAATCCTACCCGTAAAAGAAAGCATTTCCTGTCTCGAAATCTGACAGTATGCAGACAGCCTTGGCCCAATAAAGAAGTAAAATAAGCATATCTTTTTAAAAAATAAATACTGTTAGAAAACTATTTAAAAATTTAAAAGAAAATTTTAATATAATTTGTATGTTTTGTAATATTATATTTTTAGATTAAATTATAAGTAAAAAACGCATTTAATTTTAAATTAATAATTTCCTTCTGCTTCAAGCTAAAATGTCCAACTATAATTCATGATATTGATGATCCTAAGTGTAAATTTTCAAGTAAATTCAACAAGTTAATTATAATTTTAATTCTTACAGTTTCAAATTTTTCAAAATAGATAAACAGGATTAATATTTACTTTTCTTTGTAATCTTATATTGGTGAAAGTACTTCTTCTTGATAAATTTTCTTCTATAGCTTTGGTTAAAGCTACAATCCATTCTTGTCTTTCTTCTTGAGACCTAATAAACGTTTTTTTAATTTTATAAATTATGTATGATTATAAAAACTTATTTAATACATTTATTTAACATAAAAAATACTTTCTTCAAAAAGCCTAAAAATTAAAAATATTCAGAAATAAAATTTTCAATTTGTATATAATTGATGATAGTTATATACGGCGATATATATATATATATATATATTGGGCAAAAATACAGAAAACGGTTTCACACAAGATAAAGAAAAGAATTTATCAGAAGTGCAATCAGTCTTTATAATAAAGTCAATAGCACTCAGTATACAAAAAAAAAACTTCATTTCTTTCAATTCTGTTCTATTATAAAAATTATCAAAATAGATAGATTTTTACTTTATTTATTTCTAGGTTTAGCATTTATTTATTAAAATTTTTCCTAAATAAATTTTTCGATTTTGCATAATAGTAAAGGATACTATCATTAGAGTATCTATCTATCTTCTTAATATAAACTAAGTATCTATTTAAAGAAAGATGACCTTAACTGTTTATAAATAACTTAAAATGCTAAATATCTAATTTATTTCAAAAATTCTATTTTTCTATTATATTTAGCAGATATGCCAATCTCAAATGAGATTTTTCAGTAGTATCTCGGACTATTTTCAGTAGTTTTTGATGCTCATCAGTAACGGGAGATATCGGCAAATTTTGCAAATACACACATATTTAAATTTTGTAATACTGTTAGTGATCATTTTAATTATGGCCATCAGCATTATTACAAACTTTAAATTAGCAAAATGCAGTAATTAAAAAAATTACAGAAGTTGTTATTACAATAAGATTAATTTAGAAATTACTTGTGATTTAATGTTACTAATACATGAGCTAAAATTATTTATTGCAGAGAGAAAAAGCGGAAAAAATATATAAATTTTTAATGTTTGCTCAGATTTTTATATGAAAATGTGTAAAAAAAAAAAAATAAATAAATAAAAAATGAAAATTATCACAAAAATGCTTATACATATCAATACTAATTCATTAAACCAAATCCTCTCTTAAGAAAAAGTGTCACACATTAATATATATATACTTGAATAAACATTAAAAAAAAAAAAAAAAAAAAAAAAAAAAAAAAAAAAAAAAAAAAAAAAAAAACCTGTAATAGCAACATATCTCTTTGTGCACATTATTGAATGTTACTTTCTTAATTGCTAAAAAGTATAAGACAAAAATGACAGTTATATAATTTTTGTAAAAGTATTAGTTTTTCATAATCCATAGTTAATTAATTTTTTTCTATAGTTCTTAAGAAGAATCTGTAGTAGTCATCATCTATGAATTCAGTAAAAGAATAAAAATATTCAAAATAAAAAGAATATTTAATTTTACATTAGAAAAACTACAAAATAGATTTAAAAAAACTAAAACAAAATACAAATTTATTCATATTATTTCTGCAATAAAAGAAGATGTATATCCAGTTTTTCAATAACAGATTCTGCATCAATGATTGGAAAAAAAAACTGACATATTCACAGAGCATTAAAATAATTTTTAGTAAAAATATATGAATTGAATATAAATTAAAATTGGGAGGTAAAATTTTAAAAATTTGAATCATTAAAATTAATACAATATAATAAAAAATATTTACTTTAAATTATTACATAATTGTTTTAATTATAAAAACTACCTAGCTGCAAGTGTAAATGAACGAGTGACAGAAATAATGCTGAATTCATTCTGGTAATCTTGTTGAATCGGGATGGCAACTTTCATTCCACTTAAAGGCAATTCATGATTTATTCTAAACAAACCATGCTGAACAGGAGTGAGGTATAATAATAAATCGTTAAACTAAAAGAAAGGTGCAATATTATAAGTGGAATTTTATATTGAATAAATAATTACATAATAATAAGCATTACACACATAAAGTTGCATAAAATGAGCAACTTTTTTCTTCAATTATAATTTTTTTTTCTCTACAAATCATTAAAACACACACACACACAAAAAAAAAAAAATTTCAAAACACTAATATATTTTTTAATCCTTTATATAGACACTAACATTATCAGTAAATAAGGTAATTAAATATATTTAGAGGAATAATTATTAATTATATTAATGAATTTAAATTAAATCTTAAATGTAAATAAAAATATCAACTTCAGGCAAACATGTAAATTTAATCTAAAAAACAAATGTTTTTATGAAAATCCTTCTTCTTCAAAATCATAAAATAAATTTTTAAAAGATTTTAAACATAATAATTTTTAAAACATTAATTCATAAAATAAAAAATTTACCGAGGTTTATCATATAAAATTTTTCAAAAAAATAAGACATATATTAGATAGTGATAATTGTTATGAAAAAGATGGATGATATTGATGATAGAGCAATATAGTTTTCCTTTCTTTAGCCATAAACTTTCTCTTCTGTTCCTATACGAGGAGACTTTTTATAAGCACTCGTCCAGAAATCTACTTAATTGTAAACAACTCGAGTGAAACTTTTTTTTTTTTTTTTACTTTAATTTTTAAACTTTAAATTTTGATCCTTCATAAATCTTGCACTTAAAATCATATTAACCAACAATATCAATCATAAAAAAATCACTTTAAAGTCCATGATTTTTATTGGTTACATTGCATGAAATTTTATTTACAAAACAAACCATCTAGGTTGCATTCCTTTCCTAGACAGCTTCATTAATTCTCCTTCTTTCACAAATAACTATGGGAAAAAAAATGGATTTTTAAATGAATGAGTATTTTAATAAATAAAATTTACTCAAAATAAAAAGTCTATCAATCTTGAACTAAATTAATCAATACACAAAAGATTAATTTCCAAGTATAACTTTCAATACAATATAATACAATTACTTGATTAGGATATAAAAAAATATATAATAAAAATTGCACAGTTGCATTGTTAATAGACTTAAAAAATCATATTTTTTCTAAATGCAATAAAACTTAGAAATATTTAATTGACATTAATTTATACTTGTTATTTATTAAGTTACAATTATATATATATATTATGTATGTTTAAATATTTTTTTTTTTTTTAAACAGCAATACAAAATAATAAGAAATAGGTACCAATATTTAAAATAATTTCTTTCTTTAGAGTGTTTCAGCTCTAGCAACAAATATAACAATTTAACAAAGCAAACAACTGAAATTTTCAACATATCTGATATATTCTGAACAACATATCTGACATATTTTCAAAGCAACAACTGTAATTTCAACTGAAATTTTCTTACCCTTCCAGGCTTAATGATTTCTTTATGTCCCATAATACTGTTCTGAATTGATATTAACTTTTGTGCATTATCCTATAAAAATAAATATAAAGTTTAAAAAAAACTTTATGGCAATTATAAAAAATTCATCTAATGAACAATTTAAATATCAAGTTTCTTAAGTAATTCTTTCATTATGCATTTATATATTTTTAAAAATTAAATCTCTTCATTTGCATTTCTCAAGAGTAGTGTATGAAACAATATGTGTTAAAAATTATAGCATATTAAAAGCATCGAAATTTGAATTGAATTTTCTATTTACCCCTTGTTTCATGCTATTATTTGCATGATCAGCTACTTCACTGACTATTTGAAGAGCAGTAATAGTGTCTTGATAGTCCAGAGAATCTTCTGACAAGTGATGCAAATATTCTTGGAGTAAAAGACGATATTGAGGAATTCTCTGAATTGGTTTCAACATAAAGTGGTTAAGAAATAATCTTTTGCATCTTGTACTGGCCTAAAAGCAATTCAACTTATGTTAACATTACAGTAAATATATAAAAGAGATATACTTTATTTATTTTTCAGACATAAATCATAAATAATATATTTCAAAATAATTTGTTATAAAGCAATTATATTTTTAACATGCAGTAAACTAAAGGCTGATACATTTAGTGAAATCATTTAATGTAAATATTCTAAAAAAAAAATTAAATTTTTTTCATTATAAAAATTATACAGTAAATCTCAAAAGATATAATTAAATACACTTTTTTCATGCACATTTTAGTAATTCCAAATAAATACAAAAAATGTTTTGATTCTATATCGATGCTCATTTGTTCGTCTTTTTTTTGTTTAGAAAAACAAAAATTATGTTTAACCACAGTTTGAAAGACAAAATCTACTTATGTATGTTCATAAAGAAAAAGAAAGAGAGGAAGAAAACAAGATTAAATCAACAAGGGCAGACATTTCCATGCATAATTAAAAAAAATGTAGTACCTTGTTCAAAGAGCATCATAATAATAATAAAAAATATATAATAAAATATAAATAGATATCACAATAAAATATATTCAAACAGCTATGAAGAATTTGTTGCATAAATTCTTACAAACAAAAATGGTTTCTCATTTTAAATTTGCTTTCTTAACAAAGAATTGAAGTAAGTCACAATATATGGAAGAATTAAAATTTTAATAAATGAAGTAGTTCAATGAGAATAAATATACCTCAAATTCTTTCACAACTTGTGCAAATGCAGGATATTTTTTCTTTGCATCTTCTAAAAGAGCTACATTTGATTCAAAATCATGAATATACCAAGAATAAAGTTTGAGAAAAGGTCCAATCTTCACTATAATGTCAGCAATTTTTCCTGTTTTATCCCTAAAAAAAAAAAAAAATAATAAAATTCAAATTAATTTTTCACAAATATGTATTTTTAAATAAACCAATATAAACCTAATTAAAATTCAATTATATTTAAAAGAATTATAATTGATGAAGATTTCATTATTTAATTATATTTAATTGTTGTATATAATAATTAAAAACAAATCACACATTAGTAATATGTATGCAAGTTGTCAAATAAAAACAAAGAGGAAAAAAAAAAAAAATCTAGATAAGACAGGCTAAAATACAGTATTTAAAAGTAATAAGAAAAAAGGGAATTTTTCATTTATTTCAAGCAAATAAATTCAATCAGGAAGAAACCTTTCTTTAAAAGACTACTTAAAAAAAAAAAAAAAAAAAAAATTATTATGGAGCTTACTAATTTTTTTACTGTTACATATTAAAAAAATAAAAGTACAAGAAATCGAACAAACCAATTATCAATCCTATCTTTCAATTCCATGAGCAAATTTTCATTTAATTGCTGTAACTGTGGAAGATGATTTAATATTTGGGATAAAATTTCATCAGGTACAACAGGTGAACCTCTCTGTTTACTAGCTGCTTCTACTGCTGCTTTGAAATCCTATAAAATATTTTACATTAAGCTTTTATAATTAAAAATAAAAATGCTTACGCAAAAGAAAATTTTACTTACAACATTAAGTAATTTTAAGGTATCTACAAAGATTTCTTCTGATGTCAATATTTCTCGAGCAATAAAAAATATTTTATTCTTTTTCCTATTTAAGGCTATTTCAGATAAATTTGCAGCTCTACCACTTGATATTTCTGCTTCACTTTCATCAGATGAAGTTATGGGCCAGATTTCTGATGCAGATGACTGAATGCTTGGAGTTTTCAGATATTTTTTTCTATCATCCATTTTCTCAGAATCTGTAGCAGCATTGCTTGTATCATTTTCGTCATCATCTAGTGATTTGTGTCTGTTTAGTGTACTTTTTAACTCAGACTGTAAGGTTTTGACAATTTTTAGTAAATTATCAGTATCAGAGCTTTCTTCTGCAAGTTCACTTTGTTCGTCATGTGAAATTATACCTTGAGATAAAGTTTCTAAAGAAGTCTGAACTGATTTTTCAGAACAATCAAGATGAAGAGGTGAAGTTTCTTTATCTACAAGAGGTAGTCCTTCATTACCTATTTCAACATCAACATAAAATTTTGATGTCTGCCTTATTTTTCTTGAAACAATAGGATCTGATCTTCTTCTCATTTTTGACTTTTCTGCAGTAGTTTCAAAATTTTTAAATTCCCTTTCGGTTGTACCACTGGAATCCCAATTTAATAATTCCCAAGGTTCATCACCAGAAACACTTTTATCATACCAATTGGAATGAGATTTCTTAGGATTTTTTTCTTTTTTTTGCCGAGGATGGGGATTTATCTTCTCAATATGATTACCATTTGCTGGCAAATCAACAGCATCAGGAATGTTAGCACTGGAAGAAGCTTCAGTAATTTCATTGCCACATTCATCTAGCAAAGCAGCACTATGATGAATTTCAGCAACAGTAGGAAAAGCAATATTAGCATTTTCATCATATTCAGGATGAGAATGCTTAAATTTCCTATCAGGTTTCAAAGGAACACTGTATGAACGAGGCATTCTAAGACTCTGCGTTTCAAATTCAGAACTAGTCCTTTTCCTTTCTGTGCTCAGACTAAAGAATCTTTGTTTATCTCCTTTTCTTTTTCTTTCTGGGGGTTTTATTGATGAATCATTAGAGATATTTTGAAATAGAGGTGAATCATTTTTATTTGTTTCCAAAACTTCTTCTCCTACCTTCTTTTTCTGGGATTTTGGCTTACGATCCAGAGATCGAAACTTTCTTGGTGGAGGAGGAGGTGCAGGTAATGGGCGAGATGAAACATTTGGAGATTGTGAACCATCAACAACTGTTTTCTTTCCATCTTTGTTAACAGAAGTATATAAATGCTTCAAATCGGCTTTAGTTGTAGTAGGACTTATTGTTAAATGAGATGTTTTTATTTTTACATCAGCATCTGAAAGAGACTGGCTTCTACGTAATGTTGATTCTGGTGATTTCTGTTTAGGAGGAATTTCAACTGTACGTGATCGAATCCTTCGACCACGGGGAGGTGGTTTAGGAGCAATTTCCACCATTTCAGTATCAGTTTTCACAAAAATAAAATCTGGTGTTCTAGATTCTGATCTTTCAAGGACACTTTTTTCAGAAATTTCATTTTCTTTCTTAAAGTTAATTGAACTTTCATTCAATATATCCTGGGGAATATCTTCAACAATAATTTCATCCTTTTCCTTAGCAGAATTTTCAGAACAAATTATTTTAGTCTGTTTAGAATCTATTTCAGGAATAAATAACTCAGTGACCAGAAGTTTGGTAGGACTTGATGATTCATCAAGTTTGGGTAACGGTTCCTGAATTTTGATCTCAACCTGATTTTCTATACTTTGGTTAGAGGATTCATTGACAGATTTAGAAGTTAAAGGACTGGGTGGTGGTGGCCGTGGAGGGGCAGCATGAATTTTAGTTATTACAGGAGGTGGAGGTCTTGGTGGTGATACAGTTCTCTTCTCAATGACTGCTGAAGTAGATGCAGTTCTTCCTTCCCGTTTCGGTTTCTCTGGTACTGGTGGTGCAGCTTTGGATTTTTTTTCTTCTGTATGTATTGAACTTATTGGTGGAGGAGGTCTTTTAGGAGATTGTTTCTTTGATGTAGAAGATTCAGAAATGACACAGGATTGTGATAAAAGTGGTGAAGATTTTGTACCCTGAAGAGGTTTATGTAACGGAGATATGGTGCTAACATTTTTCAATGATTCATTCTTTAAAATAGCATTGAAAGTTCTTTCTTTACTATGATTTTTAGACTTAGTTTGTAAACTAGTAAACTCAGTTCCTTTCAAACCAGCAACCATTAATGGACGCTTTTTAGTTACAGCAGAATCTTTTGCAAATTTAGGTTGCAATCTTGGAGATAGTGAAAGTCCATTAATACATTGGGACATAGAACTTTTATTTTGAGTGTCTTTTGATTTAGGTAATATATTTGGTTTAGGAGGAAGTGGTGGAGGGACTTTTTTGATAGGAGTTAAAGTAGTACTGCTTATACTTTGACCTGCTTTAGCCAATGATTTTAATTTTTCTCTTTCATCTTTTGATTTTACTTTAGATGGCAAACTATGAAAATCAGTCTGATTTTGAGGAGACGATAGATGTTGAAAGAGATTAGGATCATTATTATCTAAATTAATGGTTTCCAAAGGAGCATCAGAAAAATTTTCATCTTTCAAAGTGACAGTGTCAGGTGTGTAATAACTTGACATACCACTACAAGTACTGGGATCAGTAAAAGTATCCAATTTGCTGTCACATTTAAATCTATTTACAAGTTCATAATCTAAAATATAATCAAAGTTTTCAACATCTTTATAATCACAAGATGATTCTGTTTCTTCATCAGCAAATCTAATACCATCATAGCCAACAGGAATACCTTCACCAATACTTTGATTTTTTGATTGCAGTCCACGAAGACGCTGTGAAACAACAGCAGCTCTAGCTCTTGCAATTGCCTCTGCTGATGGTTTAGGAGGTTTCTTAGGAGGAGCTTTGGTCTTTTCTGAAACTATTTCTAAAGCCTTTTTGCCCAATAAAGTAGCTAGTCTCATGCAGCAAGTATCATATAATGTTTCAGGGGTTTCAGGTTCAACTCTAGGTCTTGGTATACTACTTGGTTTGAGTACATTTTTGTCTGAAATTACAGGTTGTTGATTGGATTGTTGAGATGGCTTTGAAGGTGAAGAAATATTTTTATCGGAAATAGTAATATTTGTGTTTTTATGTTGAACATTTTCATCTTCTGGTTTCAGACTAACATTAATAAAAGAAATATCATCAATGGGTTTATAAGATCCTACAGAACTATCTGGAAATTGATTTTTAATAGCTGCATTTTGAAGATCATATTCTTCCGATATTTTATTCTGATCCAAAGTTTCTTCCTTCTTTTCATCTTTAGAATGAATAACTTTATCTTTAATGGCAGTAAAATTATCACTTATCGAACTAAACATGGAAGTTTTAGATTTTGAAGGGGCAGGAGATTCATTAATTTGAATAGAAGGTAAAGGTGTTTCTTCGTTTTTCTCTTTTGTAAATTTAGGAGAAAGATTTAAGGTTATTTTTGGAACATCTTTTTGCTTGGGAGCTTCTAAATTCTCAGGTTGTTGTGATTCCTTTGTTAAATCTTTTTTAATAAATATCTTTTTTTCCTCATTTGCACTTTTAACAAGCTTACTAATACTAGGAACAGCAGAATCAACTTTATCATTTTCTTTTTCATCTTTTTTAGTTTCTTTTAAAACTTTAGGTTTAGAATCTTTATGACGAAATGAGTCCAGCAATTTTTTCATACTTGATGGGTCATCTTTTTGTTTAGGATCAGTTGTTTTTGAAGAAGTTTGTTTCAAAATGCTAGAAGATTCTGGTTTCCCAACTGTATCATAAATATGCTCTTCATCATTGATTTTAGATGTTTGACTAGACTTTGTAGGGCTTTTATGAGTTATAGAATCAAAGAAACCTCTAATGCCATGAAATCCTTCTTTCTCTTTGGCAGTCTCTTTACAAGACTCGGAACGTTTGATTTTGTTTGATTTCTTTTTATCACTAGATCCAAAATGTTTCCTGATGTTATGAAAACTCTCTTTAACATTACTGTCATCTTGCTCAGGAAGTATTTCATCTTTCAAGAGAATAGAATCTCTGAAAGAGTGAGATCGCTTAAGACTATCTCTTTCTAAAAATTTCACATGATGTTTTTCTTTGTTTTCTTTTGATGCAATTGCAGCATCAGTTTTTAAAAAGAATGGAAAAACTTTTAAAGCTACCTTCTTTTGGCTTTGTTTTAGCGCTTTCAGATGATTCACTAACTTTAATTGGGATTTTGCTTTCAAATTCATCTTTTTCAATTGGGGAAGATGTTATAGTAACTTCAGGAATAGACATTTCTTTGTTAGAATGATCCTTTTTAGATATTGTTGCTTTTGAACTATTCTCTTTACTATAATCTGCAGTTTCCAGTGTCTTAATAGCAGTAATTCCATCTGAACTTGTTTCGTCATGTTTAAATGAATCTAAAAACTTTTTTAACCCAGATTTGGAATCTTTATGCATCTTAGATGTATTAATGTTTTCCTCAGTCTGTGAAGAATCAAGAGGTGTATGCTTTTTTCTCACTTGGATCTTGCTTAAATGAACCAAACATTTTTGAAATGTTAGATTTAGAATCTTTAGATGTGCTTTCTATTTCCTTTGGAGATGTACTAGAAGATAAATTTTTTTCTTTAGATTTTGCATCAATTGAAATATCGGGTTTCTTTTCAGAAGAATCATGTTTAAAAGAATCAAACATCTTTTTCATATTAAATTTTGAATCTTTAGATTGGGCCTCTCCTTCAGTACAAGGTGTGACTTTTACTTCAATTTTTGATTCGACTGCTGTTTCCGATGTAACATTTCTGTTCTCAGCATTATCATGTTTGAAGGAATCAAACATTTTTTTCATATTAAATTTAGAATCCTTAGGCACAGTTTCAGCTTCTTTTGGAGAGGAGGAAAGTTTTTCTTTTTCGGCTTTGTTTCAACTTGAGATAAATCAGATGCAACATCTTTTTTCTCAGGTGTTTCATGTTTGAAAGAATCAAACATTTTTTTACTGTAAATTTAGAATCTTTGGAAGTAACTTTTTAGCTGCTGTATCTTTTGAAGGTTCATTTAAAGTTGAAGTAATTTCTTTTGAATTTATTTCAGAAGGAGATACATCTAATGCAACAACTTTTTTTATCAGCAGTATCATGTTTAAATGAGTCAAGCATATTTTCATATTAAACTTTGAATCTTTAGAAACATCTTTAGATACTTTTTCTTTTGGTAGTTCCTGAGTAGGAGAAATTTTTCCTTTAGATTTTGTTTCAGATTGTGATGAGCCAAGGTCAGTATCCTTTTTCTCAGTTGTATCATGCTTAAGAGAATCAAACATTTTCTTCATATTAAATTTAGATTCTTTTGATGTTTCTTTGATTGCAGAATCTCCTTCCTTTGGAAGTTCACTAGTAGTAGTTACAGATATCTTTCCTTTTGATTCAGTATCTTGTTTAGAAGGAGTAAATAATTTCATTACACCTTTATTAGTGTCTTTTTAGCTCTCTTCACACCTACATCCTCACTATCATGGTGATCATCATGTATTATGGGTTTATTTTTAGTGTCAGTAGAGGTATCATGAAGTAAATTGTCAAAGAACTTTTTCATGCCATCTTTTTTAATATGAGGTTCAGCATCTTTTATTTTTTTATTTTCTTTAGACTCAGGTTCTTTATTTGTATGTATTTCAGCAGATTTCTCCTCTTTTCCTGTGGAATGTTGCTTAGAAAAAGAAGGCATCCATGAAAAACCAGACGATTTAGGTTTAATATCCACAGTAGAAATTTTGGCATCACCATTTTTAATTTCTTCATCTTCGATTCTTGCATCTCTTTCTAGGTTTTCTCTGTAAATAATTTAAAAAAAAAATTATTTCACAATTACTACACAAAGACCCATATTACCACTAAATTGACAATAAATATTTAAACACAATGTAGAAACTTAATATGATCAATTTATTTTAAAAATAATCTAAAAATAATATTTTCACTAACAAACTTTGTTTTAAATATATTATTCTTTTTTTAAAAAATACTAAATAAATGGAAAAGGCTTGGTGCAAAAAAAAAAAATATATATATATATATATATATTTAATTAGATAATACATATTATATTACAGTTTACAAGCTGAAAAAATTATCTTACCTTCAGATGCCTACAATTTAAATTGCTGCATTATAAAAAAAGGATGAAAGATTCTTAATACACATATTTATTTTTAAAATATATCAAATAGAATAACAATCAAACAGTATCTCTAAAAGAACAAGAAAAGTAAAAGTTTTTATTTCTATTATTCTCTTTTAATGAAAATGTCAATTTCCTTAATTTTAAACAAAATACAATATCTAATTTGTTACAAACTATTATACAAAAGTTTATAATGTATCATAGCATATGTATCAACATATTAACTTTAAAAAGAATAACTTTAATTATTATTTATTAATTACTGATAGAATTTTCTCTGAACTTTGCTTTACTAACTGCTTAATATACAGCAAATTAATATATTTTTTACAATGATTTATTAAGAAAAACAAATAAGACTTTGATGTTTATTTATGATGCAGTTATGTTTTTTTATAGTATACTTTTCATTATGATTCTATGCTTGATGGTGTTTTATTATTTTAAAAGTTACTAATTTAAGCTCTTAATATAAAAGTAAATTTTAATTTTATATTGTTAAAAGGCATTCAAGTTTTATTAAAAGAACAAAAGTAATGTAAACAATTTTAAATCTACATAGCAAATAATACTAAAAAAAAACATAAATTAAATAAAAAATAATTTAAGACCTTTAACATAATGTGTTTATGAGATTCATGATGATTAAGTTTTAGGAGAACATTTAATACAGCATGTAAATATTTTATTGTTTATCATATATATAAAGAAAACATTCACTTAGACAAATATCAGGTAAGTATTTTTCAAGAATAAAAAAATAAAAAATTGTTAAAAATATAAATAAATGATTGATTTATACTATTAAGAAGATAAAAAAAAAAATTTCCATTTTAATTTAGCACAATAAACTAATATTTTACCTTTGTACAGGAGAAATTTCTGAACTACACATTTCAAGGGTTCCTTCTGAAGCCAAAACGAAACCTTCAGTCATTTGACTAGAGCCACTATAAAGCATAAAATAAGCTGAATAAGCATGGTATTAAAGTAAATATAATGGGAGCAGAATTCTTTAATTACTTGATACATTATTGGATGATTACAATATAAGTATAGATTAATTTTTTATTACTTTATCTTAATTCATACTTAATTATGTCACATATTTAATAAAGATCTTAATTAATAAATCCTAAAGTTTGTCTCGACAGTTAAATTTTATAAATCATACATTTCTACAACATTGCAGTTTTCATAGCAATTTTAAGAAGTGGTATTAATCAATATTTTATTAATTTTCTTTTTATAATTTTCCTCAATAATATGTATATAGGGCATAGTAAAAGGAACTTTTATAATATTTTTACACACCATTCTAATACTATGCATTCAGATAACTTGAGATATGTCCATTACATATGTATCACAAAAAATATGCACAATATACAGTAACAAAAACAAAATAAAAATAAATAAAATAATAATATAATCAGCTGGGCCTATATACAGGTTACATATAAAATTATTTAATAATTACTCAATTATTTTGTTTTATTTTAATTAGATGCTTTGTGTAATTCCAAAACATATATATTATTACAACTGTCATTTTCAATTTAATATCAGATTAATGACCTATTTAAAAACATCAATTTTCTTTTTTGTTCAAAACTGATTTGTAGTTACTTTTCAAAGAAAATATAAATAAATATGTATAAAAAAAAAAAAGCTGTGAAATTATTATTATTATTATTATTTTAAATTGAAAGTGGTCAAAGTAACTATGAACTCAATCTCCCTAAAACAATACCCATAATTTCATGGGTGAAGAAAAAAACACCCTTAATAATTTTTGTAATTAATCTTTACTATATATTTCCAACTGTATTTTTAATAATTTTTGTAATTATGAAACGATACAGTTGGAAACAGTTTGATGCAATATAACTTTGATGCAATATAGTTCATTAGCAAAATTAACATGGTTAATTATTAAAAATATGATTTTATGAAAGGAAGTGATTAAAAGATTAATTATTTAGCAAAATTATTCATTTAATAAGATAATTTAAAATTAAAAATAATTATGAAAATTGTGTTAAGTAAAATTGATAAAGACAATTAAATCGGGAATTAAAAATGAAAATTTGATAGCAAAGCAATATTTCAAATTATCTCATATAATTATTAAATGATGACATTTTCAAAAATTCTTAATTTGAAATTGATTAGTAAGTAATTCACTTCCTATTAATTCATTATTTCAATAAGAAATAATTTTAATTATTTTTCTCATGATAAATCCTACTATTCTTTTTTTGCAATAATGATTATTTATTTTATTTTTCATTCATTTCAAATCTGCTTATAATTTGTTCTTATGACATTTTTACTTTTCATTTAATATATTCACTTTTTTTATTTATTGAATGTTTAATTAATATTTGCATCATATGAGCTTTTTCATATTTTCTGATTTAGTGATTTTACTTTTTAAAAAATTTTAAATTAATATTATACATATTTTTTTTAAATTTTTGAACTTATAGTGGCATGAGATAAACAAATTTAGTTAAAATAGATATTACAATAAGTTTTATTTAAAAACCTTTCAAAAATTCAAATTTTGCAATTATTTTTTTATAACATAATTTGTTTAAAAACTTTTCTTTATTATTTTAATTTAACCTTACAAAGTCATGCCATGCTCAGTTAGTATGCATTTAAAATATAATATATTTTAAATAAATATGGGAAGAATTTTTAAATTTAATATAAACAGATACAATACAATATATTTAAAATAAAAAAGCACCATCAAATTTATATTTTTATATGAAAAGTAAAATTTTATTTTAATTTGTGACAGAATAAATTTTGAATGCTAATGTTGAAAAGAGACTTGCTTGATAACAAGGTAAGCCTCTGATATAGTAGATGCTTTTGAAGCACAACATGTTTGAAGTCATCAAATATTCCTGCTTTCCTACCAGGGATAAACACAATAAATCATATGATGGAAAGATTCTTAGATTTTAGAAAAAGAATTAAAAATGAGCTCCCCAGAGCTTTAGTGGTATTTGTTCCACAGTGTGATGAGATCCTACCGGAGACCAAAACTGGTTTCTTAAATTGGTATTTTAATTGTAAAGTGCTTAATAACTAATGAGTTAAGCTAAAACTTCAAAACTAATGAGTAATACTAAAAGTAATATACTCAGTATCAATATTTACCAGAAATTTTCAATAGAAATTGAGTTATATGTTCTTTAACAGAAAGTATGCTTTAACATATTGTTTTCTAAAAACAACATCAATTTAAACAAATTGAATAAATTGTGTGTTTTTTTATGAATATTAGTTCTAAATCATAATAAAATTTTAAATTTTTTTTCATTGAATAGTGGCTGATATCTTGATTATATAAACAGTAATTAAATTGGAAAGCCCCTTAATTTTTAAAGCTACAAGCTTTCAGCTAAACCCTTTTGAAAATAAAATTATTTTAAAATTTTAATGAAATGTATTCATTAATTTGAATTCAAAGCAATTTTTTGCATCCATTTATTATTTTTTTATATAACAGCAGACAGTACACAGTATAATGTACATATAATTTAATAGTCAATTATACAAGAATTAAGAAGGATTTATTTTAGTGATTTACAAATCCTTTCAAAAAATTTAAAAGCATTAGCATACATTATAATATTAATGAATTTCATTAATAATATTTTATTCAGATTTTCTGTAGATATTAAGTTATATTATTTAATAAAAATAACTTACATTTTTAAATACTAACTACTACATTTCATAGTTTACAAATACATGTTATTATTTAACTTTTTAATGTTTCAATTATTCTTTTATTGTAAAATTTCTGAAATAAAAGCAAGTTGCTAGCTAAGAAACAAGATAATTTATATTATTAAAGCAATATGCATTTGAAACATTCAACTAAATTAGAATTTAATACATCAAAATGCAGGTGATGAATTCGACTGATACAAAAATTAAAAAAAAAAAAAAAATGAATTCAACTCAGGATATAGTTCATTAAACAAAAGTTTCATTTAACACTATTAAAGTACACTTTTTAAACCCTTATATCTCCAAATCTTTAAAAAATTATTATCAACTAATTGCATCATGCTGAATCAATTATGCTAAAAAAATTGGATTGCATAATGAAAAAATTGAGTTAGTGGTTAATTAATCATGTTAATTATTTTCAATCAACCGCATTACACCATAAATTAGTTCCTTCAGACCATTCCTAAAATACCATTTATAGTGCATTATTAAGGGTCCCCCTTCCCCTTTTTTGTCGATTGTACATTCAGATGTTTTATGTGATGTAAATACACAGACCATCAGGATTTTTTTTCATTTTAATGTTAATAGAAATAAAAATTAATGTACAGTAAAATTATTGCAAGATGCTCTATGTTTGATTCTGCTAATTAAAATTATATCTCTTACTTTCAATTTCCATTTTATAATTTAGCAACAGAATTTCATCTAAATTCTAATGCTAAAATCATATGTTTTCTTTGTACAATATGAGAAGAGGTGACAGTAATTAGAATCTATAAATAAATAATAATTAAGAAACAAAATAGTAACTGACAAATAAATTCTATAACTTACTCAAAAACTAAAGGTCTTTGCATAGCAGTAAGTGGTACTGATGGAGGTGATATTGGTGATTCGGAGATTTGTACATTTGCTTCATTAATACTGCGTTGGGAAGCACATTTTTCAGATCTACAAATGTATAAAAATTTAAGATATATGTACAAAAGATCATAAAAATAATTGTTAAGAATATGGAAACTTACTCAATGATTAATGGTCTTTGAATGGCAGAATGTGAAGCAGGTTCTTCAGGCTTGATTTCTGTATGTTCTTGAGGCATTGATTGACTTTGTGCAATACTGAAATTTGTATCCTCAATCTGTACTCTACAAATAAAAGTATAATATTCTGATTTAATCAAATAATAATTATAATTTTACTTTTTTTTGCTACAAAAGTAAAATTAATTAAAATAAAATAGTAATTATTTTTATGAAGACATTAGATTCAAATTTAGCAAATCTGCATCTAACATTCTAGCCATTCTTTAAAACATCTTTGTCAAATGGCGTTTGAAGGATAAGTTTTAATAGCATACTTCTTTTTTTCTATGCAAGGTGTCAAAGGTCAAATGTAAGATTTGTGCAATTGGATTTATCTCTAGATCAATTCACTGTGGCTTTTGTTGATCAGCCTTTTTATACAACAACTCAACTTCCGTTACATGCTAAGTGATATTTAAATGTAGTGACAGCAGAGTGATATGTAAATTTATGTGCTAAAGCAAGTACTACCTTTTTCCCTTCTCTTCTTTATCATGTATGGCAATAATTGAAAGTTTGTTTTCTTTTAAATGAAAGATGTTATTTAGATAAAGATCAGATGTTATTTGGAATATATATGCAACCAAAACATTTTAATGGATACAGGGATGGACATACTAGAGTGACATTAACAGCAATTTCCATTACAACTAACAGATTCAAGAATTTACATACTGACATAAGAAGACATCTATTACCTTCAAAAGGCAACAGATGTAATATGGCACATGGATCACTTCACAGGGTAGCAGAGGCTATACAATTTTTCGACAAGAAGTTCAAGACTATCAAGAGCACCGCTGAATGGATGGTTTGCTTTTGTTCCTGCTGCCATTATAACAGACAGATGAATGAATTTTGAGTATTGCTTGTTACAGAATGCTTCTTCTTGGGGAACAGTGAGTTCATTTTATTGCATACCACCCTCAATCTGATGGAATGATGAAGAGATTTCACAGAATATTAAAGGGAGATCTTGTTGCAATGGAGCTAGAGCATTAGAGCGACACTCTACTTTTTTTTTATGTCCTTACGGTGACACATATATGAGAAATTTAAAGTGACATCAGCAGAGTTGGTCTACAAAATCAGTATACAGTTACCTGGTCTATATAAACACAATCTAAAGTATTCCAAAGAAACATGGATATTTTGACAAAGCTATGATAGCCATAAAGGTGATATATAGCCCCATAATTTCTGGTCAAAACTTTTTGAAAGCCTCTTTTGCTAATGAGTCATAAAAAAATTTTAATTAAGAGAGAACATAAATTTCAAACAAAGGTACTTTGCGTATTAATGGTACCTTGGCGACAGACTTGGCGTTTTTAGGTGTCGCCAATGTAACAGCTACAGATTTGGCGGTTTTTAAATGGCGGCAATATAACGGCTGCAGATTTGCTGAGTTTTGACGCCATTTTGTAGTGCTACGAAAATGCGTATTTGCCAGAAAGAAAAAAGAGACTGTTTTGAATCCATGTTAAACTCTATATCGGCCTGTTTCCCACTGAAATCCGTTTGACTACTTTGTGTTTAAATGAAGTGTTTTTGACTAATTTGTGTTTAAATACAGTGTTTTGAATTTTGAAATAGTTTTGATTTTAAATGAAATGTTTTATATATTTTATTATTTGGAATACAAACATTTTGAAAGCGTTTTGATTTTAAATGAAGTCTTTCATATATATTTTATTATTTGGAACAAAAATTTTAAGTGTAGATTGGCGGCACTTAAAAACCGCCAAATCTGTAGCTGCGGTTGGCGCGTTTGCACTTTTTATTGGCGCAACTGTCGCCAAGGTACCGTTAATACGTAAGTACCCAAACAAATAATAATTTTTAAAAAAATTTCACAGTGTACATTTAAATTGCATTCACTTTTTTTATGTCATCCAATATAATGTATTCATTTTTAGATGCTGGTATAATTATTATTAAATAAGTGTAAATTTAAATAGATACTAGAACTGGGCAATAAATGGATTTACATAGAAATACAAGTCTAAAATCCCAAATCTAATTTTATTATTATATTAAGAAAATTTCGATTTAAGATATCAATTCTCTGCAACAACAAAGCAATTATGTTGATATTAAAGTGCGTTGACAAAATAATGATTTTCAAAACCAGTATGACTTCTGATCAGGGAATCGAACTGAGTGAGGGGTAAATAATATAGATGACCATAATCCACTGTTTTCTTTTCTGTTTTAAAAAAAGCTCAATAGTAATTATCTCCCCATCAGCAACATTTTTCCTTCATGTACTCAAATTTAATATATTCATTGACATATATTTTCTTACTTATTGTGCAAGAAAAAAGTTGACTCCACTTTGAAGTTGTCAATGAAAAATTAAACAAATGCACCTAATTGTTTAACAATAAATGAAATATGCATAAAGAAATGGGAATAATTTGTTTTGAAATATGAAATAATTTAGTGTTGAAGTCTCTAATAATTTTGTGTTGAAGAATAAATTTTGTGTTGTGGAGAGCTCAGAGACTCCCATTTTGTTGTTTATGATTCAAAAACAAGTTCCATATTCAAAGTTTTACATCTATAAAATATTGATATATTATAATATTGTAATGTTAGATGGACGATATACTGATTTAAAAATTTTAACATTGTCCAGCCTTAGTAGATATACATATAAATGAGAAATACACACAGTTTTAAGCATAAATTATGGAGCAAGAAAGCAGGAGGTTAAAGATAACAAAATTTTTCAATTAATAAATGGATTAGATGGAAGCATAATTATATAACTTTACACTTTAATAAAGTTTTCAAATAATTTTATTTTTACAAATACATTATTATGCTACTAGATATAATGGATATAGTAAATAAGGTATTATCAAAACAGCTAGATAAAAGATTGCCTAATGACAGTTTTGTTATACATATTAAAGACGGTAACACCAACTTTCTAAATCAATTGTTGGATGATGAAATTTTTCAACAGTTTTACAGATTCAGTAAGCTAAGCTCACCTGAATATATATATTAAAAAAGACATTTTTCTATTAATAAAAATTAAATTACAACCAATCCTCCCAACTCTTTTATAACTGCTATCTTTATGGATAGCAATGCAAAGCATGAGAAATGTGGTTTAAGGCAGGAGTAAGGTTAACAAGGTCAATAGTTTTGATATTTTTCAACTAATTTTATGATGTAAAAAAGTAATATCTTGAAAATATTTAAAAATTTTTTTTTTTTACAAAGAATTAATATCTGCTATATTATATTTAACTGATTATAAATTTAACAACACTTAATAAACTTTAAATAAGAATACTTTACCCATTGTCTTTTTGTTTATCTGGAGTACTTTCAGGTGGCAAGTTAGTATCCCTCAAGTCTTTAACTTGAATATCTGTTGTTGTTTCAACATTTGAGACATTAGATATATAGGCAAAGCTTCAGAAGCAATCTGTATTTCTTTTGCTTCATCATCAGCTGATGTTATCACCATTTGAGGAATAACATGATCTGTGGGTTCGCTTGAAGATGGATTTAAGCATGGCTTGGGAAGAAGGGGAGGTTTGTTTGTACCTAGAGTAATGAAAAACATAAAAATAACTATTTATCATATGATTAGTTACAAATTATTGAAGTGGCTTTTATGTTGTTCCTTCTAATTATTCTTACAAGTAGTAAAAACTATTCTATTCTAAATAAAATATTTTTAAATATCTTCTACAATTAATTATTTTGGCTAAAAACTAATTGGGATTCCTAATATGATAATTAAAGATTATTAAATCCCAACTAAATTACATTAAATAAAATATAAATTTTTAATTTGATAAAAAAAAGGTAAAGAATCATGCTTTATTAATAATTAAATATTATAATATTAATACTATATTAGACACTTGAATATTATATTATTACTCATAATTAAAATATATAATACAATATAAATGTTTTTAAGACATGCAAATTATTAAAATAACTAAATTATTCTATTAGAAGAATTAAAAATAAATGCCATAATTTTTTTTCATTTTAACTAGTAAAAAAATTTTCCAACCTTTTAGTAAACACTTAAAAGTAAATGAGTAAAAAAAAAATTATTATTTAAAAGTTTGTTTGCTTATTTTTTTTCAATTTCAGAATTTTACACATCTAAAAATTAAAGAAATAGATAAAATAATTTTTAATTTAAAAGAAAAAAACAAATAAATACAAAAAATGAGAAACAAATTACTTAACTAGCAATTATAAGATGAACTCTATATAAGAATCCTAAAAATAATCTGAAATGAACTACTTTGACAAGAAAGTACAGCTGGATTACTGCCAGTGAAGAATTGCGTGGTTTGTTCCATTTAAGAGGCAGCACATTTTTAACAAGACAAAATAAATAAAAGAGAAAAGAAACTAGAAAAGGTGCTAGAGATAAAGACAAGACCTTTTAGTATGTTTAACTTCATTGAGGTTTTTAGGAAAGTGCAGAAATTATTAAAAATTAGAAATTCATTATTAATAATCTAAGTTTTTAATAAAATATATTTTACAAATATAAAACTTTAAAAGAGAAAGCATAATGTGACTTACTAATTTGATCATTTGGAGCATCCATTTAATAATTTAAAGCAAACACATACATAAAAACCTATAAAAAAAATGTAGGTATTTATTTATAAATCCTAATTTAATTTTAAAATATTTAAAACACAATCAGATTTTTTTTTTTTTTTTTTTTTAGTACTTAAATAAATCACACATGGAAAACAAAATTTTTAACAGAATTAATTATTTTTTTATTTTTATTTTTACTACTACGCTATAAAAATGCAAACTATAAGATAATTACAAATAATTGCTTTTATACCTTTTTTATTGATTGAGAGATTCATAATAAGTACCTAATAATCAATTAAAAAATCTAACATTACAGAATACATAAAAAAAAATAACTATTTTGTCTTGTACATTCATTATATATTACAGTACAGATTTGAGACAGACTTTCAATATTATTTTAGATAAACAAGCAGACTCAAATGAATTTATCACACAATTATAATTTCCAGGGAAAAATTTAGAGAGATTTTTTATATATTTAGTAGAAATACATGGAAACAAAAATTCAACGTAAAAAAAATTACAATTAATTTCAATGTACCACATTAAGTAATAAAAAAAATAAGAAAATTACAAAATAACCCAAATACTTTTTATTATTTTGCTAATAAATTATAGAAGTTGAAAATTAAAATGTATTTATGTATTCTGTTAAAATGGTTGATTGATTATTTTGATTAATAGAAATAATACATAATGTAGGAATTTCTTGAAAACAAATTAATTTTCTAATTGAAAATTTGTATAATTTAGGTAATTTATTTTACATAACTTTAATTATTTCCTATATAACATGCACATCAAATTGAAAATACCTAAAAAAGTAATTTATGTAATAAGAAATTCATGTATAAAAAAAAATATAATGTTAAAAAAATTTCATTATTTATGTATTTTTAGCATGCAAATTTGAAACATTGTTTAAAGAAATTATCATACAAATGGAGAATAGCATTATACATAAGAATGTTAAAATGCATACTTATCTATAATTATGTAATCAAAATGTATATATATTTTATATATATAGAGATATATAAAGAAAGAAATAACAAAATTCATTCTCCAATATGCCAACAGCTGTTAAATCAATTAACAACTATTAAATAGAATAAATTCAAAAAGCTATCAAAGTTTTTAAATTAAAATTGAAAATGACATTAGCTGTCACCCGTTGTTTCAATCCGAGGTAGCAGTTTAAATTATATTAACGACTTGCAATCCTGCACTTTTCTTCGTTTGAATAACATAATATATAATATATATATATAGATATATAAAGTACTTTATTTGTAATTGAAAATTAACCAAAAGATGGATGGATTTTTTTTTTTAAGTTAAAATGCTGTAAAGATTACTTTTAGAGAGTCAACCAAAACTAATTTTGCTCGTTATAATCACACACAAATAAAAAAAAAAAAAAGTAAATTTTAATTAACAATTAGTAACAATAAAAACAGTTTTATTTTAATTTCATAAGATAGACTGAATAACTTATATGGAAATATAATATAAAAGTATAATATAATTTGTGATTTCTACTGTACATATCTATTTTTCTTTTCTCCTTTTTACAGTTTCTCATGTATTTAAAAACTATCCAGAGGCAATTTAAGGTAAAAATATTTTATTAAGATTGGGCATGAAGTTTCAATAGAGAAAAAAGTATACAATAAGCAATAGAATAATTAAAAATTAATGTACACTGGATATATTTTATTCATATAATGAATTCTGTGAAATATGATATATTTAATACATTTACAAAACATTAAATTTTTTTTTTTTTTTAATAGTAAATTTTTTTAAATAAATCATAAAATTTGAAACCTTCATTAATATAAAGTATTTATAAATTATATTTTGCATCTGTAGCAGAACTATAACTAAAATTTATATTTGAGTGTTGAACAAAATTGTATGAGAACATTATTACTTTTATATTTTAATAGCTAGTTTTGTTAAAATTTTTTGGACAAAGCTAAATTAAAAAAATAAATTTAGTCAATTTGATATAAATTATTATACTTTAACAACATACTTCGACAATTTTTAATGTATAAAAATTCATTTCAAGCACTAAAAATTAATTATTTTTTAATATTTTTATAAAAATACAATACAAAAATAAATGCATCACATATATTTATTTATGTGAATTTATCTATAATAAAATACTTTATAATGAGTTTTGCAAAGGTTTATTTCATATCATACACGTTGCAGATTCAATAAAAATTTAACAAAAATTGTATTTAGTTTAATGAGATTTTAAAAAGTACAGTTAATTAAAAATTATATTAAGTTCAATTATCATTTCAAGAATAGTAGAGAATTATTAGAATAAGCAAAAAAATTTTTTAAATAATTTATATAATCAGAATTGGTAAATGAAATTTATGTCAATAGTTTTTAATCAAGAAAGAATTTTAATAAATATCTCCAGAAGTCATGTAACTTTTAAAAAAGATTTGATATTCTTAAATTTTGCAAGGTCCAGAAAAAAAACAAAAGAGATAGTTAATAATTAGAAAAATAAATTTTAATAAGTTTTGAAAAAAATTGCAAAAAATATAAGATACATTTTAAAATTTCTCCAGACAGGAAAAATGTTCAAAAAAATATTTAAGATAATGGAAACAAATTTTCATAGTAAAATAATAATAATTTTTTTGCGTAAGAAAAACTTAATAAATTCATACAACAAATAATTTATAATTATCTGCTGAATGCAATAAAAATATTTGAGTTCTTGATATTGATATTTTACTTTCTGCACTTAGTTTCGTAATAATTTAATCAAACTAAAAACTAGTAAGAAAATATTGAATAATTTTATTTCGATCAGATTTTAAAACGTATTTCAATCGATTTAATGCATTTAAGAGCACACAATGCAAATAATTACTTCTGATTTCTAACCTCCCTCTATTTTTCAAACGCAAACATAAGCGATAGCAGAACTCACGATGTCTTGTTTACAAATCAGTTTAAGATTTCATGTTGCCTCCTACGAACAAATTTATGCGCTAAAGTAAATTTTATGATTACTTACATAAAATTGGCATCATAATTTTGTAAACGGCAGAACTCTGTGATTGATATCAATCAACAAATAAATATTAAACTAAATATTAAGGGACATAATTTTTTCGGGTCGCAAAGTCGCAAACATTCCTATTTAAGAAGGGGTCAAATTACATTCAAGACTTCCACCATATATCCTTTAGTTTACTAGACGGTTCACAGATGGCATATTCATACGACCTTTATCACGTGGCTCTTACGTATATAAAGTAATTGATATTTTTATTGAAAATATTTTTAAAGTTTTGGTAGCATCTTAGAAATAGAAGTATCCCAAAGGTTTAAAATGAAATAGCTTTGGGTAATTATTTAGAATTTTTTTCTTTTTTAACAGAAGAGAAATTTTTAATCGCATTCAACGTGTGCACTGTACGTGTTTCATGGTTTTATTTTCCATAGAAATTTCTTGTCAGCAAAAAAATATTTTCAAATCATATGTCCAAAAAAACTATAAATATAATTCCTTACTATAGAGTGAGAACAATATACATTCCTTACAAGCAGGACCGGGTTTAGATGAAAAGAGGCCCACTTATGAGGCCCTTTCACATCCCATTTTTAAGTTTGTAAATTACTTATTATGTTTGTTTATTATTAATATGTGTAGAATTTCTCCTTATTTTTAATTCAGTGTTTTAGTGTTTACTGTTTTTAAAATAGTGTAATTATAATTTTGCTAACAATTTGAATGTAGGCCCTCTTGATCTTGAGTCCCTAGCCTGAAGCTTAGTTAGCCTATAGGAAAATCCGGCCCTGCTTACAAGTCATGCAAGCAACTTATTTGTTACTGATTGCATCAAGTATTCTATTCTTTTCTTCCTTTTTTTTTCTCAGTTAATGCATAATTACTTTTTGTCTGTAAATTAAAGATGATTTAACTTAATAAAACAAATATTTAAATTTATAAACGCATATTAATGTAATTATTTCCTTAGATATTTTTTTTTTATATTGGGATGATAATCGTTTTTGTACAATACTAATGCTACATTAAATGTATTATTCAATTTATTTTATAAATTATAACTATAAATTTCCTCATTAGCTGGGCACAGTAAATAAAAATTAGTTATGAAAAAAAAAGAATTATATTGGGCATATCAGGAAGAAGAAAAAATGGCATATACTGAGAAAGTATATACCATTAACCGATATTTTTCGTTAAAATACGCTCGAGAAGAGCTGTTCAACGATAGGTAGTGTAAGGTGATAACACATATTTAGTTATCTCTTATTATAAGTTATTTCAGGTAATTTAAATGATGAAATTAAAATTATGAAGTTTTGATTATCACAATTCATCATTTAGAATAAAACTTATTAATAATAAAACGACAATACGAATTTTAGTAAACAACACCTGTGAATTATATATATAGAGAGAGAGAGAAAGAGATTTAAACTTTATCATTTTTAAATTCACAAATTTAAATTTCCCTTTTTTTTTAATAGAGGTTGAATTCAAAATAAGTTCCTAGATTAAAGCAATTTTTCTTTTCAATTGTTATTTTTATGTGCTATTTATTTGCGATATTCTATTGTTATTTCTAATATACGGTCGGATTACTTTTCTGTCATTAGAGCACAAAATTAACAACAGATTTTTCGTTTTGACGACGAAGCAAAAAAGTCAGCAATACAAACAGTTTCGAAAATAAACAACTCCTTTTCATCAAACGAATAGTTTTGAATGAAGTAATTTTTTTTTTTTTTTCATAATCTTAAGAAATATAAATTATAGAAAAGCGAGGAATATTTATAAGCGATGCAATATTTAACAAGGTTAACGGATTCATAAATAAAGCGATTCGAGAATTTAAGCTTTATAAAAGTTCTTAAAGCCATCAGCTTATAATATGAGGGAATTAATATATATGAGGAAAATTTGAGAAAACGATAAGCTTTAAAGTTTTATTATACTTTGAAATAATTAGTATTTAATTTTATTGTTTTAATCATTTGTTAAAACACCTGCAATTTATTAGACAATATTTTCACTTGACCGACTTATAATATCAAGATAATAAATGTAAGCTATCATGTAAAAAAAGTGACAATTGGAATTCAATACACATGTACATTGCAATCCTTCCTTCTGTAATGAAGAGATTAGAAATTAATTGAGGTAGCGTGTACGAACATCTTAGACCAGTGAGATTTTCGTCGCATAGGATTTCTCCTATGCAGCCTGATTTTCCTATAGGCTAACTAGGCTTCAGCCTAGGGCCTCAAGATCGAGAGGGGCATACATTCAAATTGTTAGCAAAATTAGAATTACACTATTCTAAAAACAGTAAAACACTAAAACACCGAATAAAAAAATATGGAGAAATTCTACACATATGACTAATAAACAAACATAAAAATGTATTGGTTAAGATCAATGCGTTTAAAACTTAAAATTCATAATAATTCATACTTAAGCTTTAAATGCGAATTATTATGAAATAAATTTATCTCAATTGAATTTGCTTTAATCTTCAATGTATTGAATGTATTTAATTTAATTTGATAGAAAATATGATAATTTTTATTGCATATTTTATTTTCGTGGGCAAAGATTTTTATTATTTGAATTTTGTTTCTTTGTAAATGTTGTGCGTTATGTTTGATTAGTTATTGTTACAAGTACTATATAGGGTGCTGAGAATAAATGTCCAAATAAGTGTTCTCGACTTTTTTTGTACCACATTTTTTTAAAGATTAGTACCAAACGCAACATGTTTCATTTAACATATTGATATATATCACAGTAATGATGTATTTTATTATCCTTCATGTAATTTACAAGCTTAGAATGGGAGGTGAAAGGGCCTCATAAGCGGAATAGCCTAGGGCCTCTTTTCATCTAAATCCGGCCCTGCACATATCCTTTAAATTCTTCCTGAAAAGCAATAACACAATGTCTCTGTCCATTAGGAAATGTTCATAGCATTTAATGTGAAACACATATACCTGATGGGGGAAAATAAAAAATAACGGGACTTAGTTTATTATTGTTGTTCCTTATCCCACTTGGTAGACAGCAACATCTAGACCAAGTCCATGAACCCGTATGGTCTGATGGAAGGATGGATGGGAAAGGGGAGGGGGTATCTTCTGTTGTGATGCAACACCCGTCGGTCTGACTTGGCTCCGTGATGCTTAATTTTTTTATGGGGTAGGTTTGTCAACCCTATGCCCAATAATCATATTAGACTGAGACCTAAGTCTTAAAGTGGATTCCGAACCGCAACAAACATCCGTGGCACCGCAAGGACTCGAACCCAAAACCTGTGGCTCCAAGCGCCAGAAGGCTAGTCACTCGGCCATCAGGACCTTAGTTTATTACAAATCCTGTTATTGAAAAAAAGATAATTAAATCGGATTTTAAAAACTTTTAAACTTTGCTCATGATTTTCAAGTATAAAAGTACAAATTCAGACTTTTCTTTAAGGCGACAGAACTCTATTTAGGCATCAAATAATTTTATAATACATAAAAATATTTCCTATTTTTATCAGACTTGAGTAATTTAGAAATTGGGTCTGAATGGCCGAGTGTCTGGCTTCCGGTGACACAGGTTTCAGGTACGGTTCTGAATGTAGATAACACAATCTTCTTAGATGTTTGTAGTGGTTCGAATTCACTTTAAGCCGTAGGTCCTAGTCACATATGACTGTCAAAGCAACACGGAACCAAGTCAGACTTCTACCTACTGGTGCTCCATCACAACAGAAGTTGCCCCCTTTCCCTCCATCCATGAGTAGATCACTCATGGGATGTCCATATCACTCTGCAGAACACTGATGATTAATCACAACACACAACAATTTAGAAATTTTATAATATAGTATAAGAATTAACAAAAATGAATAAATTCGATATTTATTAGAAATAGGAATTTGTGATATATTTGATATAAGCTTAATTCGAATGAATGTTATACACAAAATTTAGTGGGCTTCCGAAATCTTAATCATTTAATTATGGAAATTTTTTAAAAAGAAATATCATTGACAGAGATGAGAAGGGTACACAAATTTAAAGCTGACTTTATACGTAAAGCGAATGCAGATTACCAATAAAATAATATTGTTTATTCAGCTGTTTATACAGGTGTTTTCTTTTATCTCTCAACTAAGCTGTATTTCACGAGAGACCTGATGAAATACAAGTTTCAAACGGCTTCAAAAATGAGCTTGAAATGAAAAATTTGATATTAATTATTTCAAATTTAAAAGTATATTTTTAAAAATACTTCAACACTTTGCTGTTTCCACATATTATAACTTTTAATACTAATTATAAGGAAAAGAATTTATAAGCCAAATTGATTCAATCATCTAATATATTTATACATCGACACTATATTTATGTTGTGACTAATCCTCAGTGTCCAGCAGTGCGGAAGAGTCATCCATTCATATCTACTCATGGATAGAGGGAAAGGTGGCAAAAAGCTTCTGTCGTGATAGAGCACCCGCAGATGGAAGTCTGACTTGGCTCCGTGACGCTCTTATTGTCTTATGAGACCGGGACCTACGACTTAAAGTGGATTCCTAACCACAATAAATATCCATGACACCGCCAGGACTCGAACCCTGTGTCACCGAGAGGCAGAGCGCTAGACACTCAGCCATTATTTATTTATTCCAATACCTTTTTGTCTTGTCTTTTTCAGAATCTTCTTCGTCATCGTTTATTTCATATTATATTTTATCTATGTTTTATTATTTTAAGCATTTTATTATATATACTGTCGATGTATAAATATATTAGATGATTGAATCAATTTGGCTTATAAATTCTTTTTAAGCATTTTTTTATATAGTGTCTGTATAATTAGTATTAAAATTTGGCTTATAAATATGTGGAAACAGCAAAGTGTTGAAGTATTTTTATTACAAGCATTACACACACACACACACACAGACACAAAATATTAGAAAACATTTTTTTCGCAGAAAAATATTATTGAATATTTGTCGTTTCATAATATTATTTTATTTTTACAATGTAAGGAATGTTAAATTGATGTATTTTTTTTGAATAAGATTAAAAAGTTTTGAATATCCTGTATTTAAAAATTTTTTTCGATGTAAAAAATGAGAACAACCGGACAAAGAACGTGTTGAAAAAAAGTGAATGACATGTAAGACAATCATTTTAAGTTGAATCTTAGAAAGGATGTTTGTGCTTACCTTTTTCTCAATCCAAACGTGACGGCTGTGAATCATTGGTTCATTTCATTCACCTAGCGTGCTGACTGCAGATGGTTAAATAATCGTTTCCTCTGAGAAAAATTCTTTCCTTTTTTTTTTGCGTGTACTTTGACATCTAGTTGTCGATAAAGCATATTTTAGCGCGCATCTGATCATAAAAATTTCTTTTGTAGTTTTAATATTTTAGTAAAGAAATGCATGTTTTATAAAAAACTCATGTCTCAGTAATTTGTAGTAATAATGCGATATTTTAATATAACGTAGAAATTTAATAAATTAAAATTTTTTTTAAAGGTTCGATAATTTATAGATAAATATTATATAATAAGGAAAAGCAATAATTTGTATAAAATAAAAGTAATTTAAATCTTTGAATTAGAATAATCTGTATAACTTTTAAAGCAATACTTATTATAAAATAAAGTGAAATAATTCTATATATTTCAATAATTAATTCAATGTAGAATCAGGAAATAATTATTTCCTAACAATGGGAAATAATTTAATATAGAATCAATCAGAACAATTAAAAGAAATAAGTTGAAGCTTTTTTTTTAATGCATAATTAATTACTACTTTAAAAATTCAGACATTATAATATAATATATAAATAGGATTAACCTATGCATTAGAACAGGAAATCCTTTACCGGATTAAATAAGAGTTAGGAAGCCTAGTTTTCCTGCAAATATTTTTGAAGTAATAAATGATCACTAGTACTAGGACACGAAAAAAAGCAATAGGCAATAGTCTTTACCCAAATTTAATGTAAAAAAATTTGTATCTTTTTATTGGGATGCTATTTAATTACGTGTTAATGGGGAACAATTAAAATATTTAATTTATTAGTCCAAAAGAGGCCTTTAAATCATTATGTAACTGTTGTTTTAGTGTATATGGCAACATCTTTTACAGCGCATTTTTATATTGATAGAACTTCATCAGTAGTGGCCAAGAATTGTCCTGTGTGGTTGAATTTCCAACCTTCCTTTTATTTTGATATTAATTTTTGATTTTTGTCAAGTTAAATATGGACAAAAATCAAAAATTAATAAAATAAGTTATATAAAAATACAATAAATAATTGTTATATAACTGATCCCATCAAAATTAACCTATTTCCCTGTTTCACAATTGAAAATTACCAATTAAAAAATATTCAAATACAACCAGACCTTTTCGAAAAGTGATATGAAATTTGAGCTTTAGGAGCGATTTTTTTTTTAAGTAACAAAAAAGATTTAGTTTTTGTTTGATTACGTTTTATTCAGGCTATAATGATATCAACTTAACGAAACAAACACAAAATTAATTAATAGAAAACAGAAATCCTTTCACTAATTTCAATTTATCATGTGTGAACATACTTTGCTGGACGAATATGCATGGGGGAGTATATCAATGTTCAATAACCAAGAAATTTATGAAACAATCGGTCAAAATACTCCAAGAACGGGAGTTCTGCATTTTAAGGTTCCGTCTGCTTATTTTTTCTCTTACGGTTTTCGCCAAATCCCCTCCTAAACAAACAATGATATGTCTGCTGTGATGACACAGTACTGAAAACTTTTTGGAGACGCCACTGAC
Organism: Caerostris extrusa; assembly: GCA_021605095.1. NCBI lineage: Eukaryota > Metazoa > Arthropoda > Arachnida > Araneae > Araneidae > Caerostris > Caerostris extrusa. The sequence continues at coordinate 89,661 of BPLR01003573.1, read as the reverse complement.
TTCTAACCAGAACAATATCATACATATTGTGTTATCATACATATTGTGATTATTGTGTTATCATATAGTTCACACATGATAACACAATAAATAAACTTAAAAATTAAAATATCTTTACATAAATTGCCCTTGAGAGCTGATAGTTAGCTACAAATAGAATTTTTTTTTTTTTTTTTTTAAATTCAGGGCATATAGTGCTTTTTTTTAAAAAAAAAAAACAATTTTCACAAAAATAATGAATTGTCTTGCAACTTTTTATCACGATATCTGGAGGATTTTATTGGAGTTATATCTTTTTAGGTTTTTAGTTACATCTTTATTTTTTATATGCATCAAATATTTGCAAATCAATGTCAGAGTTTTGAATAGATTAGAAAAGTTTTATTAGTGCAGAAGACATATGAAAAGTTTTTTTAATGAGGAATAATGTATTGAATAGTTTTTCAACCTATTATATATTTTTTATGACAGATAATTTTAATTAAAGAAAACTAAGCCGCACACACATGTGTCAGTGTCTATGAATGGATCATTATCATAATACATTTGACAAAATACAATATGCGTTGCATAAAACTGATTTTAAGTTTATTTAAGAGTTGAATTCCAATGGCATTTGTGAAGTCCTATCATACTCAATTTACACTGTTAATTAATAAAAGTAAATGGAGATTAAGGGAGCCTCTTTTTTAAATCATTAATTTAGAAATATTTTGTTTTTTTAAAAATTAAACACAAGCAAAATGTTTAAATTTTTGTGTTTAATGGTAATAACATGAAGTTAGTAAGAATAATCCAACATTTGAGGATTTCTTTTTCAAATAACATTTTATTATCCCAAAGTATGGGTAATAAAAATTTGACAATAGAACCTAGGTAAAGTCATCGGTTATACCGCGCTTTTTCTTTGTTTACCGACAGGCCCGATATAACAAGAAATTGCTGTATTTTTACATATAAAATACAAGTTACGAAGAAAGACATTCTTATGGTATTTGCTGCGTATTTTCAAGGTACCCAAATCAATATTAAAATTCTAAGTAAAATTTGCTGTTAATTTGAATCCTTTTATTTATAGACACTTTATTACATATTTCTTTAATTTTCAATGCCAGCTGCTTGGTTTTAGCCCGTTACCGTTAATAAAGAACGATATAGATGAGTAGCTAATAGAAAATGTTTCCCCAAAATTAATCTTTTGTTTATTTTCTTTAATGAAGAATATTATAATCTTATATATATATATATATACTAACAGAATGCGGCATATGTTGTTATGCCAAAAAAAAAAAAAAAGTATTGTAAAAAATTGCATATAGCGAATATATTCTCCATGTTCCAATATATGTGCATATTAATTTTCACGGTTATTGTTTGAACGATATGTAAGATGAGATGCTGCAGCACCATATGGTGGTAAATAGCATTAAAGTGGATAGCGCGAACATTTTTCCGCACTCTAATACATATTTGTACCAATTTTCATAGCGATTGGTTGAACGGTATAGAAGTTGATATAGTGCAGCACCATCTGGTGGCGACTTACAATAAAGGGTATAGCATAAAAACATTTTCCATGTTTTGTCAAACACACACAAATATTTCATCAAAAACGGCCAAGCCGTTTAGGAGGAGTTCAGTGACAAACACATGTACAGAAGAATTTTATATATATGTATATAGATACATCTTTTTATAAAATCTTCGCTACAACTACACAATTCACATGAATGTTTTCATTCACAATTCATATTATCTTCTTATTGTCCAATAAAACCGGATAAGCAGCTTTTGATAGTGGCTACAAATTCATTGCACAACAAGGTTAGCAACAATTCGAATACTGGTATTTCCCCATCGTGGCAGCATTTATACATCTCCAGAATTCATTGTTTTTAATCATCAAACGTTAATTACGTTATTCTAAGTTGCCATTTATTTTGTTATTCTTAGATCTAACGTTTCTCATTTTCCGCTTGGTTTACCTTTTCTCTATTCAACACAAACGGATCTTTCTATTCTTTCTTTGTAAGTTTCACGCTAATTCATTTCAAAATTAAATTGTCTTCCATTTATTTGTAAAAATATTTAAATACACAGACATTTTTTATTACTATAACTTCAACATCATTAATTATTCTTTTGAAAAAAATTAAATAAAATTAACAGCCAAGTTCCGAATAAGGAAAGATTACGTATATATATATATTTTTAATAAGCTGAAAAGAATAATAATTAATTATAAAAAAACCTGTCATATTAATATTTTTTATGGGTCTTTACAAAACCAACATATTTGCATTAAAATATTATAATTAAAAACAAAGAATGTATTTTCACACCAACACTGAAATATTTATAAAATTAAAAATTTATATATAAACAATTATCCACTCTGTTGACGACGATGTAATTTATCATTCTTCACTCGCTAACAGCCAAGGAAAAAAATGGAGGAATTCTATCTGATATTTGTACTGTCTTTTATTTTAATGATTAGATAAAAATAATGGGAGTGCTATCATCAAAGCAATGAAAATGTATATAAATCAGAACAGTATTTAATTAAATATTTACATTATTTTGTTATACAAAGTAAATCATCTAAAGTAAAAAAATTCGTTATGGTGGTATGTCTACCATGAATTTTCTATTTATATTATTTATAATGGAGTTACTCAAAGGCTGTGAGAACGATAATAGCAGTATTATTAATAATAAAAGTTGGAAAAATACTCATCTGTGGTTTTTTTGCAGTAATACAGATAAGAATTCGAGATAATAAAATAGTTTCATTTAGTACAGTAATACTTTCACAAATATTTTTTTTATTCTATTTTCTCGCAGATAAAAAAAAAATCAGTGTTACAACATAATTCATCTTTTGTGTTAAGAAAGTTGCTGCACTAAATCGAAAATTATAAACGAAAAAAAAAAAAAGTATTATCTAAAAACAATAATTACAACATCTTCTTTTTCGAAATTGTTATTATTCACCAAAATAAAAAAAAATGATATTTAATAAACAAAGATTAAGAATTTATTAAGTCAAGCTCTGAATTATAATTTATTTTCCAGAATTCTATTGTATGGTCAAGGATCTTTCATATAGTCAGTCGTAAACCTAAATGAACATAAAAAAAAATCGTAATTAGTAAAATAAATTATCATAAAAACAAATATTGAACATTAGTAATTTAAAAAAAAAAATTTACATTTCAAAAGTTTATTAAAATCTAGGATATTATTTATGAGCTCAATATAGAGTTAATTATTGAGAAGTTAGTTAATTATTATAAAACTGAGTTATTTAATATAAATTTATCATAACAAATCAGAAAAAAAGCTATTGAAATATTATTTTGAAAATTCTTTCTTTAATGTGCATTAGAAGTTTGTCAATAATTTCTGCGCTAAATGGCAAAAAGAGACCAATATTTATACCATGGAAAATCATTTGTTTCTTCAAAAATTCAGGACTTAAATGGAACTCAGCTAATTCAAAACTTTGAAGAATCAAATTTTATAAATTCTCGATTTTTAATTAACTTACAGTTGACTGTAATTTTTTTTTTATTGCTGATGGCAAATTTACAGGACAACATACATCATTAAAAATAAATAGAAAGAACAAGATAGAAACAAATGACACCAATAAATCCATCCACAAGTCTGGCAATCAAGAAACAGGAGCCAATGTAGAACAGGAAGCAAGGTGAGACGTATCCATTTCGTTGATTGTAAATTATCTTCTATTAACTTACCGCTCAAAAATATTTATTCAATTTGAATTTATCAAACAGATAATTCGAAATTGATCAATATCAGTTTGTGAAGTACCTAACCTCTCAATTATTAGTCTAATTGTTAATAATTAAAATGTTATTATTTTAAAAATAATGGTTTCAGCTATTTATTTATTTGTCCCCATTCTTAAAAAAAATACCAATCATATATGTATACAAATAAAATATGTAGTTTTTGTTAATATTTTACATTTTGTATTATCATATAATGACTAATCAGAATAGCATTAATTGACTATTAAAATATTAAATATAATGTTAATTAATGCTGAAAAATTATATCCAGTAAAAATGTTCTATTCAATTATTATAATTTTTTTAAAATATTCTATTAATAATTATCTAATTAGTTATCGTAAAATCTGTAATCATTAAATATAATATATTAAATAAATACTTATAATCATAATATAGAATTGTTCAAATATTTTGGCAACTCTTTTGAATCTCTAATTGTTTAATTAATTAATTTAGCATTCTGATTGTATTTTTTTTTTTATAAATTCTGAATAAATTTTTAAAACTTTTTCAAAATTTTCTTATTACTGAATATATTTCAAAAATTTGAAGACAGCTTAGATCACGATGAAAATGGCAGTACTTTTAACATTCATTCAAGCGTTCAACTTTTATTAGAAACTCTTAAACTGCGATAAAACATTTTATTTTCACATTTCCTGAATCCTTTTCTATACGTTTACACGAATTTTATAAAAATATAAAATTATTTATTGTTCTGTTCTTTTAAAATTACAAATCTATTTTTAAGATTGTTGTTTACGGTCGAAAAGCAGGTAGTTCTTTATGAAATCGTATTTTTGTTTATTTTTAAGTTTCCAATAGCGCAGCTGGTAAAGTAAATAAGTCTAGAGAGAATAAAAATGAATTTGTTCAGGGTTGATTGACTTGAAAGGCATGTATTTTTAGGATTCGTGGCGAATGATCACGCAGATGTTTTTAAGGCATTTCAAGACATTTCTATCAGAAACGAATGTTATTTATTTATTTTTTATTTGGTATAGAATCTATACTATATTCACATCTACACTAAAGATGGTATAGATGCGAATTCATCATTTTTCTGATGAATTATTCTAATCAATCTAGAAAGTAGTGTTTAATAATTTTTATATTAAAATAAATGTTTGAATAAGATATCTTTCTGATTGTCAGACGAAACTCAATTTTGTTTTTGATATGCAATGTAAAAAACTCGTTATACTTATTTATACAACTTCACTTTTTTTAAATATTTGCATCTGATAAATAATAAAAATATATTTATTACTTTAAGCAAAAGGTAATGGAGTTTATGATTATGAAATATGCTAGCAGCATTCATTCATTTGTTCAACTTTCAACAAATTATTCGGTTGTTTTCAGAAAGATTCGTCCGTGCATTTTTTCCAAAGAAAAAGGTAACAAAGTATATAATTATAAAATATGCTAATATTCATTCATTTGTTTAATTTTCTACAAAGTATTCGATTGGTTTTCAGAAAGATTTGTGAATTTTTTCAAAGCAAAAAATAATGACTTATATAATTATAAAATATGTTAACAGTATTCATTCATTTGTTTAATTTTCTATAAATTATTCGATTTTTTTCAGATTTGTGCAAGATTTGTAGAAAAATTTGTGCATTTTTTCAGAGCAAAAAGGGAATGGAATATATAATTACAAAATATGGTATCAGTATTCATTCATTTGTTCAACTTTCTGCAAAATCATTCGATTGTTTTCTAGAAAGATTTGTGCATTTTTTTCTTGTGTAACTTATCATTAAAATTCTTTATAAATCAAAAATATTTCCTAACATTATTGCATTATTTTTTTTTATTTTAAGATGCCGATTTCCCTTCAACTTATGGTGAAAAACTACATTTCAAATTTAGCTTGCACATTTTTTAAAGATTCAAAGCTATTATGCAAACAATTTCAATGATTCCAATATAATGGTTTAAAACAACATTATGTATTTCAATGACGAATTTCTGTAATATTTTCACTTATTTGAATTTTATTAAGTTATATTTTTCAATAAATAAAACAAAATAAAATTACATTATGGCATTTATTTTAACATAAATTCTTCTAACAGTTAAATAACATGAATAATTTAAAAATATAATATGAAGAGATATTTATTTAAAATCAAAAATAAATATTATTTATCATTGACAGATTTTCAATACTATTTCTGAAACGGAGTTACATTCCATAAACATGCACTATTACGAGTAAACTTATAGTTAATCCAAAAAAATTATAAGTCCAATACATTTCTGTTGCATCTTTTCAAATTAAAACATGACTATGGCCTTATATTTTGCACTACACTTAAAATTCATGAAGAGGACATCATTTTAGAAATCAATGTGATATTGATTAAAAGATCTCTTGTCTTTTAAATTTCAATAATATACTCATTATTATAGATCACAGATTGTCAAACTTTCTATAGAATTTTCTGAGAATTCTAAATTAAATAATCGAGGTGCTACGATATTTATTAATTAACCTCAATAGTTATTTGATTTGGGGGTAAATAAGATTATAAAAGTATCATTAAATTGTTAATTGTCGTTTCGTTAATATATAAATTGTTATAGAAATGAAAAAAATGAATTGCAAACTTTCTGAATTCTAATCTAGGTTCTATGATATTTATTACCCAAGTTCAATAAGTTATTTGATTTGGAGGTAAATAAGATTATGTGCTATCGTAGATCACAAAAAAAATTATTTTTCTTTGAAATATGACGCAGATCTTGACGAGCGCACGTTCTATGAAACTGTTTTTCAAATGAAATAAACTTCCTGGCTTAGTATTGTGCGTAAAAAAACATACTCAGATGATGTAGTGGTAAAGTAGCAGCTGATTAATTACCTTTTTCACTTCCGCACCATTTTTTTTTTCTGAAAAATAATTTTCTAGTCTTACGTGTTTAAAAAAAAACTATTGTAAAAATTCGTTGTATGTATACTAGAAAGAAATGAGACGAAATCTTGTCACTGTGACATTGTCATCACTGTGGCAGATTATGGGGTTTTCTTAATCACTTTTGTTGTTCGGGAAAAATTTTTATCGTAATGATTTAGTTGCATGAAATACATGACTTAAGTATAAAAAAATGAATAAATATTACAAAAGGAAATTCTTTATATAATTCAATTAAATAACACTAAAAAAATGAAATTAGTCATCACCGTAATAGTACAAATGAAAAATATGTGGATATATGACAAACCTATGGTATCTATTATTTTCATAATTTACAATGAAAATTTGTAATTTTGAAACGAATCTTTTGTTATTAAATAGAAAAACAAAATATAGGCCATTTAGGTATGTAGTTGATAAACATTTTCTTTTCAGAATCAGTGCACCAAATTCAAAGTATATATATATAAAAATTAACTCTTCTGAATATTCGAAGCCCGACTCGAGGCTCAGTGCCAACGCTGGTGAGTATTACGGCTAAGGTTCAATCGTGGTCTCGTGGTCTCAAAATCTCACCTCAACTGCCACTTACCGCACTGGACCACAGTTAAGGACCCAGTTACTGGTCACAGTTACCAGTTATAACCGCGACTCTCGTGGTTATAATTAAACCTTATATTCGGCCTTTCCTGACAATCATTCGCCCTCGAAATGAATTACTAAAAAGTTATAAAATAAGGCAATCATTATAATAAACATCATTGGAAATTTAAAGAAATCATGCACATGATTATCTAGCTACATACTCAGCAATGACTAAATAAGTCAATTAATTCAATATACATAAAAATCAGTAAACAACATAAAAGTCAATTAAATTCATTGTAAACAAATTGGAATTAAAATTAAATCAAATTACTTATATAAATCAGTAGCAAAACAATAAAATCAAATAATTCAACATAAAAAAATCAGTAAATACCAATTAAATCAAGTAAATTCAAATAAATGAAATCAGTTAAAGTTATATCAAGTCACTCATATTGAATTATCATTTTCCGTAGGAAATTGTCTTTATACAGGCACGTCTTGATTACGTCTTAGGTCAGAGTCACTAAGTTCATTGCCTGAAACGTCAGTAAATTCATCTGACGAGTCCTCTCTATCAGAATCAGTTTGATTCGGCCATACCTTTAACTGGCTTACATGTGCTGTAGTAGAGTAAGAATGTCCTTTGCTCTTTTCTCCAAGTTGAGTAACTCTGTAGGTATCGCCTGGTAGCACATCAGTTATTATTAAAGGACCTCTATATTTTGGTTGGGTCTTTTGTTGGTTCTCCTGTCTGTATCGGAGTCTTTTCATAACCACAACTTGCCCTGACTTATAACTGGTAGTTCCGCACTTTTTCTTGTCGTAAGCATCCTTCATCTTTTCCTGCATATTTTCTATCCGCTCGCGAATAGAGGGTTGAATCTCTGCAGGATCAGTCCATGCTTCTGTACTCTCATCAGCTTGTTTTCTTAAAATGCCATCGTTGATTCTTGGTGAGTAACCGTGTAACATTTGGAAAGGAGTTTTGTTGGTTGTTTTTTTTTAAAGCGTTGTTTCGATTTCTTTCCACTTCTTTTGTTCTCAAGTCCCAGTCTTTGTATCTATGATCTTCCATGGACGTTGCGATGGTTGGGATAATGGTGCGATTAGCTCTCTCAACCATCTCATTACCTTGCGGGTGTTTTGTGGAGTTTAGAGTATGAGCTATACCATTTTCTCGACAAAACTTCTCTAAACTTTGTGAAGTGTAACTGGAACCCCCATCACTAATCATTCGATACGGTAAACCAAAGTCGCTGATGAAGTTTTTCAAAGCTTTTTGAATGTAGCTGTTTTTTGTACTTTTCACTGGTATCAACCGTAAGAAACTCGTGAAATTATCTATGATGACCAATAAATGTTGGTTACCTCTGAACTAGTTACAAATGGACCTAAGTGATCGATGTGAATTATTGAAAATGGTCTCTTTCCAGGCTTAATAGGATGTAACAGTCCTTGTTGCTTACCTCCAGGAACCTTGTTCATTAAACATTCTAAGCACATCGATATGTGTTTCTTCAAGTAGCGCTTCATTCTTGAAACCAATACAATTCTCGAATTTTACTCACAGTTCTATCAACAGAGAAATGTCCGCTTAAATCGTAAAACTTGACCACAGTACTTTTGCGCATGGATCTAGGTATAACATAAAGTAGCTTTTCTTTTCCATTGTCTTTTACAGATCGATACAACCTTTCTCTTGAAAAAACGTAATTCGCAGTTATTTGACTTTCGTCTTTTGTTCTTTCATATTTTCTTTTTAAAAGGAAATGATCTTATCCAATTGAGGATCTCCTCTTTGAATCATAAGGACTTGTTCATCAACAGACATCGTTAGACAAACTTCCAGATTTCTTTCAATCAAGTCAGTCATCGTATCTTCGGCTTCCAAGGTAGGAGCTCTACTCATTGCATCTACATGAGACATCTTTACTCCTGGTCTGTGCCTCACCTCAAACTCGCACTCTTGAATGAGGTTGCCCATCTAGCAATCTGAGGATTTGTGAACTTTTTGCATTCATGTAAACTAGAGCCTGACAATCGGTGACGACGGTAAACTTTATTCCTAGCAAGAATTGTCGAAGTCTGTCCAAATCCACACTATCGCCATCAATTCTAGCTTGCTGGAATGATAGTTCTTCTCAGCTGGTGTTGTTTTTACTGACAGCATGCACTAGATTCCAGCGACTATCTGCTCCTTTTTGTAGGAGTACACCCTTCGAGAGTCCCTCAGATGAAGCATCGGTATGTACTTCAGTTAATGCTTCTGGCTGGTAATGAGCAACTATAGGTTTGTTCGTTAAATTACTCTTGAGTTCTCGAAAGGCATTTTCCGGCTTTTCTGTACATTCAAAGTCCTTGCCTTTCAGAGTTAAACAAGTTAGATGTACTGCCTTCTCAGCATACTTCGGAACAAATCTTCTGAAGAAACCAGTCAAACCCAAGAAACGGCGAACTTCGTGAACATTCTTGGGTTTGTGGAAAATTGGCTATTGCTTCCACTTTTCTCTCTCCTGGTTTTATTCTTTTCTTCGTTAATCACGAAGCCCAAAAAGTCAACTTCCTTCTTCCCAAATTCGCATTTGATAATTTGATAGTCAAGTTTGCTTTTCTTAAACATTTAAAACTTCTCTCAGTCTTTTTCATCATCTCGTACCAATTTTTGGCAGGTATTAATATATCATCTAAATAACATATGGCTTTCGTATTCAGTAGTGGTCCTAAGACATGGTGCATTAACCTCTGAAACTCGGCTGTTGCAGTAGCTAACAAAAACCATCCTTTCAAATTGACCTGTTTCATCCGGTGTTATGAACGTGGTTTTTAATTTTGATTCCTCACTCAGTGGTATTTTTGTAAATATCCGTGAGCGCAATCTAGCTTTGTGAATATTGTGGAAGTTGCTAAATATTCAAGTAAATCATCTATTCTAGGTAACGGAATTTATCTTTAATTGTTCGACTATTTAACTTCCTGTAATCAACAACTAACCTGTGCTCCCTTGTTTTCTTTTTGACTAATAGTACCGACTAGCATATGGCGAACGTATTTCAGAGACAATACCGTTTTCCTTCCATTCCTTCACTACATCCCTGATGATCCCTCTCAGTTGCATTCGTCTTATAAGGCCGTGTACTAATGGGTTTACTCCCCTCTACTTCCTTAATACACATCTTAGGTAGTGTCTTACACCCTAATTCACTCAATTCCACTGCAAAACAATCCCTAAACTCATTGACCAACTCTAAAATTTCCCTTTATTCTCAATTGTTGTTCCTTCAAATCTAATTTCGCTCATTTCGATTAAGGGCTTATTTTCCTTTATTACATTCATGTAACAACTCTCCTCATTAACCAAACAATTGGCGTCCAACTCAATTACTCTTCCTACACATTGGTTTCCCTTCAATAAAACATCCTCATTCCCGATATTAATAATTGGAACTATGGTTTCAACCATCTTTTTTCTAACAAGGAATCACAACACCCTTTCTTTTCCCTCTATAATTACTAAGCCGTCATTCACCAAAGTTGTTCGAGCTCTAACAAAATTCACTGAATTTCTTTCAAGTATTACTTTACTAGATGTTTTCAATTCTTTTATGTCCGAATTTTTTTTCACATTTCATATTAACAAAAAAGGGTTATCCTCTGCATAATAAACACGAAATTTATTCCCAATGCGAGCAAACGATATGTCTTCCCGATCTAAAAGGGATCTCCCAATTAACAAATCGTGCGGTGAGGCGTCGTCTCGAACAATAAGCATTTCGACCCCTTTTACTTTAACGCTATCCAGAGAAATATCTACTTTCGCCTTTCCTAGTGCACGTGCTGCACACATCCACACATCTTAATATTACGTATATTACGTTTGAAGCTGATCTATTTTCAACTCTAGTCTCTTAGCTACGGAATCCCTACAAATGACGGAATCGCTCCCAGTATGAATCAGAGCTGTAAACTCCAACGGACATTTGTTTATCCTACCAATTTTAATGTAAGATGATTCCTTACTCAATCCGTTCTCACTAGTCGTCGTTAGGCTATGACTCTTTTCGATACATGGCTTTCTTCACCCTCGTTCAATTCCCTCTCCTCGAGTGTTAAAATTCTGCTCTTTATTCATTCGATCAAATTTTGTTTTGGACAAAAATGTGTATTTTCGTTACAAACGAAGCATCTATTGTTATCTATCTGCATGGAATGCCGCAATTGTGTGTGACCGCTGTGTTTATTATTAAAACTTCCGGTTGTAAAACGTTCGTTCCTGAAACTGGGGGTTCTTTTTATTATACCCCGTCGGCTCATTCCGTGGGAATTTCTGTCTAGGCCCAAAATCGCATTCTTTTTCATACATATTTTGATTTAAATTTGGGTAATTCGCTTTCATTTCTTACACTTTCATATTCATCAAGTTTATCAGCTAATTCGGATGATTTAATTATTCTCACCCATTCATCCACAAAATGCTCTTTTACTACAACTGGAACTTTTCTTTTTAATTGGTCTGTTATAATTAATTCTCTAAGACTATCAAAAAGTCATTCACATTAGTGCCGCGTAACCACTCATCGAAATAATTTCGTAACTCATACGCGAAATCTCCCCATGTATTTTTCGGTAGTTTTGTGTGCCCAAAGAACTTTTGTCTGAATTTATCCGCGCTTAATTTAAACTTTTTTAATAACAAATCTTAATATACCCATAATCATTCGAAAGTTCTTCCGAACTCTTGCGATAATTTGGTTAATCTCATAGGGCAATAAATTCACTAAATGACTAACCCAATTCTCATGACTTAAAATTTAAGCGTTTCGCTTGTCGTTCAAACAATATTAAATAAAAACTTATGTCCCCATCGCTCATTTCATAGCGTTACATTATTTTTTAGTTATCCTGCAATCTCTAGAAATTTCATTTACGTTTCTATTTTCTCTAACACGTTGCTATGCTGTATTTTTAATTTTTCTAATTCGTATTGTCTTTTTAACTCGCTCTCCTCACGCTCCTTTAACTCGTGCTCCTTTAACGCGCACCTTTCTTCTCTAGTAGAAATTAAAGTTTTTAGTAATTCACGCGTAAATTCCTCATCATAATATTCACTTTTAGTAATTAATTCTTTTATTTCGACAACAACTGCGTTATCGGGTAATTTTACACTTAATTCTTCTGCTAAAGAAATTAAATCTATCTTTTTTCGCTTTTGCGAGATATGCCATTTTTTTTTTTTTTTACACACTTTAAATTTTTAACTATTGAACACTATTTCAATTCCTAACAGTTTAAAACATAAAATCAAATCAATTCTTAAAATCTTCAATACAATTTTACACAGAAATTAACTCCTCAAGAATTTTACACAGAAATTTAAAAAATAATAACTTGCACCAACACTGAGTTTCTAGAAATTCATGCCACATACCTTAAATCGCTTGAGTAAGCCTCTGCTAACCACATCCGGTCCTCCAGGGTCAATCCCACTTCTGAAGTGTAAGCTACTATACTAGCAGCTCATTGTGTCAGAATGGAATACTTTCTTTTTAATAATATTAATTTCTTTATTTATACAATTACTATATACATACACTTGGCACCCTGTGCCTTTTCTACAATACTATTTACATCTAAAGCCAAGAGCCGGTCCCTGACCGTCTGTTTTGATCTGACGCTCCTAGCATTCACCTCGTGGTTTCAAAATCTCACCGCAACTGCCACTTACCGCACTGGACCACAGTTAAGGACCCAGTTACTGGTCACAGTTACCAGTTATAACCGCGATCTCGTGGTTATAATTAAACCTTACAGGTCAAATTAAATGGAAACAATTAAGACAATGCGTATATACAAAATAACGTTTTGCAAATCTGCTCTCAGCAAGGGAAATATTAAGAATCCAAGGGAAATCCCTTTTAGACAAACCCATCTCCTCTTATTTTATATTAGGATGGTAAGAAAATTATGTCGTTTTTCTGTTACTTCAATTGAAATGTTCATTATTTCGCTGTTCTTTGTGCGATTTATGCAGTTTTGTTTTTAATCGAAAGTTAGTATTTCCACGTTAGGATTTTTATTATTTTAGGTGTTTTTAATCATTAAATTTTGAGAAATAAGGTTATATAATGAATCAAGCAAAACTTTATTTCAGGCACTCTAGGATTTATGAGTTCCAATTAGGTCATAATGCTGAGGAAACTCATAACAATTTGTTTCGTCTTTGGACCTTTTAAAGTTAAAGTGAGTGCAGTCCAAAGATGGTTTGAAAAATTCAGGTCAGGTGACTTGAAGCTTCAAAATCAATCTCGCATCGAAGAGTAAAGGAGGTGGATGATGACTTTCTGAGGACTTTAGTGAGCAATGAACCACTATTGAACAAGCTTGACTTTGTGTACAAATGGTGTCTTTTTTATTCCCCATGAATTACTAAGCAAAAAAAAAAAAAAAAAAGTATGAAAGATCGAATTTCTATTGCTTCGTTTTCGCTTGCACAACAACAATATGTGCCATTCTTGGATTCATCTGGTTACTGTTGACGAAAAGTGTACGACAATTTAGTGAGTAAAAGAGTCAAGGTAATGCCAGCCAGTTTGCCTCATATCCTTGAGAAGTTCAATTTAGATAAAAAAAAAAAACTAATATTTTGTATTTGATGGGATTGTCTAGGTTTTATTTACTGTGAACTGTTGCAACCAGATAAAAACTGTCATTGCGACCAGCTAACACGACTGGATAACAAAAATACGTGAGCTTCTTTCAACACTAAATTACCAAAAAGGTATTATTTTCCAACATGACAATGTCAGCCCTCATGTGGCTTTAAGGACGAAAGAGAAGCTCTAGGTTCTTGGTTATGAAGTTTTATCACATTCAGCATATTCTCTTGACCTGGCACCATCTGACCACTTGTTTCTTTCGATGCAAACTCTTTTTAAAGAAAAAAAAATTCGAAATTTACAGGATGTTCAAAGGGAAATTGCAGATTTCCCGCCTTCAAAGGATAAGATCTTTTATACATCCGGCATAAATGACTTTGTTGGCAGATGTAGGAAGATAATAAGATACAATGGTGAATATTTCATTAATTAATCTCACTTATAAGCTTAAATATAAGAAATTAAAATTTCTTAAAAAAATGGCGTAACTTTCTTATGAACCTAATATAATGTAAAAATCGAGTCCTTGTGCAACATTTCTCATTTGAAAATTTTAAAATACAGAGAATGAATGCAGCGACATCACAACTGATGAGTTTATAGGAATTGCAATCGTTGTGCGATATATATCGAGTAAATTTCGTTTCCTAATTGAAAGCGTCAGAGCTACTTTAAAGCTAATCTATACTACAAATAAAAATAATTAGTAACATTGCACAGGAGGTTTAAAAGTTTTGATGGATCAGTGTATATACTAATTTCATTTAAAAGCTTAATTCTAACTAATACTATTTGTGCATTATTTTTTGTTCTTTTTTTCTTGCTTTAGGCAGCACGGAATTTTTACATCTTTGTTTCGTGTAACAATTGATCGTTTCATGCGAGAATGATCTAATGCTTTTTCATTTGTGTCATACGAGTATTTCGATTTTATCGCGAGGAAAAATATGCCAGTCTTTCCGTAATTACCTGCAATAAATCCTGCAAAATCCGGCACGGCTCTGGGCTTGGTAGAACACTTGCAACTATAGGAGTTTTTTTTTTAAACTCCTTTGAAGAACGCTCATCGGGACAGTAGTGCCGGCTTTTGCGTAATCTGGATAGTATTTAATGTTGGATGTGTTGTGATAACTCCTCTTGGTATTTTGATTATTCGGAAGATGAACGCAGGCTGACACCTGGAAATAAAAGTAAATAAAAACACGCGGACATAAACATAAACATATGTGCTACAATCATGTTACCAAACCTATCACTGGTTTCATGAATCAGTAGACCAGGGGTCTCCAAACTTTCCAGCCTTAGGGTGATACTACTTACTCCAGTAAGTACCAAGGGCCAAAATCGTTTTAATTTTTCTGCCTTTATCTATAATTTCTAGACCAGTCGCCGAGTGAGTGCTCTCTGAGCGAGCATACGCTTGCTAAATTCGCTGGTTCAGTTACTACAATTACTATTGTGCGTATCGATACGACCGTGACACTTGACGACATCTAGTGGTCAAAAAGCGGAAATAGGTAGGTAATATCCTTTATCGTTAACAGATGGCGGAAAACTCCTGCAGAGCTTTTTGAACTTCGAGCATTAGTAATTTTTTACAAGTGGATACAATGCGGTTTCATTCGCTTTAATTTAGCTTTTCCGTTCCTGAGGGATTTTCAGGATAAAAATCATATGTTTGATTCAGGATATATACATTCCAAACATCGATATACACACATATGCGATACTCTTTTACCCCAACATAACTGCCGAGGGTAACCGCGGGATGTTCACTAGTTTATAATGTTAGTGGGATTCATTTCAATTATTTGTTAGTTGTTATGCTTAAGTAAAATTTTCTGCGTATTATGTTTGTCATTAAGCTTTACCTAGCAAGTCAATAAAACCGAGTTATTAACATTCTGAGTTTTTTTATCCAACTTATTACAGCAACAATGTCGCAGCCGGATTGATGACACTGGAGGGCCGGATTTGGCCCGCGGGCTGTAACTTGGAGACCCCTGAAGTAGACGATTCTAAATGTTGATTTTGATGCAATGTGTTCAGGCTAATATATACATATACTCTGCAATTAGTAACTGAATAAGACGCTTAAAATAAAATAAAGGTAATTGATTCTTATTTTTCAGCTGTCTTCATCAGTTTTATAATAACTAGTATTTGTGAGAGAAAATTAAAATAATTATTAATTAAATTGGAAAAAAATCTGAGCATCTTACATAAAATTAAAAATCTAAATCTAAACTGATATCTAAATATACTAAAAATTTGTTCATGTTTAAAGGAGTTCTAATATCTAAACATAAAAAAAAAAAAATCTAGTTTTTCTGTAATACAACAATTTTAATATTTAGCATATAAATTTTCACACAGCTTTCATTCATATTCCTTTGAAGACATGTGACGTGACATAAACAAATATTACATAGATAATTTTTCTTTTGAATCCTATAAACTTTATATTTTAACATTAGGACATTAGGCTCATCGATGTTGAGAAAAAACCCTTAAAAAGCGATTAAATTACAGCAAAATATTCCTGCGAAAGCGATAAAATTACAGCAAAATATTCTGAGATATATAAATTGCTCTGTTGTAGAATGTTGCGCACACCGAAATTGTTAGGCAATACATCTATCTCTGTATTTCAAAAGCAAAGAGATTTGTGTGTTTGTATTCGTGTCTGCTTTTATTTCTTATAACCTTTTATTTCGTTAACACCTATAGATGCATTTTTTTCACCAAATCCATCATTTTTTTTATTTGATGGATAAATAACTTTCTTCGTTAAATGAAAATTAAATTTTTTTTTTAAGAAAAATTTCGTTTTTGATTTCTATATTAATAATTATTATAAACCATATTTTCATGGGAGATCAAAGGACTTGAATACAAATTTCGTACATCTTATTTATATCGCACAGGATAATAATTGATAATAGTTTATTCCCATTTTTTAATTCTAGGATTTTCAAGGTAATTTGTTATGTTTAATTTAGTTTTCATATTAAAATGAGTGATATTAAAATGTCACCAAGCCAAAATGTTTGTTAGTAAAAAAAATTAGGCATTCTGTCATCTCAATTTGGAAATTTGAAGTTTATTGTTGAGCATATTTTCCTAAAAGTTTTCCCTGATCTTATTAGCATTCTTGCTTGCGTTTTATTTCTAATAAAATCTACCAAAGTAAAAAAATTCACAATTAAACATCCAGTGACGTATAAAAGGAGAAAAATTCCAGTTATAGATCATGACTTCCATTCGAATTTGACTCTATCTATTTACTTTGGCTGTACCAATGCTTCGCAACTGGGTTAGTCTACAGTACGTATTTGAAAGAGGATATGCAAGTGGCCAAGAGAAATCAAGGTAATTAAATCGAAAAAGAACTCGAAATTCAGCTCGCGGCGATGTCACCTTATTGCAATGTTGGCAAGAATGCGTGAACATATCATAATATTGTCATATGCGATAGTCAGATCATCTTTCTCGGCACCTGATTTGTTATTATTCAGCGTGCAGTTTTACTATCAGACAGTCATCTCAGGCCATTGGAGGCCTGATGGCCAATTGGCTAGCGCTTTGGAGTTTGGTACCACAGGTTTCAGGTTCAAATTTCGGAGGTGACATGGATGTTTGCAGTGACGGATTTAGGTTAGATGGCTCCCTAGGCCCAAATTAATTTGACGCCCTTATATATAATAATAATAATACGAATAGTAATAATGGATTCGAATTAAATTTAGATATTGAATTTAGACCTAAATTAAATCTCTCTCTCCTCTATATATATACATATATATATATACACTGAAGTGACAAAAGTCATGGGATACCTCTTAATATCGTGTCGGCCCTCCTTTCGCCCGGCGAAGTGCAGCAACTCGACGTGGCATGGACTCAACAAGTCGTTGGAAGTCTTCTGCAGGAATATTGAGCCATGCTGTCTCGATAGACGTCCATAATTGTGAAAGCGTTGATGGTGCAGGATTTTGGGCACGAACAGACCTCTCGATGATGTCTCATAAATGCTCGATGGGATTCATGTCGGGCGATCTAGGTGGCCAGATCATTCGTTGGAATTGTCCAGAATGTTCTTCAAACCAATCGCGAACAGATGTGGCCCGGTGACATGGCGCATTGTCATCCATAAAAATCCCCTCGTTGTTTGGGTACATGAAGTCCATGAATGGCTGCAAGTGATCTCCAAGTAGCTGAACATAAGCATTTCCAGTCAATGTTCGGTCCAGTCGCACCAGAAGACCAAGTCCATCCCATGAAAAAAACAGCCCACACCATTACGGAGCCACCACCAGCTTGAACAGTGCCTTGCTGACAGTTTGGGTCCATGGCTTCGTGGGGTCTGCGCCACACTCGAACCCTACCATCAGCTCTTACCAACTGAAATCGTGACTCATCGGACTAGGCCACGGTTTTCCATTCATCTAGGGACCAACCGATATGCTCACGTGCCCACGAGTCGCTGCAAGCGATGTCGTTCTGTCAGTAAAAAGGCACTCGAGTCTGTCTTCTGCTGGAATAGCCCAAGAAAGCCAAATTTCTCCGCACAGTTCTAACAGACAAGTCCCTTGTACGTCCCACATTGATTTCTGCGGTTATTTGACGCAGTGTTGCTTGTCTGTTAGAATTTACGAATCTTTGCAGACGTCGCCGGTCTAGGTCGTTAAGTGCAGGCGGTCGACCACTGCGCTGTCCATGGTGGGATGTTATGCCTGAAATTTCATACTCTCGGCACACTCTTGACACAGTGGATCTGGGAATGTTGAATTCCCTAACGATTTCCGAAATGGCATGACCCATGCGTCTAGCTCCAACTAACATTCCGCGTTCAAAGTCTGTTAATTCCAGTCGTGCGGTCATCATCACGTCAAAACCTCTTCACATGAATAACTTGAACAGAAATGAAAGCTCTGCGAAAGCACTGCGCATTTATATCTGTTCTACGCGATGCTACTGCCATCTGAAAATTTGCATATTGCTATCCCATGACTTTTGTCACTTCAGTGTATATATACAGAGAAAATAAATTGCATTTAATTAAGAAATAAATCATATATATCTAATTAATCATATAATAAATTTGTTTCTTGCTTTCATCCGTGCGAAAGTATTGATATCCTCATACTTAACTTCTTGAGCTAAATGTGTTTCAATGCTTAATAATTCAAGTGCATTGAGCCTATCTTGCTTCATACCTGCACGTAAATACTTTTTCACTCTTTTCAGGGTGGAAAACGATCTTTCTCTAAAACAGTTTGTTGCAGGAATACTTAGATAAATTCGTAAAGCGATATCTATATTTGGATAGATATTGCAGAGATCACGTGAATGTAAGAAATCGAAATTCTGGCGCCCCTAAAAATTTGCCGCTCTAGGGCCGGGCCTAAGCCTAAATCTGGATGTTTGTGAGTGGTTCGGAATCTACGTTAAACTGCAACTCCCGGTATAATTAGCCTAAAGTGTGCGCAAAATGAATGTAGAGCGATGAGACAAACCAATAAGGCCATTAATAAACTACTCAGAGAACTGGATGTGAGCTCACGGCACTTGTTGCGCTGAGGGTAAGTATCCAAGTAATGGGCAAAAGCAGGGATATTTTTACTAAGAATCTAATGAATGAGGTGCAATTGATTTTAAAAATGAATTCTTCGAATTGAATTCCAATGGCCAGCGAATTCGTGTCTCGAGACGTCCAGAACAGATTTGGAACATTGACTTTGACTGTTATCTATCAGAAGCCCAGCATTCGTGACTTAAGGCTCGGATTGTTAATCATTTAATAACTACTACTACTATTATTAAATGATTGTTAATCATTTAATAAACTACTTTTGGCTGTAATTCATAACACTACTTAGTTGTCATCCGTTACATCATTGCAGTGCGTCGACGATATACTGTTCTTGTTTTTAATACACTAACATGTTTACATTTTAACAGGAAGACAACAATATGTATTGACTTCTTCATGCTTATCAACCATTTCCCTGGTCAACTATATCACCAAATTTCTTTCAATTCAGCACATTTCAGGTATGATAATCAGGCGCCTTAGATCGCCCCAGGATTTCATTCCTCCAACACTGGGGTCTCCAAACTTTCCAGCCTTAGGGCCATACTGTTTACTCCAGTGAGTACCAAGTGCCAAAACCGTTTTAATTTTTCTGCCATTATCTATAATGCAGAAAAATTAAAAACTCATTAATTAATCTATGGTACTACTTACTTGTGTGAGAAAACATTCTCTAAAATGAAGTACACAAAGAATGTTTACAGATATAAATTAACCGATGAGCATCTTAAATCTCTTTTAATAATTGGTACAAGTAAAATTGATCCACAACAACAAACTATTGTCAGTGAAAAATCCCAATTACACAAATCTCATTAGTATTTTTTTACAAGTGGATACCTCGTGGTTTCATTCGCGTTAATTTAGCTTTTCCGTTCCTGAGGGATTTTCAGGGTAAAAATCATATATTTGATTCAGGATATATACATTCCAAACATCAATATACATACATATGCGATACTCTTTACCTCAACATAACTACCGAGGGTAACCACGGGATGTTCACTAGTTTATATTGTTAGTGAGATTCATTTCAATTATTTATTAGTTGTTATGCTCAAGTTAAATTTTCTGCGTATTATGCTTGTCATTAAGCTTTATCTAGCAAGTCAATAAAAAAGAGTTATTATCATTCCGTTTTTTTTTTTTTTATCCAACCTATTAAAGTAACAATAAGCTATTCGCTGTCGCGGGCCGGATTGATGACACTGGCAGGCCGGAGTTGGCCCGCGGGCCGTAGTTTGGAGACCCCTGCTCTAACTCGACAGAATGATTTTGGCAAAAAGTCAAGTAAGAGGACCTCCTTGAACTCTGAGAATCAATGCCAAGTTGTATTCATATGAGAATACAATGAGAATAATATGAAATTGGAATCAATGCCAAGTTGATTCCAATTTCATATGAGACGGAAATTGACCCTGCGTTATTGATTGTCACTATATGTAGCTGTATCTCCTAAACAAAACGTTCAATTCCTCTAAAATTTTAATCGTTTATTTTTCTATACTTGTACATCTGCTGATTCGATTCCCCTTTTTTTTTTGTGTAGTTGTTTTTTATATCTTTATTTTTATTTATTGTAGCTGGGAAATGTCGGGTTAAATCTGCTAATAGATAATAAGGAATTTTTAATTTTTTTTAATAAATATATGGAACATATTTTTTTATTGAGAAAAAAATGTTTTCCGATTGAGGAAAAGTCAAATTGCACAATAGGGATTGCTGAGATTTGGCGACATTTTTGGGTGAGAAATGGGATAAATAGCGTCTAATGTGGTAACCTGGATTTCTTCTAGAATTTTCTAGAGACTAGTAGGTAAAAGTACGAAACACTTATTTTAGACGGACAATGATTGGCAGGTAGTCCAATGTGATTGGTCGATGGAAATTGTTTTCGTCAGATGTGTTAATGGGACTTAGATTTCTCACCCAAAATTTTTTATGCTGTCATATTAGTTATTGCTATTATGTTAAATTTTATCGCTTTAAAGCCAGGTTGTATCAGCATTATCAGAAAATTTATTGCAGGATTGCTTTAGTGCCAAATTTTATCACTTGTATTATAAATTTATTGCGAAATATTTGACAGTAATCTCATTGAGTACATTTGGTGGCGGCAACACAAATTCGACATTACAAGGAGTTTTAATGACTTCCTTAAGGCAATAAAGAGATCATTAACGCCTCCAAAAAAAAGGATACTGTTAAATTAAATGTTGGTAATTCTGAACTTTTTTTTTTTTTTAATAATATTGTTTTATTATTCTATTTCGTTATAGCAATAAAATTTGCATTATAGCAAATTAACAATAAATTTGTAAATTAAGCAATAGTGTATGTTTAAAGGATCGAAGGCAAAGAATGTGAACAGTAGGGAAATCCCAGTCCAGCGTCCTGTGATTCATCATTAAATTTTTTTTTTTTTAAAATTCCAGAAATTTTCAGCATATTTTCTTTATTTTCATCAAATTCTACTTCGTGCAATCGAGCTATTGTTGCAAACATGTTACTTGGCACATTTTGGCGAAAAACAAATTTTGATGCCAAATCTCAACGGCCCCTATTTTGCTATAAGTATACATTAAACTTTAATTTAGTCCTGTTTAACTTGCAGCTTAAAAAATGTTTTTTATATTTATTCTTATTATTTTTACGCGAAATTTACGCTTACGCATTTTGCTAAAATTGGATTTAAATTCTTTTTTTTTTTTTTCTTTCCTACTTATTCATATAAATGGTAATTTTAACGTCTTTTAACGAAAACTTGTTTTAAAACAAGCGTTTCTTAGTGCGATGGAATGCAAACATTTCTTCAGACTTTCATTTTTTTTTCTAATTGCAATCAAAAACCTTAAAGAATATTTATGAACACAGTACATTTTATTGAGATGATTTATGAAATATAGAAAATTAAAATGTGCATTGAAAATCAATGAAAAATTATCATATTGTTTAAAATAATTTTTTTCTTGTTGATACATTTTCGTAGATTATAATATAAGATATTAAACATTTGAAATTTTTTTTTTTTTCTTTACAAATGTTTCAACTCACCTGTTGCTTTTCAAGGTCGTAGTTCCCACGTATGCTTGGAACAAAAAACTTCCCTTTCGACTTACGAGGATTTATGCTAAAAGCTATCGAAATCGAATTATCGGTCTGATCACTCTGATGCTTGTTGCAGCCATTCATATTGCCTACATTTCTGTATCCTTCGTAGTGTGGATGGCATGGGGGAAAGTGAGCCTTGTGTCTTGAATATCCTGAAAAATATATTTAAAACATTTAAGTAAATATATGTATATACACAGTCCAGTCACATTAATGTGACCACCTGTCAAAAAACCAGAATATACACTCTTGTATATTCTGACTTTGAGTGGAGTGTGAAATGTGGTATTAAGTGGTATTTAAGTGATATTAATTTAAGTGATATTTAAGTGGTATTTAAGTGATATTAAGTGGAATTCTTTATATACACTCCACTGCAATGTGCTGCCACCTGCCTTTTGTGATTGGTTATTTCCGTTGACGTCTAAAGTAGGTGGTGGTCACATTAATGTGACTGGACTGTGTAGATTCAGTAACCAAAAATATATATAAACATTAACCAAACTCAGAATTCTAAAATCAGTAACTGAACAACTAATGAGTTACAAGGAGTAAGGATCCACCATGCCTTCCCGAAACAAAATATAACAACAGGGAAGAGCTCAAAGTTGATAGATTCTCATTTCAAGGACGAATTGACCTTTAAGTTAGACTTTGAACTTTGCAGTTTTTTTTTTTTTTAACCCACGTTAGACATTGGAACCGAGAATAGGAGAAGGGAGAAAGAGAAAAAGAGAGTGTGCGGTGTGAGTGAAGAGTTCCACGCAGTACGAAGGGTACAACGGTCGAGAGAAGAGTCCCAGGCAGTATGGAGGGTACAAAGAACGAACTGGCTTTTTAAGAAGATTTTGTAAGTACTTTATATATAATTGTGTAATGTATTGCAATTGCGCAGTGCTGTCTTAGCAAATTTTAATAAATGTGGCAGCTAAACAACGCGTAATTATTTTGAGAAATTATTCAGTTTGTGTTCACGAACAACACAGAATCAGGATCACACGCATATCAGGCCCTAACTTTTATTCAAGGTTATTCGCAAACAATATTTCACGATAGTCTGCACATAAGTAGCAGGACTGATTTATGGTATCATTCTCCTCATGGAAAGACTGCTTCAATTTTAAACTATTAATGAGGATTAATCATTTTGTATGAGCAATCAACAGACAAATGATTATGCCATCTCTGTTGATGAACACAGATACATAGATGCAGTGGTGCAACAGCGGATAGACAGTAATCAGCTATTGCTTTTCTAGCGGCCAGCCTTATCACAATTTACACTGAAGTGACAAAAGTCATGGGATAGCAATATGCAAATTTTCAGATGGCAGTAGCATCGCGTAGAACAGGTATAAATGCGCAGTGCTTTCGCAGAGCTTTCATTTCTGTTCAAGTTATTCATGTGAAGAGGTTTTGACGTGATGATGACCGCACGACTGGAATTAACAGACTTTGAACGCGGAATGTTAGTTGGAGCTAGACGCATGGGCCATGCCATTTCGGAAATCGTTAGGGAATTCAACATTCCCAATCCACTGTGTCAAGAGTGTGCCGAGAGTATGAAATTTCAGGCATAACATCCCACCATGGACAGCGCAGTGGTCGACCGCCTGCACTTAACGACCTAGACCGGCGACGTCTGCAAAGAGTCGTAAATTCTAACAGACAAGCAACACTGCGTCAAATAACCGCAGAAATCAATGTGGGACGTACAAGGGACTTGTCTGTTAGAACTGTGCGGAGAAATTTGGCTTTCTTGGGCTATTCCAGCAGAAGACCGACTCGAGTGCCTTTACTGACAGAACGACATCGCTTGCAGCGACTCTCGTGGGCACGTGAGCATATCGGTTGGTCCTAGATGAATGGAAAACCGTGGCCTGGTCCGATGAGTCACGATTTCAGTTGGTAAGAGCTGATGGTAGGGTTCGAGTGTGGCGCAGACCCCACGAAGCCATGAACCCAAACTGTCAGCAAGGCACTGTTCAAGCTGGTGGTGGCTCCGTAATGGTGTGGGCTGTTTTTTCATGGCATGGACTTGGTCCTCTGGTGAGACTGGACCGAACATTGACTGGAAATGCTTATGTTCAGCTACTTGGAGATCATTTGCAGCCATTCATGGACTTCATGCACCCAAACAAAGATGGGATTTTTATGGATGACAATTCGCCATGTCACCGGGCCACAACTGTTCGCGATTGGTTTGAAGAACATCCTGGACAATTCCAACGAATGATCTGGCCACCTAGATCGCCCGACATGAATCCCATCGAACATTTATGGGACATAATCGAGAGGTCTGTTCGTGCCCAAAATCCTGCACCACCAACGCTTTCCCAATTATGGACGTCTATCGAGACAACATGGCTCAATATTCCTGCAGAAGACTTCCAACGACTGGTTGAGTCCATGCCACGTCGAGTTGCTGCACTTCGCCGGGCGAAAGGTGGGCCGACACGATATTAAGAGGTATCCCATGACTTTTGTCACTTCAGTGTATTTTTACTTTACAAAAAAATCATATGACATGCATTTATTTTTCTTTGAAAGATTATATAAAGTTAACGAGTTGAACAGGACCTAATTTTAATTTACTTTTTTTCCCTTAAATATTAAAAATATTTCATTCAAAGTTTTTAAATTATTGCAAATTAGAAGATAAGAACTTGTGTTAGTAATACGCTAGTCCAGATACAGTGCCTTTCCTTATGCTATTTTGTTGATCATTAAGACATTAGCCTTTGGACAATCTTCGCTTTAAGAATTCCTTAAGTTTTTTATGGACTTTCCTAACTCATGCTTTATTTTAAAATTGCACTCGACCATATGTTGTTGTTGTTGTTGTTTATTAAACTTGGTAGACATCTAGACCAAGCCCACGAACCCGTATAGACTCGTGGTTGAAGGGAAAGGGGGCAGCTTCTGTTGTGATGGAACACCCGTAGGTAGAAGTCTGACTTGGCTCCGTGACGCTCTACAGCCATATGAGACCGGAACCTATGGCTTAAAGTGGATTTCAAACAACTACAAATATTCATGGCACCGCTGGGTCTCGAACCCAAAACCTGTGACAGACCCCCATAGGCCAAGACCCATTCAGGCCCACTCAACCATGTAGCTGTGATTCTTGATAGATAGTTGGTTTGTTAAATATTATCTAATTCTATGAGGTTGTGCTTATGCTTATAAATAAAAGTATTAGTTCTAAAATCTGTGCCTCCAATATCTTGAAGCAAGACCCGCCGTCACACTATTGAATTACATACATATACATTTACATTAATACATATTTATGGACAAAATATTATCACAGATGAAACTACAATTCTGCAAATACAGGCTATATATATGTATATATATAAAGAGCCAAAACATTATGACCACCTGTTAATAACGAGTTGACCCACCTTTGGCGCGCAACACAACTTCAACCTCGCCTTGGCATGGATTAATACCACCACCAATATCAGTTAAATGACCACTTCCACCTGATCACGTTGCCTTCCACGTCATCCAGGCGAGTTCATTGCAAAATGTAGGGGGTGGTCGTGGTTTTGGCACTTGAGTGTATGTGTTATATATATTCCATGTAATATATGTGTATATATATATATGTGTATATATTCATGTGTATATATATGTATATCATAATATATTATATTATATATATATATATATATATATACGTGTGTGTTTCCTTAGGCATTAAGATAAAAATATAAGAATAATTGCCTACGCGAAATAGGTTATAAATTAACAATATAATTATGAATTATGTCTTGGAAAACGGCATCCAGGTCTTCTGTAAGCTTTCGATAGGGGTTACTTGATATGAGGGGGAAAGAAGTTTTCCAGAACTTCTTTTTTTTTTTTTCTTTTTTTTTTATATGGTTTCATTTAAAAATGCTTTTTATGTGTTTCTTTATTTGTGATTGAGGTCAAAATGTAAACAGTTATCTGCTTCGCGGGGGTGAAGAGGGGTCGCACTTACAGAGGTAATCCTGTAAGTGCGATATTATTCTTACATTTTTTTTTATAATTTTACGTGGTTGTTTTTCGTCTTTTGTTAAAACCAATTTTGTTTTAGATTTTTAAATATTTCTGGAGGCATTCCTTTTTTTTTTTTTCGATAGGGAGGTTCTACAACAACCCCATCACAATAAGGCAGTGATACAAGCAACAATGTACCGTTTGGGGACGTCGAAACCTCTTACTTAAAAACCAAGGAGCAATGTATCATAGAATTCTAACCCGAATCCAATTTCAATCTGAATTTTTAAATTCGCCCTAGAATTTCTCTTCATCATTGGCTCATTAGTTCTATGGTGGGCCAAGGCTGTTTGCCTACTAACTTGGTTTGGTTTGTCGCTCTACGGTCATCTTGTGCACACGAGGGCTAAAAGACGGGACCTATAGTTTTAAGTGGATTCCGAACCATTAACAAACATCCATATCACCGCCAGGATTCAAACCTAAAGCCTTGTGATACCAAAGTCCACAGCTCTAGCGACTTGGCGGCCTGCCTACTAGCAGATTCCGAGCCATGGCATGTTTCCTTTTACAGGTTAGAGTTGTCAGCCCTACTCCTAACAGTCATATTAGAGCGGAACCTACTGTAAACAAGTGAATTCCGAACCACTAACAAAATTCAATGCAACGCCGGGACGCGAACCCGAAACCTATGGCACCCAGCGTCAGAGCGCTAGTCACACGGCCATCAGGCCCCTTACTACAATTTTTACAAAATATAAATAAATAAATTTAAAAGAAAACATATATATACAAATTTATCGATTAGATTTTAACAATGAATATTTTTTATTTTAATAAAAAAAAAAAAAAAAATTGTTCTCAAACAAAACTGAATTTGGGGAAAAAAAAACCCTCATTTATTAAGGAGCTAAATAAGGGTTAAAGATTAATGAAAAATTTATACAATTTTTTTGTCTTTCCTCCAAGTTGATGCATCCTGCTCAAAAATCACTGATCTAAAGTAATGATTTTAAATCGATTTAAATACGAAAAGTAAACGTTTCTGATAGCTACAGCGGAGTTATTTTAATATGCGCCACTAAAGAATTGTTTATTACTCAGTTTATAAAATCATTGATGCAAAAAAGAATGAGCAGTTAGTTTCTATGAATGGCAATTAGAATCTGAACAGAAACCAAGAGAAAGATCCAGATAGAGTGTGTGTATTGTAAATTGGATAAATTAATGAATGATACCACGAGGTCAATTGTTCATTATTCGTTTACATGTCGCTCTGCTATGACCTTCAGACAAAAGTAATGCTCTTGAATTTTAATCACTTTGTTTAAATTAAAACTGATTCTGATTTCCCTGTCATGTTGTCCAGAAGAATAATAACTAAAATAAAAAATTATTTAAAATTTTATTTGCTGCCAAATTATTTTAAAAAGAAATTATGTGTTTTTTTCAGCACTCTTTTTTTTTTTATATATTTCATTCAAGGCAAAATAAAAACTATTTTAAAATTTGAAAAAAGAAAGTATAAATTTCAAGTAAGATTATTTTTTTTCGCAAACATATGAGAAATTATTCAAAAAAATTTTAACATTAATTGTTAATTATTTTCCATAATAGAATGCATTACATTTATAAAAATGTCCATGAAGTATTATCAAATTTATGAAAAACGATTTTTAAAAAAATTCATGGAGGACGATTTTTCTAATTGATATTATTAAACAGCTAAAATAAAGAACTCCAGCAGACGAATCATCATCATCGATATACGGCACCAAGGTGTAATAGCCCCTTGGTGGGCCAATGCCGTATACCTTTTGGCAGATTTCTAGACAGTAGATGTTTTCTTTTTATGGAGTAGGGTTGCCAGCCCTACGTCAAACGCTCTACTGTCATATTAGACAGAGACTTACGGTTTAAGGTGGATTCCGAACTAGTATAAACATCCATGGCACAGTCGGTACTCGAACTCCAATTCTGTAGATGTGGCCTTTCAAACAGTCTCTTAGATTGAATGCAGGTCGAGTACCTGTGCGCGAAGCGCACATCTACTCAAAATAAAATTAAAAGTAGGATGTGAGAAACAGCAATTAAAAATATTACGTAAATGAAGGATGGATAATAAAAATATGAAGACCCGTAATGACTTGAAATGTAAAACTACCATCGGTAGTGAATAGATGAACAGACACATGAGCGTGTGAATAAATATGAATAAAGGAAAAAATGTTTACGAAAACGGGGGAAATCCAGGAGTTCTAAGAAAGAAAAAATATCTTTATGGTGGGCGCAGGTCTGCTGACCATTTTGTAGTTGAAAAGGATATTTATGTTTTCCTTCGTTGTGTGCAAAAAATAGTTGTGCTTTGATTAGGTTATTATTATGGTTTTCAAGCCAAGGAAGAAGTTTCTGGAGAGATCAGTAATATAGTTATCTATTGTAGCAATTCTGAGATCATTATGAATAACGTCGTTTCTGATAAACCAGGGGCCCCAGTGATTATACGAAGAATTTTGTTTTGTAGAACTTGAATTTTGTATTTATTAGTTTTACAAGCAAATCCCCAAATAGGTGCAGCATAAGTAAGAATTGGACGGATGACCTGCTTGTAAAGTAGAACTTTATTTTGAAGTGATAGGGCTGAATATTTACCAATTAAAGGGAGACTGAGATGAATTTTATTCCAGCATTTATTTTTGATGTAAGTGATATGGCTATTGAAAATTAATTTTTTTATCAATGATGAGACCTAAATATTTAACTTCATTTACCCATTCAATTGGTTCGTCAAATAGGTAAATGTTATCACTGGGGTTTGGTGTATTTCCTTTTCTGAAAATTATTGCTTGACTTTTATCTGTGTTGACAGCAATTCTCCATTTTGTGAGCCAGATTTCTAGCGCTTTTTAAGGAAAATTTGTAAGGTTCTCGTTACAAATCTGAGAGTTGAACCCTGCACAAGTGCAGCGGAATCATCTGCGAAAAAGACAGGAGCTTACATAATTCACTTTTGAGGGAAATCGTGGGTGTAGATGTTATATAGTATGGGGCTCAAAACGCTTCCCTGAGGGAACCAGCCTTAATTTGACCGACGTGGGAGAGGTCACCATCTACTTTTACTTGGAAAGTTCTATTACTTAAATAATCTTGAATTATGTAAATGATATAGGGAGAAATTTAAGTGTAATCAATTTATAAAGTAGACCATCGTGCCACAATCGGTCAAAAGCTTTTTGCCACATCAAGGAAGACACCTCCGGTAATAAGTTTATTATTCATACTCTCAGTAATGATGTTGGTAACTCTGAGAAGTTGATGGGTTGTTGAGTGTTGTGGGCGAAACCCAAATTGTTCCGGAGGAAAGACATTGTTGTCAACACAGAAAGAATAAATTCTATTGTAGAGTAATTTTTCAAACATTTTTGCAACACAACTTAGGAGGCTAATAGGGCGAAAATGCTGCGGGAATTTATAGTCTTTGCCTGGTTTCGGAATCATTTTTATTATTGCGTGTTTCCAGCATGATGGGAAATGATGGTAAATCAGGCATTTATTGAAAATTTTTGTGATATTAGTGATGGCTTTAGTGGGGAGGCACTGGAGAGCTTTATTTGGAATATTGTCTGGCGCATTTGATTTTCGGATGTTTAATTTGCAGATGACAGATTTGACATCGCTCGGACTTAAGAGTGGAGGTATAGGAACAGAGGTAGTGTTATCAAAAAATTGAGCAATACTGTCTTCAACCATTTCGATGTGAGAATTGTCATATGGTTCAACGTTTTCTTGAAAAGAATTTTCTAGGTGATCGGCGAAAACGTTGGCCTTTTCAGCAGGGGCTGAAAACAATGCCATTGTTTCCCAGTAGAGGAGGAGTTTTTTGTATTTTTTTTTAGTAAAATATTTATTCATGTAATAGAGCGAATTATCTTCAGGATTGAGGCCAATTAAGAACTCTCGCCACCTTTTATTTTTTAAGATTTTGATTTCTTTTTTGATTCTGTTTTGAAGAATATTTAGACTATTTTTATATGGAGGGTATCTGGTTTCTTGCCATAATTTTCTAATGCTGTTTTTAATTGCGATGAGCCTCCTTATTTCTACTGGTAATTTATGATGCTCGGTTTTAATTTCACGAGAAGAACTTGAAAAGTTTATTGACGAGATAATAGATGAATTGAATTGATCAAGTGCCGAGTCAATGTCGTTAGTATTATTAATAATGGGATTACCTTTGATTATTGAGTCTAAGTTGTCGTGAAATTTGGACCAGTTGGTAGTTGTGAGACAACGGAATTGGGGTGGAAGAAAATAATTGCTATTGAAGTGAAATAAAACTGGATTATGATCGCTGGAGAGGTCATTTATAGAAGTAGCATTGCCAGAGTTGAAATTTTTTGTTATTGCAATATCTAAAGTGCTATTGATTGAGTGAGAGTGAGAAAAATATGTAAGGTGAGGTGGAGCTATTAAGTTTAAGCTATTCAGATTTGACCAGTTATATAAAATAACTCCGTTGGAATTACCTCTGCCAACGTTCCAAAGAGTATGTTTTGCATTAAAATCGCCAAGAAGTATGACTTTATTGTTGGAATTTAAAATATTATCCAATTCCGAGGTCGAAAGACTACCAACTGGGGGTCGATAAATGCTTGAAATGGTGATGCTATGATTATGATGAGTGACAACTATTGATGTATTTTCAAAGGAGGTCGAATGATAAAAGATTTCATGATGAGTGATATTTTTTCTGATGGATATTGCAGTGCCTCCGCCTTGATGAGTTAGACGGTCTGATCTGTAAGTGGTATAATTACGGAGGTTTATTTTGTCACTAGGTCTTAAATGAGTTTCTTGTATTGCTATTATGTGAGGAACTATATTCGTAAATGAACTCCTGGAATTCGTTAATTTTGTTTTTAATTCCATTTGCATTCCAACTAATGCAAATTAAGTTATTGTCGGAAAGCTGATTATTGAATGCTGTTCTTGGATGATTTTTGAGCAGTTAAGGCTTCCAGAGCTGTAGAAAATTTTGACATAAAATCCTGAAGTAAGGTTTTGATTACCATATATCTTGATTATTAGATAATGGGGTATTTGAAGTAGACTGATTATTTTCTAAAGGAGAGGTGATTAGTTTAGGTGTCTCTGTAACACTTGTAGAGGGTCGGATATTGTTCGCAGATGTTGGGTGTTGAAGGTTGATCCTGAGTTTCGGATGTTTTAATCTTTCTTCCCAAACATTAAATTTGGGAGGAGGAGCAGGTACGAAATTGGCAGGGTTTCTCGGGCAACCCGAATAATTCGCAGTGTGGTCACCCTTACACAAGGCGCAGCAGGCAGGAGAGTCCTTTGGTTTTGGACAGTTTCCAGATTTATGTGGGCCTGCACATTTCCCACAGACTGGGTTTCTAGAGCAAAACCTGGAATGGTGAAAGAATTTTGGCAATTGAAGCATTGCGCAGGACCAGGTTTCTTTCGTAAAGGTTCGCATTTAATTTTAAAGAAATTTAGAAATTCGAGGTTGAAGAGATTTTTTTGATTGGTCAGTTTTTGGCAAAACAGCCAGAAAGAGGGGCATGTTACCTTTACCACCCTGTGTTTCAGTTGGGTAACGTATTCCACATGAAATGATTCATTTCTAAGGGCTTCGATGAGATCTTCTGTGGGGTAATCATGCGATAGACCTCGAATGACAATCTTAAGTTGCTTGTCCTGCGGGAGCAGGAAAGTGTGAGCTTGAAGTTTTCGATTGTCAGTGATTTCCGATCTTATCAATCTGTGAGCTTCTGCAGATGGGGGAAAAATTTTTAACTTATCCCCGACAACTCTAGCTTTGACTTTCTCATTTGTAAGGGCATTGAGTTCACCCATAAGTTTTTTGCCGTCGTTTACTTTATCGACTACTATGGGAGGAATGTAAGGGCGTTTTTTAGAATCATTTATCTTCATAGAGTCATTAAGTGATGTGAACTCATCATCAACTTGCATGTCATTGATGGCTTTTGTTATTTCAATTTCATTGGCATGATCATTTAGAGTTGTTTCTGGGGTGTCAATGTCAGTTCCATTATCAAGAGCAGAGAATTTATTGCTAAGTACAATATCATTGTTGGATGATTTAGTCTTTTTCGTATTTGAAGAAGTCAGAGGTTTGGTGCGTTTAGTTTTCTTATTAATTGGAGCAACTGATTCAGGAGGAGGCAATCGGGATTTTAAATCCTGAAGCATTTGAGACATAGCATTCATTTCTTTTTTGTAATGATCCGTTAGCGCTTGTAACTCTCCCGACAAGTGTACTACCATGGTATTCTGAGCGGCAAGAGCCAGGTCCTTTAAACGGTAGGCTTGTTTGATTGAATCTGGTGTACGCTCATTGAAAAAATGCACAGAGAGCGTATCAAAAAATGAAAAAATATTCTGTAGTACAGAATTTTCAGATAGTGTTCTTATCCAAGTGATCAAATTTTCATAATCAAACTGAGAAGTATCTATCGCTGAAGGATCAATTGCTTTGATATCAAAAGATTCGAGATAATCCAATCAAGAGAAAGTTGAGACATGATTAGGAAAAAGGAAGCACAACTAGTTGTTAAGGTAATGATTTCCTGAACTTTAAAAAAGTCCTAGAAATTCTTGCCGTACAGTAATTATGCGAGACCAGAGAGAAAAAGAAAAAAACATCCAAGTTCTAAATTAAAAAATACCAGTGCCAAAAGACGAGGACAGACGGGTAGCATTAAAAAATACTATTTTCTGTTATACTTTATAAAAGCAAACAAGGATGCAAAAAGACTACGTTACTGTTGAACTAAGCTATCTTAAAAAGGCAGCGTCGTCCTTCATACACCTTCCCAGAGCGCTTTTCCTTTCCTTGGGAAAAATATGCTTTCACCTTTCAAACAGTCGTGACCAGTCAAACGTCTAAACAGCGCAACCGCTGTCTTCTTTGGAAAATTGGGAATAGTTCTCTCTTCCACCAGAATTCTCCATCTCTTATCTACAGCGCTTTGAACCATATCTTGTTTAATAATCTTCTTAAGAATCAAGTTAATAAACAATTTATTCGTATGAAATGAAAGCGGTCGATTAATGCAAAGTTCCCTTCTTAGCCAGTATATCAGCTTTTTCGTTGCCCATAATTTCACAGTGGATTGGTGCCAGTGTCTAAGCAAAGGCCTACAATGCAAGATACTTTGAGAACTATTTTGATTATTCAAAAAGGGTTTGAAATGCACTCTAGAAGTCAGACTAAAGCTGCATTCATACCATGAAGCCATTGAGTGGTGAGGCGGGAATGCAGCTTAAATTAGATTCATGTTCCGCGTGTTTTGTTTTCGTCAAAATTCGAGCCGTGGTTCAAACCGTGGTTCTGCCTACAATGGCAATACCTCGCACCCGAGTGCGTACTGTGTCACCTGCACTGAATAAATATGTCTCATCCCGAGAGCATTTAGTGAAATACTTTCACACATCTTTTAGTGCAGGGGTCTCCAAACTTTCTAGCCTTAGGGCCATACTGTTTACTTCAGTAAATACCAAGGGCCAAAACCGTTTTTTTTTCTGCCATTATCTATAATTTCTAGATCAGTCGCCGAGTACGCGCTCTGAGCAAGCATATATTTGTTAGTTGTTATGCTTAAGTTAAATTTTCTGCGTATTATACTTGTCATTAAGCTTTACCTAGCAAGTAAATAAAACCGAGTTATTATCATTCTGTGTTTTTTTATCCAACTTATTACAGCAACAATAAGCTATTTGCTGTCGCGGGCCGGATTGATGACACTGGCGGGCCGGATTTGCCCCGCAGGCCGTAGTTTGGAGACCCCTGTTTTAGTGTATATCGTTCAATATGCTACATGTGTGTTATTGATTATTGCAATTGTAGTAGTTGTGTGAAATAAATGTGTTATTGTACATGGGACTCGATTTGTCCACACCTATTTGACCACACCCTAACCGAACAACGATATATCTAGTACAAATAGTCCCCCAAACGTGGGGCTTCCCGTACATATCCACTACAAACTTTTTTTTTTAAATTTTAATTATAAATCGTATAATTAATCGTATGACTTTTATGGGCCTGAATGGTCGAGTGGCTAGCGCTCTGGCGCTCGGTACCACAGGTTTCGTGTTTGGATCCCGGCGGCGCTATGGATGTTTGTAGTGGTTCGGAATCCACTTTAAGCCGTAGGTCCCAGTCTCATATGACTGTAAGAGCGTCACGGAGTAAAATTCAGACTTCTACCTACGGGTGCTCCATCACAACAGAAGCTGCCCCTTTCCCTCCATCCATGAGTAGATCATTCATGGGATGCCCGTCCCGCACTGCAGGACACTGAGGATTAGTCAACTACATCAACAACGACTTTTTATAGTAAAAATACCACATAGCGAAGCTGACCATTAGCAAAACAATGGTGGACCGCGGTCTGTGCTTTCATGATCTGTTGACTTTTTATCCTCATCATTATGTGAATTATACTCACGGCGTTCTTTAGTGGAATGTTGTACTTTCTCCTCCTCTTTAGGTGGGCGCTCTAAATTCATGTCTGGCTTCCTCTCGCGCGATGGAAGGCCAGCTGGTCTGAGATACAAGTCGGACAACTTCTCGTGGTCCGAATCACCTTTTCCGAATTTGGGTGGCTTCCATTGTACATTCACATTCAGGTTCCTGTGCCGTTGGTGACAATCATCTCCTGCAAAAAGAGAATTCGATTTCATGCCAATCATAGTTTGCTTCATTTCAGCTCTACTTTTGCAGCATGAATCGTTTTGATAGTTTTAGAAAATTGTGGAAATAACAATTTTTGAATATTTACGTTTACGAAAATTGTTTTTGATGATAAAAGAGGTTGATAAATAAAAAAGATTTGATAAATTAAAACTGTTATGTATTGCTGTTTATTAATAAGTAACTATTGATTTTTTTATCAGTATCCTTTTTTATATAAATTAACATAAAAAAAAGTTTAATTAAATTTGTTAAGGTGTTGATAATCATAGTAAATATAATATTGATTTATATACAACTGTATACAGATTAATATTATAATTTAACATATATGGTCTTAATTAAACTGTCAACAATTACGACTATCGGATGCCAACAATTACTACTACTCAGTACTTCACGAAATTTATAAGGATACTAACCATGGAAAAAAATATTCCGCAAATTCTTTTTTTTATATATATTTAAAAATTAATTAATAGGAATAACTATGAACTCATTAACAAAATTAATTATCATATTTAATTAACCGTTAACTCGAAATTTTCCATTATGGAATCTGAGATTTATAGCGCAATCGTTCCAGGGCGTGAATCGTTCCAGCACAACTACCAATTTTTGTGAAAAAAATTCTCATCACTTTTAAAATTGCCGATACAATATTGCAATCGCTCCATTCATGTGTTACCGTCTTCTTATTATGATTGCTAAGAAAAAAAAGCAATTCCTATTAAAGTTAATTATTCCTATCATTAATAGGAATAACTAACTTCTCATTATATAATGAATTACGGCGGATTACAAATACAAAGGGAGAAAACAAAAACTGAAATATCATTTTTATTAACAATTTTTTTTCTTTCTAATGCAGCTGGCAAACACTTAGACAGCTTGGTCTTGGATGCCTTAAGGAAAGCGCTGCACAGACGTCCTCACTTTGCATTACCCAGGGGGCGCGTGTAACTTGAAGATAAGCCACGGACGCGGAGTAACAATGCCCCCGCAACGCTCTACGATCCTATTAGAACCGGGACCTACGGTTTTAAGTGGATTCCGAACCACTACAAACATCCATGGCACGGCCGGGACTCGAACCCGAAACCTGGGGTACCGAGCACCAGAGCGCTAGCCACTCGGCCATTCAGGCCCCTTATTAACAATTTTGAAGTTCATATTCCATTTACCCGCCTCTGTCTACAGCAGAACTTATCATTCCGTAGAAATGCTCACTTAAATTTTTATTTAACGTAGCCAAGTTCGAGATTATCTCAAAATGCAGATAATATTAAATTTAAGATGTCTCCCCAACTCAAAATATAATTCCTGCTACTTAATCTCAGCAGGAAGTTAATGGCAAAATCAGCGTAGGAGGAAATTCCTGGCACCATCGCATTTCAAAATTTTCAGCAAAAGGAAGGGATTGCAATTCTATACCTTGGCTGTTATAAAATTTTTTAATTTTTTTTTCCAATAGCAGATTATGAACAATTACAGCAATAAAAAGAACAATGAAATATAAAAAAGAACAGAGAATACAACAAAACATGCTGAAACAGAGTTCATTAATTTAACATATCTCTAGCCACCCAATATCGCTCGGCGAGAAAAGTTTTGCTCAGAGCGTAGCTGTAGATGCAGAGAGTAGATGCGTGGAGTCCATGGCCTCTCCAGAGCTACACGGAGTGCATATCGGGGAAGGAACAATTTTGAGTCTGTAAAGATGGTTTCGCAGGCAGTCATGTCCAGTGGCTAATCGGAAATGAGCGACTGTTCTACGCCTTGGACCATTACATAGATTTGCGATGGCATTCTTACAGGACTTTTGGGAAACGCCGTTATAGAGGTCTTCTTGAGCGCGGACTTTAATTGGTTTTTTGATGAGATTTTTGATAGTGGAAGCGTATAGGACGAGATATTTTTTGTGTGATTAAAGCCCCCTTTTAGCCAGGAAGTCGGCTTTCTCATTGCCTGGAACACCACAGTGGGCAGGAACCCACTGGAGGACTATAGTTTTTTCAAGTGATGCTAGGTTTTCAAGATGATAACGGCAATCCAATATGTCTTGGGTTTTAGGATTATTGTTAGAAACAATAGCTAACAGAGCAGCTCTGGAATGACTGTTATAAATAAACTTCTCTAATATTCAATACTTTTATTTCTCACCCAACTATGGCAAAATTAGATTAAAGTATAAACTTAAAGTTACATTTATCACGAACTCGTACAATTATTTTCTGAAGCTAACTCAAGTGATTCAAGCAAACTACTTTCATAGCCTCCACAATTTGCATAATCCACACAAGCTGACAATTACAATAAAGCTAACAATTACAATAGTCAATTATCCTATGCTGCACCTTTCTTTTGGGTTCGAGGATCGAACTAATTTCTAAACAAACCAATATTTTTTCAAAGAAATTAATTTAATTCTTCTTGCTTTTTTTCTTAGTAATCATAATAAAAGACGGTAACATATGAATGGAGCGATTGCAATATTTTATCGCCAATTTTAAAAGTGATGAGAATTTTTTCACAAAAATTGGTAGGTATGCTATTTTTCACGCCCTGGAACGATTGCGCTATAAATCTCAGATTCCATAATTTCGAGTTAACGGTTAATTAAATATGTTAATTAATTTTGTTAATCAATTGCATTGCATTATAAATTAGTTTCCCTCGGTCCATTTTCAACAGTATCACTTATGTAAAGATCTAATTATAATTACGAAAGGTGTCCCCTTTTTATTTTTAGGTCCTACTGTACATGATACACAGTCCAGTCACATTAATGTGACCACCTGTCAAAAGCCAGAGTAACCACCTTTTTAATAATTTTTTTCAAATATACATATATATATTACGCCAATGATTGAAATGCTTTCCGATGCCCTAGGACATCCTTTATATACACTCCATTGCAATGTGCTGCCACCTGTCTTTTGTGATTGGTTATTTCATGTTGACGTCAAAAGTAGGTGGTGGTCACATTAATGTGACTGTACATAATATGTTAATTATTTTTCCCACCTAATTACACTTTTGATACAGTGGAGCTAATTTTCTCATACTCTGTGTATCAGAAAGCTATGTAGAATTCTACCACCTGCTAGGAGTTTAGCCATTTTAGTACCGAGGACTTCAACATTTCACTGTTTGGCGAAACTTTAAGGGAAAATCATTAGATGCAAGATAAGAAATGTTAGCCATGATCTGAACCAATACTTTTTTTTTTTCACTCATTATTCCAAATCCATAAATAGCGCATAATTCTGGGCAAAGATTTAAAGTCTTTTGCTCTTTTGATTGGAGAAATCAAATCAACTCATCTCTCACTTTGCTGAACTCCGTAATACAGCACCATTCTAACTCTCTCTCTCACATGAAGATTGGCAATATTGAATTGACTACTACTCTGATTGGGCTCTGTAACGCTCTATAGTCATGTTTGACCAGGACCTACAGCTTAAAATGGATTCGAACCACTACAAACATCCATGCCATAGCCGTGACTCGAACCCGAAACCTGTGACCCCGAGGGCCAGAGCGCTAGACACTCGGCCATTCAGGCCCTATATTGAACTGACTACTACTCTACACCACACCACATCACTGTGCCTAGAGCTGAGTTGCGGCTTTTAACGTTTTGGAATGATGTGGGTGAGAAGAAGTCTGAATGGGCTCTGTGACACTCTACGGTCATATGAGACCTGGATCTACGGCTTAAAGTGGATTCCGAACCACTACAAACATCCATGGCATCCATAGCAGAGTCATCAGGGCCTTCAGTATAATGAACTGACTACTGCATGTGCAAAAAATAGGTGCCTGTTAATGCGCACTAACCAATGTTTTAATTCTGTATTTATAAAATATGCGCTATTTTTAAATGAGTCTTATATTTCAAGGAATATATTTTCAGAATTTTCAGTCTCTTATTTACATATCAAGCATTATACTCACTAAAATATCTGGTACGATGCCTTTCTTTCTCCAGAGCCTCATCTTCCGCCTCCAATTGGGTTTGCCATGGCTCCCTTGACGGTAATCCCGCTGGTCTTAAATATCTGTCATAGGTACATGATGTACATTTTAAGTATCCGGAATCACCTCGTTCTAAGTTAAGTTGTCTCATCTCCAGTTTAATTCCGGGCGGCAGTCTTGTTTGAGCATATCTATGCCGACAATCATCATCATAGCTCGTGCCGCTATGTGCCTGATGGTAGTAGGATCTCCCTCTTGGCTGAACGAATTCTGGAGAAAATCGGTTTGTCTGTAATGCAATTTTAAATTACAATTACGAATTTTCATTAATCAAATTAGACCTAATACATTAAATGCAATTGGAATCTTTCAATACTTAATAATTCACAACGCATCAATTATTGGGAACATCATTCGTTTTTCAACAAGACAATGACCACAAGCATACAGCGAATCTCACCCGTGAATGGCTACTCTACAATGCTCCTCGCCAATTAAAAACCCACCTCAATCACCTGACATCAATCCAATTGAAAATTTATGGCACCTGCTGGATCTAGAAATCAAGAAACATAAAATTTCAAGTAAAGACGATCTCAAACGTTTACTCTTGCAAGAGTGGCACAAAATTCCCAACAGTACAACAAACACCTTAGTTTCCTCTATGAGAAATAGATTACAAGCTGTTATAGATGCAGAAGGTATGTATACAAAGTACTAAACATATACTGATTTTGTTTTCGCTCATAATTTTGTCAATTTCATAATTTTGCCAATACTTTTTTTATCATGTAAATTTTGGATTTTCTCGTAGATTTTGACTAAAAAATATTTAAATGAAAATTTCGTTAGATTTGTTTGTCTTTTCTCCTTCTGTAATCTCTATGTTAAAATACAATTTGTAAACATACTTTGTTAGCAAATATGATCATTTATAGGCAATTGCCAATACTTTTTATCCACTGTATGTAACTTAACTTTCTAGGAAACTTTTAGGGAGTGCAACATAGATCTACCTTCTCGTGGTGCACTTCGCTAAACGTCTGATACGGCAAAATGATCTATTGACATGGCCTTCAGTCTGATTCTCAGTGTGAGCTCTTTAGAGTTCGCCAGTGGAACTTAGGTAGTTTGTCCCATTATCATCGGTTGCATTGCTACGGATTTTCTGTGTACAAGATTTTCTTTGATAGATTTTTTTTCTGCTTTAAATTCATTTCCATGATAATAGGCACAAACACCGATTTTTTTTTTTTTTTTTTTTGTTTCTTAAAATCCTTTTATATTTCTTAAAATTCTGCACACCGTTCTAAGGTAAAATCACAGAATAGGGACTGTTGGAATTTGGCGTCAAAAATTATTTTCGCCAAAGTCAATCAAGTAAAGGGTTTCAACTATAAATGAAGTGAATTGTAAACAATAAAAGAAACCCGGGTTACAACATTTGGAGCCACAAAAATCCCAACGGTCTCTATTTTGCGATTTGGCCTGTTCTAGTTTTCAGTATTTATATTTCAGAAAAACACTGTTTTTCATTAATTCTGTTGTAACGTTGCATTTCAGTCTGAGATGCAAGTCATACTTTGGCGGTGATCAACAAAGAATATCGACAAAATTGCAGGGTCATTTAAAATCCGATTTCCCCTTTTTAATTAAAAAATAACCATAATAGAATTTTTTTTTCTATTATGATTTATTTAAGACGAGAAAGTACGATGAAAACAGTAGTTTACGGGAACAAGAATTTTTTTCTCTTATCGCCAACTTTGAGCCTAATAAGGCTCCTATATCTAACTGAAATGCAACCCTACCACGAGCCAAACTCGATTTTTACAAAGCCAAATTTGAAGAAAAAAAAAAAAAAAGTGTTTTTAAATGTATTACAAATTACTAAGATGAAATATTTAGAAGCACGAAAAGTAACATATACAAGAAATTTAAGCAAAATCGCAGAATAGGTGCCTTTAGGATTTCGGGTCAAAAATTCTTTTCGCCAAAGTGAGTCAGGAAAAGAGTTACGATTGTAAATGAAAATTGCAAGAATTCTGGGGAACTCTGGGAACTGGAAGAATGGAACTGGAAGAATTCTGTGTCACAACATTTGGCGATTTATCACTGTTAGCGCCACAAAAAAAAAAAAAACACCAAATCCCAAATCCAACGTATTTTGCGATTTGGCCGAAATTTAAGTTACTCAGCCCTAGTCTGTAAGCATATGAATGGTCACTGGATGATAGGACATCCGTTTGACGAATATCGATGGGGTTTATATATCTTTTATGTCCATTAAAAATGCTTTAAAAATAGCTTTTGGGATCACATTTCCGTATAACTCTCGTCATATGAATTCCGCTTAATAGTGGTCAAATTTGTAGATCACTTTTCGAGTACCTTACGTTAATCAAGCATTTTACGTGACATTCCAAATCTCTGAAGAATTCCGTATTGTAGCACCCGGGTCAGAACAGTAAGTAATGTCTGAATCCCTTGTTCCCAAAAGTAAAATTCATCTTGGCCAGACATCGCGTTGAAAAATCTTGATAAGCTCACAAGAAGTAGAATAGCAGAAATTAAACCTATCGAGTTTTAAACTTTTAGCGTTTTTAAAATAAATTCATAAAATTGCATATACTTTCACTAACCGTAATGATTTTTTTGCTGTGTTAAAATTTATGAGTCAAATCGTAAAATCGGGGCCGTTGGGATTTGGCAACTTTTTTTGTGGCGCCAACTGGGTTACAAGGCACTAAATGTGATAACCCGGTTCCTTGTATTATTTGTAATTCACTTCAATTACAATCGGTGCAAAAACGAGTTTTTGGCACCACATCGCTCGTTTGGCGAAACATGCATGCTGCCAAAAACATGCTGCCAAATTTCTTTGCTACACTGCGATTTATCCGAAATTCTCCCATACTATTTGAATATGGAAAGTAATTTAAGGAAATACAAATATCTAAAATCTATTAATACTAAGATTTTATTTTTAAATTGCATTAAAACTATTTTCTTCTCATCTGACAAAATAATCTTTATTTCAACATTTTATGATTCTATATTTTTGCTAATCAAATTTTTTAATAAAACTATATCATTTTTTTCTCACGTTAATTTTTATTCGCATCAAAATCCCAACTTTTTATGATTGAATATTGTAAATATGTAGGACTAACTATGTCGAAGATTTATCAAATTACTCTCAGTAATATTAATGCAGATAATAATTATAATAAAATTAAAGCAGAAAAAAAAAATTGAAAACAATATCAACTTATACTTTATTTAAAAAAAAATCTTTTTTCCTGATGATGATTGTTGAATAAATAAATAGCCTTTTCAACCTAATGCATTTATTTATTAGATATCATAAAATAAATATAAAAAAGAACTTACCCCGGAATATAATACAAACATTTTTGAAACTGTGTTCGACACCACATATCAATCTTTTGTTTAGAATTTATATAATTTAAGAGGCCTAAGAACTACTATTGTTTGAAAGATGAAAATATTGAATAACAAAGTGCAATTAATAAAATTGTTGAGTACTGGAAGGAAATTTCTAGTAATGCCACAAAATCTGTTTCAAATTCAATTCAACTAAAATTCTCTGTGCTAAGATATGTTTTTAATTTGTGTGTAAGGAAAGTTAAGAATTTGGAGGTATTTTCTATGAAAGAATGGATTTAACAAATAGTTTGGGAAAGCAAATAACGAAAGCTTTGTTTTGAAATTGAATACATATATTGTTATTGGTTGGATTTCCTGAGATTTAACCTGATAAATTTGTAGTTTTTAAATTTTTTAAATATTTTTCTTCTAATGCAGCTGGCAAACAGACCGTGATAGAACAGATCTTTTATACCATAAGGGATGCACCGACGTTACTCACTTTGCACTACCCAGGGGGCGCGTGTAACTAGAAGATAAGCCACGGACGCGGAGTAACAATGCCCCCGCAACTCTCTACGATCCTGTTAGGACCGGAACCTACGGTTTAATGTGGATTCCGAACCACTACAAACACCCATGGGCAACGACACTCGCATCAAGTGCAACTCTGAGCAGGCTTCACCATCTTGGACTTTCTTCGGGTATTTGGATTCATGGACCTAGTCTAGTCCTGCTGGACTTTGGGGATAGGCGAAGAAGAAGAAGATAATGCGAAATGTTAGATCTGTGGCAACGGGCAACGGGCGTACCTGTTACGGAGTTCCTAGGTGGTTATAAGAACTAGGTGGTGTTAGATCTCTACATAATCGGAAGGTTTAAAGAAAACATTGGAATGAGATAATTTTTTGTATGCATACAATTGTAGTTAGTAGTGAAAAAAAAAACTTTTGTATAAGAGAAAAGTAAATAATCTGGGTTATTATCATATTCGTCCCCAGTCGATGTTTTCACTAGTTTTTCTCCCTCCCCTCCTACTTGACCTTTTCGTACCAGGTAGGGTGGAACTCTTCAACTCTTCTCCCCACTCCTAGGTAAAAGGGTGAAAAGTTGTATAGATACTCCTTGTATTTTTTCAAGGTTGTCATTAGACACATATTTTTTAATAAATTTATATTGCGTTTAAAATATTAAATTAGTT
The DNA here is from genome assembly GCA_021605095.1 of Caerostris extrusa. NCBI lineage: Eukaryota > Metazoa > Arthropoda > Arachnida > Araneae > Araneidae > Caerostris > Caerostris extrusa. The sequence continues at coordinate 45,657 of BPLR01003573.1, read as the reverse complement.
TTTTTTTGTTAAAGTATCTTATATTTTTATTTATTATACCAAATGTAATGTTATAAAAGGAGTCTAAAGTAATTGCAGAAGAATTTCCATAACAGATTTTTTAAATTGTCTTTATATCATCATACAAACATCCCGATTTTTAACGTCGATGTCTTAACATTCGAAATCATGTTATCACATATAATTTCAGAATTTCAAAAAAGGATAACAGAAAATTTAATAACCTCAAAATTATAAATGCTGCATTAATGAATATATTGCGTTCAATAGAATATTAAACAAAACATACTATATATAATCGTTACTTTTCCCTGATGTTATCAGCTGATGCATTCTTAGTTCAGACTCGAAATGTGAGCAGTTGCACACATTACTTTAATCTATCTCTTTTACGAAATTCTTAATATTTAAAACAATGAAAATATGTAACAATGGTTCGAAGTATCATTTGGTGTGCCCCCTTGCCCTTTATATGTCTGGGCTTTATGTATACATAAAGGCCAAATATGTAATATTTGCTTAACTGTAGAACTTAGAAATGTGGGAATGCGCAAGAATTTTCAAATGTTCAAATATATATTATAAAAAACATCAACAAGAAAAAAAAATATTGCTATTTTGAGAATCCAAGAATATCATATCCGATGTCATTAGTAAGGAAGTTGACAAAGCCCATTAGCTGAGCAGCAGCCACAAATTTCTGTCATTAAAAAGAGATAAGCGTGACTTTTGGTCGAATCCCATAGAATATTCAAAGCCATTAGAATCCGAAGTTGAATAAAAACTGATCTGGCGGGAGAGTTTGAAAATTAAAGTATTAACTGCGATATTCACGCCTTCAGGGAATCAATGCTTATGAAACATTGTACTTGTATCCACTAATTAATTAATGCGTGAAATTAAATAAATTAAAACTGTTTGATATTAAAGAAATTTATTTCGCTCTAATTTTACATGGGGTCACATTAATGTACTATAAACATTAAACTAACTGTCCTATCCCATGAGTCGGGATAGGACTATTTTTTTTTTATATACTTTCATTTTTGATAAATATGAACTTATATCTAGACCAGCATTTTAGCTCTAAGAAACGAATTCTGAAATAAGAATTTACAATTGATTTAATCTGTCCTACATCGATATTCCTTTTTTTTTTTTTTTTTTATCTAACTTAGTTTAACAGAGATAAAAATATGATAACTTTAATATTTTTATACAACCATGTCATTTTTGCAACATGTTTAATTGAAGTATTTGAAATTTTTGTCCTTGTAATAATAAAGGTTACATGCTTTCAGAATGTTTAACTAAAGAAGCAAAGAAGTTGGGAAATTATAAGTCACAAAATTATTTTCAAAGTTTTAATTTTGGAAATAATCTGGATCGAATTCTGATCATAATACACTGAAGTGACAAAAGTCATGGGATAGCAATATGCAAATTTTCAGATGGCAGTAGCATCGCGTAGGACAGGTATAAATGCGCAGTGCTTTCGCAGAGCTTTCATTTCTGTTCATATTATTCATGTGAAGAGGTTTTGACGTGATGATGACCGCACGACGGGAATTTTTGAACGCGGAATGTTAGTTGGAGCTAGACGCATGGGTCATGCCATTTCGGAAATCGTTAGTTGAATTCAACATTCCCAGATCCATTGTGTCAAGAGTGTGCCGAGTATGAAATTTCAGGCATAACATCCCACCATGGACAGTGCAGTGGTCGACCGCCTGCACTTAACGACAGACCGGCGACGTCTGCAAAGAGTCGTAAATTCTAACAGACAAGCAACACTTCAAATAACCGCAGAAATCAAATAAATACAAGGGACTTGTCTGTTAGAACTTAAAAGGAATTTGGCTTTCTTCTAACTTCCAGCAGAAGACCGACTCGAGTGCCTTTACTGACAGAACGACATCGCTTGCAGCGACTCTGGTGGGACGTGAGCATATCGGTTGGTCCCTAGATGAATGGAAAACCGTACTGGTCCGATCACGATTTCAGTTGGTAAGAGCTGATGGTAGGGTTCGAGTGTGGCGCAGACCCCACGAAGCCATGGACCCAAACTAGCAAGGCACTGTTCAAGCTGGTGGTTCCGTAATGGTGTGGGCTGTTTTTTCATGGCATGGACTTGGTCCTCTGGGGCGACTGGACCGAACATTGACTGGAAATGCTTATGTTCAGCTACTTGGAGATCACTTGCAGCCATTCATGGACTTCATGTACCCAAACAACGATGGGATTTTTATGGATGACAATGCGCCATGTCACCGGGCCACAACTGTTCCCGATTGGTTTGAAGAACATTCTGGACAATTCCAACGAATGATCTGGCCACCTAGATCGCCCGACATGAATCCCATCGAGCATTTATGGGACGTCATCGAGAGGTCAGTTCGTGCCCAAAATCCTGCACCATCAACGCTTTCACAATTATGGACGTCTAACGAGACAGCATGGCTCAATATTCCTGCAGAAGACTTCCAACGACTTGTTGAGTCCATGCCACGTCTTGCTGCACTTCGCCGGGCGAAAGGATCGACACGATATTGAGAGGTATCCCCATGACTTTTGTCACTTCAGTGTATAAGAACTTACTTTCTATTATACTTATTTTCGGTAAAGGATGCATTCCATCCCGACACTCTGGCTGCTTTGCTCTTATTTTCAATTGTTTGTTACCACTTCATGGGTATCAAGTAATCACCATTCATTTTTATTCACTGATAAAATATTTGTGATTGATTCACAGTTTGATAGAAGATTTGTGATTGCTTCGTTCAACCGACCAGACTAAAATTACTTCTGTTATCAAAGTTAGAATTCTTATCCAAATTGTAAGCTCACAGTTCTAATATGTTCATATATTTTATCACTAAAATTTCACAAATCATTAATGTTGGATCTATAAAAAAAACTAATAATAATATACTAGTTTTGTAATAAAACTCTCATACTTTATCATTACTAAAGGAGTATGATTTTGCGTATTTAAATTATACCTGCAATTGGTGAACCTTTATTGGAAACTTATTGTGCATATCTAAAACTCTGCTCTATAGATGGAGTACAACAGAAAATGAAAAGAAATTTTAATGCATACATTAAAAAATTTATAAAAAATGTAGATTATTTGACAGCTTATTTTTTTTATTTTTTATTTTTTTTTTTTTGTATGAATTGATTGACCCACTAATACAAACTGGGAAAGTTCATCCTCAATTAAAAAAAAATTGTAGTTATAGAAAACTGAAGAATATTTTCATTAGATATAAAATTTTTAATTAATGATAAATTCATAATCAAAACGGAGATTCAGCTCTTTAAACTTCTAACCAAGGACAATAGAAAAGTTCCTATATTACTCACTTCCTTGGCATAAAAGTCATGGCCTTTTTTTTAATACATTTATTTCAAAACTTTTGGGAAATTTTGCAGAAAGGAACCAAAATAGTTTCACATTTATAAAATATAACCAAACTTTGTTTTATTGATATTCTATTATAAACCACATTTAAAAAAAAAAAAAAAAAAACTTTGCGATAGTCGTTGCTCTGCGATTATTTTATCTAATAATAGAACAAATAAAGTAAAATTAGCTAATAATTAAAAATTTTGGAAGGATAATTTCCTTTTTTATTTGCTAAGATATAATCGAGGGATTAAGTATAATGATTTTCTAATAAATATAAAAAGAAATAGACTTACCGATAGCTGAGAGTTAATGTAAGGCCATTAGATTATTTCGGGTAACTTACCAAGCTGTATAAATAGATCTAGTTTAGAAGTAGCAGTATTGTTTGTTTATTTTTGTGTGTCACATTTTTTCCCGCGAGTTTTTAAATTTTGTTGTGTTTTTGCATTTAAGATAATCTTAAATAAAATTGAAACATCTAACTAATTTTAAAAACAACATGTCAATAGTAAAAATTAAATTTGTGTCTAGAAAAATCAGTAAAATCAGATTTCAACCTAAAAACTCTTCGGTGTTTGTAACCGGTTCCTACAATGATGATGTATGATATTTATTTAAAATGTGTTGTTTCTAACTTTAAAAATGTTTTGTTTTTAACTTGCAAAAATCTTGAATAAATATTTTAATGATATATTTTTATTAAGTTTAGTAAATTTCTCCAACATATTTTTGATGTTTGTTAAATTAAAGATTTATAACCTGATAAGACATATTCTCGTTTTTATAATCTAGTTTTTAAATTGAATATTCAAAAGTAGTAATTAAATTAAGCGTATTACTATGTTTATAACCTATATTTTTTATTACATTTAGTTTAAATATAAAATTACATTTTGGAAAAGTTTGGATTCTGTACTAGCCAAGTAAAAGGAATGGGACAATCAACTATTTAAAAAAATTAATTTTTATTAGCTGCTTTACGTTTTAACATTGTTTTAAAAATATTATATAATTTTATATATTTACTTGTTGCATAAAACATCTAAAAAATTTAATTCGGAAAAATTTTTTAAATCAAAATTTTGGTGTTTTATAAAATAGTTTTAATAGTAAAATTTAATTGTGATCTTTAGTATGCAAATATTATTAAAGCTTAAAAAATATAAAGTAAAATAGAATAGTTGATCTAGCTTCGAAAGTGGTATCTGTTGGTTAATGGATTCTAAACAAAAAAAATTGTATAAATATATTATAGATTTAACCTTTTACATGAAAATAGACCAATCGTCATAATATTATAGTTGGTGAGGTTTTTTATTTAGTTATTTTTTGCAATATTTAAAAAACTTATTGGGAAGTTATGTATTTCAGTTAAAGCACAAATAAATATAATAACAGCAAAGAAAAAAAGTTTTAATGAGTTAGATTTTAACTGGTATAGTATTATTTACATTAAAAAATTGTTAAATATTTTTATGATATATTTATGTGACAGTTTTTCTCCCATTATTAAATTGCTTATTTAATAGTGGTTATATCATTATTATTTCAATTGTCATTTATTATCACCTTCGTTCATTCATCACAACCAGATTCATTATATATTAATTTCTCAACATTATAACAATAAAATATACCGAAAAAAAAAATTTTATTAATAGTTTGTATAAATTCTTATTCATATATTTTTATTTAACTTTTTATTTTGAAATGTTTATTTGTTGGTTTTTGCTATTAAAATTTTAAAAAGTAGTAAATAAACTAATGATATTTGTTTCTACCATGCTTCTTATATCTATCAGAATTTTTATTCAGTAATAAATAATATAACTTTAAAATTACCTCTTAAATATAATTTCAAAATTTAATTACTTTAAGTTATAGAAAACTTAAAATTATTTCATGAAATAAGTATAAATATTCCTATTAATATTTAATACAACTTAATTATTTTTAATAAAATATTTACATGCTTAATGATTAAAAAAAAAAAAAATTCTTTAAAGAAAAAAAATTTATAACTAGGTAAGGGTATATTTATATCTATATTTATAACTATTTTAAGACTAAATTATTATTTACATTTATACATTTTCTTAAAAATAAGCCCCAAATATATATGTATTTTAATATGGCTTCATCTAAAAATTAATATTTTTATATTATATGACAAATATTTGAAATTTCTTCTTTTTTTTACTCGTCTTCTATATACATTTTGTTCAGAAAAAAAGTAATGATTTTGAGTGAACAGTGTTTGAGAGGTCATTATTAATTAATTAATATTGATATTTCAGTAATATTTAAGAAAATATTTTTTTATTAAATAGTATGAATGCTTGAATTACGTTTTTAGGCTTAATCAAATTTCTGTTTGGAAATTCCCTGATCCTTCATCTCATATGGATGATGAAGATGATGTAGGTTGCATAGATGATGATCCTCAAATTGTTTCTACTGAACCATTTAATGGCTGTGTTACTGATTTGAAGGTATTATACACAAGTTTTTTTTTTGTCAAAATTATTTAATATTAATTTCATTTTATATATGTTTTTAAATAATTATGTTATTGCAAAAAAAGTATATTTAGTAATATATGTGCAACATTATTTTATCACGTTCCTTTATTTAGTTTTAAAGAAATAGAAAAATATAATTTAACAATTGAGAAGATAAGGCGGACTTTTTACCTATCTATTCGCCAGGGAATTCTGTATTTAGATAGTATTAAAACAAGTTTACACCAATCTGAAAGAGCTCTACCTTAATGGCGAAGGATATTTAAGTACAAATGTGAATTTTGAAAAATAGCAAAAATTTGTATCATATTCAGGTAAATTTCCTTTGTCATTGTAAACTCAACAAGAAAGAAAGGCCTTTGATATGATCAATAGTCAAACCCCACCAAACATTACGTTTTGAACTGTATGGATGGTTTCAATTATAGGATGTTGCTTCTGGCTCTTATTCTCATATTATGCTTTTTAAACTTACTGGATAAATAAAAATGGTATCTGCATTTGTTAGAATGGTAGTTTAATTTGACATTTTCTCGTGCATGACCTGCCACTTCTTTCTATGTTCAACGTGTTTGTAATGTTTAAAAATCTTTTTATTCAGCCAAAATGCTGTTTGAACAAGGAGTAGTTTTTATTAAATGTGTGACAAAAAATTTCTTTGACCTTATAAGTCAAACATATTGAAATAACATATTTTCCTAAGCTTCTCATTAAGTTTTTCTGTTATTGAATGATAGATTTGCAAGCTAACCTTGTTAATTTTGTGCTGTGCAATTTATATAATTTGTGTATAAAACAATTGAACTATTAGGAAAACCATGCTCTCGTATAATAATTGGTTCATGCTAAATTTTGAAATGTGGCAGAACTTTTTCCCAGCCTACATATTCTATTATATAGTAGAAATTTTTATTTTATAATTATTAATTTCATAAGAAATAATCTTTTCTTTTCTGTATATTAAATGAATACAGTTTATACTCAATTTAGTATATTGAAAGAACATAACAATTCTTGCTATTGAACTTGATGTGATTGTGTACTACTGCCAAGGAGAATTTAATATTTAAAATTCAGAAAGTTGATACTAGTTTATACAAAATAAATGCCAGATAGCTAATTGAATTGAAATGTTAATTTAATATTCAAACTGTGTAAAAGAAAATAAAGAATGCACATAATTTTACAAATACCTCTTTTTTAATATTCATTCGAAATTAGATTTTCTCATATGATGAAGGAGAGGTATTAATAAAAAAGATTTCATTGAAATCTTAATTAAAGCAAATATTTAATCATGAAACAACTTCAAAAAATGAATGACTTTTTAAATTAATGCAAAATTACAAGAAATAGTGACAGATTTTTAATTTAAAGCTTTTCAAAAATATAAACAGTTTTAATTAATTCAGTGATTTAAATTATTTGTCCACCTTTGGTTGCTATATTGGGTAGAATGGCGATGTCGGACGATTTTCGTTTGTAGAAAACCGCCCTAATTTTTGATTATGCCCAGGTAAAGCTTTGCAAACATCTGGACTAATGCTTGTCTTTTAATCTAGGGTTCTCAAGTCTTTAAATAGCTATCTTCAATTTTGAAGAATTCTGTAAGCCTTTTCTAGATTTTTTTTTTCTGGACGCTTAAATTATCTGAAATAGACTACTAGAATTTTAATATTATTCTATAATAATACAATATTATATTTTAATCAGCAATATTATATTTCAGTAATTTTATATTTGTTGTATATATTTATTTTTAAATGCATGTTTATTCATATTTTTTATGCTTATCATATTGGTTATACATTTACACACATATCTAGATGTAGATTTTTATGAATTTAGAAAATAAACTCAAGTTTTGAAAAGAAAATATTACCTAGATTTATTTTGATAACAGTTTATGATGTCTTTTATCAAGGATAATAATAAACGTATTTGAAAATCATCCACTATTTATAAATCTTAACTACTTTATTTTTTAGGTGCCATCTGATGATTTAATATTTGCATCATCTTCACTGGGGTCTATTTTTCTTTTTAAGTATTCTGAAGAGGTAATTTATTATTTTGTAATGAAATATTTTAATTGTTATTCTAATTAAAGCATTTCTCACATATTTTTTGTGTGTATGTTTTTCAGAAGCTTCAATGTGTACATACATGGGAAAAATTGCACAAATTTCATAATAGCCCAGCTTCTACTACAGGGATATCAATAAAAGGTCAGGATGTTGCAAGTGTAGGAGAAGATGGGAAATTGTGTTTATTTAATTTCAATGTAGACCAAAATGTTAAAGAAATAGGTAAAATTATTTCAGTTGTTCTTTATTAATAATTATTTTATTAAAATTAAAAATTTCAGACCTATCACATGAAATTAGAAATGTGCATATAAAAATATTTATATTAATTTTCAGCTGATGCAGATTTGTGTTCATTTACATCTGTGACGTATTTACGACACCATGAAATTGTTGCTGGAAATTCTCTTGGTTATCTGAGACTATGGGATCTACGCACCAACATTGATGCACCTAGCAGTTTATTATCTCTGTAAGTAATAATTCACTTTAATATTATGTATATGATTAACAAATACAATTATTATTAAAAACATATTTTCCTTTCTTTATAATAGAATTTGATTGTTACATGTATTTGAAAATATTTTTTTATTTAGTAGTTCAAGAGAACAAACGGGTATATCCTGTATGAACACACATCCAACTCAATCACATATTTTAGCCACTGGCTATGATGATGGAACATTATGTATCTGGGATATGCGTCAAGACAGAAAACCCACTTCCCATTTTGAAGGACATTCGGCAGCTATTACTGAACTCTTATTTCATCCTACTAATCCAGATTTCCTATACACATCATCGTTTGATAGCCGTGTGTGGCAGTGGGATGCATCTGGCCTTAGAAATCCTGTTTCTCTTTTCAATAACCCTATGGGTGAGTATTATAATTTTCACATTATAAATTTATTTTATTTAAATAAACACAATTTGCATCTTACATTTAATTCACTTTGATATGTCATGTATTGCCTAGCTTTATAAAATAATAACTTTAACATAAACAAAAATCTATTTTTTAGTTTTTTGTAAATATTGTTGAGAAAGTAGATAACATTCAAAATAGTAATTTAAATAAACAATTTTAAATTGGAAAGTTCTAATTTCCATTTTACTAAAAGTGAATTTTTCGTGGCTTACGATTATGTTCTAAAATTTTATTACTCATTCTGAAATTCTTTCCAAAAATTATTTTCCATCTATAAAATAAATATAGTACATCAAAAGTTCATATTTCTGTAGATAGTGATAAAATACAGCATATTTAATGAACCATATGAGCTTTCTTGCAAAACAAGCTTTAATAATTGAAAGTGCCGAGTTAAATGAAAAAAAAATTATGAAGTTAATGATTTCCACAAATTTTATATTGCAGTTTTGCTGAAAAGGTAAAGGGTCTAACTATTTTTAGTGATACCTATCCTTATGTAAGCCAGATGGGTGTAGGTTTTAAGTTACCAGAAGTATGAACAGACTTGCGTAATGTATATAAAAATGTATTAACCTTCTTGCAGTTATGCCCTCCAAACCAACAAAAGAGCTTTGTGTGTATTTTTAGATACACTATTTTAAAATATAAAGGGTGCATTTATTCAAATTATGATTTAAATAATCAATATAATTTATTTAAAGAAATGCTATTTAAATTTCTATATTTTTGTTTAATAATATAGCACCATCTGGTTTAAAAATATATAACTAAAATCAACTCTAATGTATCTCCCACATATGTACAACCACTGGAAGGTTTAAAAATATATATATATTTAGTGTTATGTAACAAATCTTGTGATAATGAAAAGCTGAAAGATTTCATAAATATGTTTAGTAATAAAATAATTTTCTTATCAATTATTAGATCCTCAAGAGAAAAATTTTACGAAAGGAAATCCTTGGTTAAATTGTGATGCACATAAACATAAGTTAGAAATAACAGCCCTGTCTGGGCAAACATGGACATGTGTAAACACTTTGGACATCAGTGGAACTACTCTGATATGGGGAACAGATAATGAAGAATTATGTATATTGAATGATGTTATTGTTTGAAATTGTCTTTGTTCTAAAAAGTTTCATAAAATGTATTCTATAAATGACCAATTGTTCATCTAATATTGTTTTAGAACTGTATTCATCATTTATTTTTCACATTACATAAATAAAGTTTAATTTTTTTTTAATTTCAGAAAAGAGCTTTATTTAAAAAATAATTTTAAATGGTATAATGAAATAAAGGATAGAAAACTTTACTATTTTTTATGAAAATTTAATGCCCATTCTTTCATATTTTATGATAATTGTCAAAAATGATTAAATTTTAGTTATCAGAAAAAAACTAAATAGAAAGAAGATGGATGATATAAAATATAATTTTAATCTACTAATATGCTACAATATAAAATCAGATTAATAATAATGCATTTCTAGAATCAGAGACCCTTTAGCTTAGTCATATGGAGATCAAAACTTGTTGAAAACTAACTTATAAGAACTTTTTATATGTGAATTTGTCTGTTGCACTAGATCTACATACAGTTTTAAAATTTTATATTAATTTTGTTTATAAATGAATATTTTTTAAAGAAATGTTCAATATTTGTCTTTATAATTCTTATTTTAAAAGTGAAGACTTATAAATTGTAGTTTACTCGAAAAAAAAATATTTACAAATTTTTTTTTTTAATTAAATTGCTACCTCTAGATTAGTTTAGTTTAAGTAGTTACATAAATCAGCTAAAGTGTTTTCCCTTTATTTTTGTTATGAAATTTTCTAACCATTAAAAAAACTATAAAGTAAGGGTTTATTAAAGATATTTTTTTTTAGGTTGAACTTGTAAACATACATCTTTAAAATATTGATACCATTATTTTGTATAGCAATTATAAATATAGATATATATTTTTTTTTTTTATTTATTTATTCTACTTCAAAACAAACTGTTAAATTTATAGAGAGAACCTGCAGTAAAGAAAGTTTATTTTTTTTTATGCAAGATATTATATTTTCAATGTTAATAATCTAATTGCAAATAGGTAAGTTTAGGGATAATTATAAACTATTTTGTAACAAATATGAAAATTATTTAAAGCAAATGTTTTGGAATTAGATGTTTTCCAATATACGATAATGCACCAAGCTATCCAAAATTTGTTACCTAAATGTTGAATACAGCTTGATCATTTTAACTGTTAAATCAAGGAATTAAAGATACATTTAAAGCTTTAATTAGTGAATTACTGCAATGAATTTTGAAGATTCTTTACAATTTCAATTGTACATACTGGCCAACTACTACGGATTCTCCATAATTTCTGCAAAAAAATTATCCACAGATTACAGAAAAAAATTAATACTTCTATGGAAATTTTTAAAAAAGACCTTTTTTTTATTATTGCGCTTCCAGTTTTGCATCTCTGTACATATTAGTTTCATTAAAGAAATAAAATCAATTATTAATACTTATTGAAAAAATTAATTTTAAATATCTATCTGAGAGTAGAAAAGAGAGCAGATGCAATTATACAATTTGCACAGGAATATTTACAATACACAGGAATTTATACAATTTGCAGAGGAAACTATTGGTGAACAGAAACAGAAAATTTTTTTTTTCTGAAATAGGACCTGATGAAACAAATTTGGCAGAAATGTTTATTAAGACCAACTTAATTAAAGCAGAAATTAATAATGAATTTAATCATTCTACCCAAAGCTTAAAGAAAGGTCTAGATTAAGCTCAAACAATTAATACTATACTTCATAAATGAAGACCTTTCATCAAAAAAAGAAAATCTGAGACAATTTTGCAAATGCTTAGTTCTATATAATAAGATTTCACAGCCAAAGCAAAAATTTAAAACATTGATCTTAAAATGCTGCTGGGAAAAAAAAAAGCTCAGAATATATTTCACCAAAAGAAAATCCTCTTGTTTAATGGGGAGAAGTAACTTATTTAATGATGTCCAAAAACTTTTTATTAACGAGCATCTATTATGATATATATTTCTTTGTTATAAAATGAAAATTATTTTTAAACTTTTTGTATTATTACTCTGATAAGTATAAAAGAGATATTTGAAGAATCTAAAAACATGGGAGTTATCTGTATTCAAAATTATGAATTATAACTTTTCTTGAATATCAGTAAAATATTTGATATTGGACTTGAATTAGAATAATATTTTTATTCATTCGTCAGCATATCTTGTATTGCTTCATGGCAACAAGATTTATTGATTACTAGATAATTATTCATTCTTTACTTACATAAAATGTTTAATACTTTTCCTAATTATAATTTAAAATATCTTCATTCTTCAGATATAGAGATTTTCTATCATCATCTAAAATAGGAAGAAAACTTAATGCATCAAAAAAATTTTTGGTTAATATCATAATTATTTATAACTAAATGTTGTAATTTGAAATGTTTAGTTTACATGAGAACTAGTTTTTAATACTGTGTACATTAAAAAACTGACATAATGTTTAAACTCAATTCATATATAATTGATAAACAACTAAAAGCTATGACAATATACAATAAAATGATTTTTTTAAAACAAGCACTAAATCACATTAATTTATATTATCTGAATGTATTTGATGTAAATAAGATATTGAAAGGATTACAAATTAATTTTTACTGAAACTCATTTTGTAGTTAAGAAAAATAAAATACATAATTTTTCATTTTAAAATACATCAACTTCAAAAATTTTCTCATTGCATTACTATTTACTTTCACATTTATAATTTGAACAAGATAATTGTGCTTTTACTTAATCAAGCTTTTATATCATTGCAATGTCATCTAAATTTATAGATTTAGTTTGGTTTGTCGCTCTATGGTCATCTTGTGCACATGAAGGCCAAACAGACCGGAATCTACAGTTTAAAATGCATTCCGAACCATTAACAAACATCAATGCCCCCACCAGGATTCCGAACCTGAGCCTGTGATACCAAAGGCCAGATACCTAGCCAATTGGCCATCAGGCTGCTAAAATTTATTGAAGATCAATAGAGTTTGCAATTTAAAATATTCAGAAATTATTTTAATAAGAGCAGTTTATTTAGGAAATATTTTATTTTATATTAAACAATATTCTTAGATAAACCAGAATGTTTCTTCTAAAGTGTATCATTTCAAAAAATGCAATCACAGTCCAAAATTAAACATTAAAAGTCGAAGACTAATATCACTTCACAAGCACAAATATAAAAAAATCAGCAATCATCTAAAAAAGTATAATTAATTAATGCTTCACAAGTTAAATATATATTAAAAAATATGTTTAGTTTTAACGAAAAAAAAATTGTCATCTATTTACTTTCTAAGAGATTTAAATATTAAAAGCACAGATAGTATCTAAAATTAATTTTGATTATCATTTTAAAATTATTAAATATAGTTTCAAATTCTGGTTAGTATACAGTTAGTTCTTTAGTTTTTTTTTTTTTTTTTTGTTTTCTATGCAAATAGTTTTTGAAATTTTATCAATAAAGTTATGATTGATGCTTTCCCTTGATTACTAAAAAAATTTTTTATTATTTTATTTCAATAATTTTTTACTGCATATAAAATAATCGTTTATTGAGAAAAAGTTAAGAAAAATTAACCAAATGAATAATTATTTATTTAGCCTAAGTTGCCTGTTTCATTCAATTTTTTGTATATTATTTTAAAAATTTTAATATGTCTACACTTTGTCATTAGATTAACATATCTTGATTTAGTGTTCATTGCCTAGAGATTTATGCATATTTTTGATAAGCTACATCCCTGGGCATCATTCCACAAAGTGGATTTATTTTGGTTTTTTACATTATGTGTAAAATATTTGGACTTATAAAAAAAGTATTTGAACATATTTCAAATATTTTGTTATCTTTACATAATAATTTTTAAAAGGTTGAAGATTTAGAACAATGTTCCCATATTGGTTTTAGTAGTGTTATAATGTTAATGATAAACTTTATTCATTTTTTTTTTTTTTTTACAAAATATTTGTTTATTATGTTTTTAAATGGAAAAATAAAATTTGAAAAATAGACATTTATAACATTAACTATAAAAATTAAATACAATTATTATATAAAAATATTCTATCCAATACAAAATTCTTCAAAGATAAAATATCCAACAATAAAATACTTATTCCTCCATAACCAAGATTTGTTTTTCAGATACATAAGGTTCCATAGATTTTGTAATTGCTTCTTTAAAATTTTCAAATTTTACCATACGATGAGTAGGTGGCTTCATTTCTCCCTTTTTTATAATATTTGCAATATTCTGTATCAGTTTCTCTGTGTCCTCTTTGGAATGAAGTTCTTTCCATTTGGTCATCCAAACCCCCAATAGTTTTAAATCATTAAATATTAAACTTCCTGTGTTTATCATTAAGGGTTGCTTTGACATCGCACCATATGTGAGAACAGTTCCTTCATCTGCCATATGTCTCATTAATTCTGCAGCACTTTTACCTCCAACACAATTGAATGCCAGAAGTGGTTTGGGGATGTTTTTGAAGATATCTACCATAACAGGACTCCTAAGTTCATTTTCTACAACTACATAAGTACCACCTAGATTAGTTAAGTATGACTTCAGCGATTCCACATTAGGTCGGTCTCTAATAACATTAATAGTATTGATTTTGAAATGCTTTGCTATTTGTATAACAGCTTGTCCAACAGCACTATTTGCTCCATTTTGAATGACAGTGTCACCTTCTTTAGTGTTTACAAAATCTTTTAACATTATGTAAGCAGTGCAAGGATTAACAAAAATTGTCGCTGCTGCCTCCAAGGGAAGAGTTTCATCAATCTTTATCAATGTATCTTCCGTATATACACCATAACTTTTCCAAACTCCATCGTCTGCATTTGGAATAACCCAGGAACCGATTTTTATATTTTTTACTGATGGTCCTAACTTAATAACTTTTGCTACTCCTTCATATCCTCCAATTGCAGGTAGTTTTGGTTTTTTACCATATTTGCCTTGTATCTTATTAATATCAGCTGGGTTAATAGGCGATGCAAGCATTTTAACTAGTACCTCATTTGGCTGCAAGTTGTCAGAAATTTCATACTCTACTTTTTCAAGTACAGACGATGGTTCTCCTAATTCTTTATACTGTAATGCATAACAGCTTAAATAAGAACAAGAATTAAAGTTATAATTTTTAGAAAGTTGCCGGAAAAGTGTTGAAACTCTCCACAAGTGAGCCATGATTTCTAAATAAAAATTTCACTAAGATTCTGGCCAAAACTTTCTAAATATTTTGGCCGAAGTTTCCTTTTCTACCTGATTGTTTGATTGCATACAATAAAAGTGTTTAAAATTTATATGGCGTATATTCACGTAATACATGTAACAATACAGAATTGATTCAGTGAAAACAGCTTAATTGAACAAGTCAAAAACAATAATCAAATCTTACTGTCATCCCTGTAACACAGGTAAATATATTAAAAAAATTTCATGTGTATGTTTTTTTTTTTTTTTTTTGAAGTATTAGGGTTTCTTTGATACTGAGATAGATAATTTAAATTCGACTTCATCAAACGAATATTCTAATAGAAACTCAAAAAATAATTAATGTTTTGAAAATATTTTGGTAAATTGAAGTGCAGTTGTCCAGATGTATTTAGAAATTTTGCAGAAACTCTCTTAAAAGGAAACTCATCGGCACAAGAAGAATATGTCCTCGAACTGATAATTTCCACTTTAAATTTCAAGTCATATCATTTGTTATTGACATTCATTTGCTTGGCGTAAACTACTTCTCATGAAATTTTTATTACTCAATTTATAATTCAAATCTTTTGAAACACTTGCATTTCGCTTTATTCAAAATTGTTTTTCTATTTCGAAGTTGCTTAGAACAGACTTTAACTGAAACTTTTCTTAATTTCTATAAGAAAAGACAGAGTATATTGTCTTCTATTTTACATAATAATTGTATTCTTTTGCTGGAAAAAAAGAAAAGAGAGCACCATTAAATATGATCTATTCATTTTGAAATTTTATATGCGCATTTCCTTTAGAGTACGAATGCAAAGGATTAAATTTTCATGATCAGCGAATATTAACTTCAAAATGATAATGCGTGTTTCTTTTGCATACAATAATATAAAAATTAAAAGGATAATATTTATTTTCCTTGCTGTTGGCATGAAGACACAACCAATAATACTGTTACTATGTTGTCAATAAACTTATAGCCAATTAAATGTGGTCGTATACCTGAATACATGAAATTGAATTGCCATATCAAATTACCTATACACATACTGATACTTCTATGTAAAAGTTGTTGCAATGAACTCACCAGATGAAGAAAGGTTCCAGAAAGCTAATATAAACGAATGTGAGGCGAGATCGGATGATTTTGCAACAAACCCCTTGCTGTGCTAAATCATTGTCTCTCGATCCAATCAAAGTGCTGAACCCTTTGCTAAATTTCTCCATCTCACGGCTCTTGGAGGAGATGGGATTATGCTTTTAAGTTGGCTGGTACGTTTTTTTATGGTTTTAAGGCGGGTGTCTTTAACTCTCCAAATGGGAAAAAGGCCAAAATCCACTGGAGTGATGTTTCAATCGATCATCATGGTTTTATGTAAACTGGGAAACACATAGTGTTCAGTGATAAATCACGCTTCAATCTCAATGGATCCCATCAGCGTTTGTGTTACAAAACTCCATTGTCATTAATTGTGATACGTTATCTCCTACGACAACAAATTGCCCTAAAATCTACTTACAAATTATAATAGTTCAACTACATGTTGATGACATCCTGTGGTCGACTGTTTTACTTTTTTAAAGCAATTTACCCTTTTCAAACAAGATAATGCCAGGGCCCAAACGGCTTGAACGCCTTAGATTTGCCACTGCCCCATCGAATTAAGCCAGTTTTATCAGGCATATCTTTTAAGGCATTTAAAAATCCCTATGCGTTATTTAAAATTTGAAATGTTTAAATCCTTCCGATAAAGAATTGCTGTCAGACATTACATAGAACAATTTAAATATTTTTTCTGGATCATCTGTATTTGGAACATCGCCTGTGCACTCGTATTCAAACAACCCCCATTCTGCTTATTCTTTTAAATTTAAAAATTTCTATATCTAAATTTGTATCTTAATCTTTTGTTTAGTTTATCACTGTTTAATATCCATTTGCATGATAATCAAATTAAGTAATCAGTGATACTACTTGTAAATGAAACAGTAGTAGATAGTTTCTGTATCGTTTTACTACCCTGTCTAAGACAATATATCAGATATTTATCATCACTAAGCAAAACCGTAATCTTAGACTTGTACTTACAAAAGTTTCAGCTTCATATTGCACGACGGGATTAGAAGCAGGAATTCCTGGGAGTATTCCGTTCATAAAGAGCTTCTCGAATTATCGGGATTCCATATTTAATAGCTTTGTCTCATTCTATTCTGCACTATCATTAAAAGGTTCTGCAGTGATGCAGTTAGTTTTTTTTCAATATATGGCCAGAAGTAACATGAAATAAATTGAAATTATCTATATATATATATATAAATTCAAACTTTTATTTTTATATGATAATTTTTTTTCCTTTTTTAGGTTGCTGGCACTGTCCTTGACATCTGTGTGAAATTTGACGTCAAAATATTCATTAGTGTTTGAGTTACACTTGGCTTTGTGAAACGCTAAAACTGATTCCGGCGATTTTTGAAATGCCTGAATTCATTGAGCAAAAAGAACTTACATTAAATTTTGTTTAATTAATTAAATTTTTAATTTTGTTGCGGAAACGTATAGAATGTTGCAGAAAGCATTCGGTGAGCAAACTATATCGGAAAGGAATGTTTGCAAGTGGTATAAATAGTTAAAAAGGCAGAGACGAAGAGCGCCCGGTCGACCATCAACCTCAACTGACGAAGTTCCGTCCAAAAATTAAAGACATGGTGCTTGCAAACCATCGATTTACAATTAGAGCCTTGTTGATGATGTTGGAATTTCAAAAGGATCAATCAATTCCATTTTGGGCATCAAACACGTCATATCTCGATTGGTATCAAAACACTGAATGCGCCAGCTGACACTGTATTCATTCTTCGTGACTTTTCGCCAAAAATGAAACCCATATCGTTCCATAACCACCGTATTCACACCGTGGACTTATGGCTATTCCCTAAACTCCGGGGACACCTTTTTTGAGTTTATTGAATAGATTCAATGTGGAATCGGCTCGCGCTTTGAAGGCCATCCGGGCCAATGACTTTTTAGCATGCATTGAGGATTGGTAAAAACGATAGCATAAGTGTATTTGGAGGCGATGAAATAAATTTGGAAGAATAAATAAAGAGTTTTTGAAAAAAAAAAATAATTGGTCTTACTTTTTGAGCACAGTAGTATTACATTATGTTCCTTTTAGCTTCATATAACTTTGGAAGACATTCATAAACTTCTTAGTAGGAAGTTTTTATGGTATTCTGAATAAAAATATTCAAAATAATTAACAAATTTCTATCTTTAAACCCGTTTTTTCTATAGTCATTGTTACAATAATATGAAAATTCATAAACTGATGTAGAACGTTACGACTGAAGTGTTAAGTAATTGCAATTGCATAGGCTCATAGTCAAATATTTCTAAATTATTTCAGTCAGCGCAGGTATTTTCTAAATGTTTTTTTTTCTTTTCATCTTCTAATGCAGCTGGCAAATAGACCGTGATCTTCGCCATAAAGGCTGCACCGATGTTACTCACTTTGCATTACCCAGGGGGCGCGTGTGTAACTTGATGGTAAGCTACGGACGCGAAGTAACAATGCCCCCGCAACGCTCTACGATCCTGTTAGGACCGGGACCTACGGCTTAAAGTGGATTCCGAACCACTACAAACACCCATGGCAAAGCCGGGATTTGAACCCGGTACCTGTGGTACCGAACGCCAGAGTGCTAGTCATTCGGCCATCAGGCCCACCACATTTCTAAATGTAAGATGCTCGATATTTGAAGAGCTCGTTGTTCTTTCACTCAAAATTCTCTCAGAAATAGTATTAAGAGTATTTAGTAACAACTTTTTAATAAAGTAGTCAACTATAAGAAAGCTTTTTGCTGACCATTGCTAAACTAAAAACGTGATTGATAGAGATTAAGAAGATCTCTGAAATAATGATCATAACGTAATTTGCACGTTAACTAAACAAAATGAACTTTGAAACCTATTTGAGTTCCAGATGTTGTCGAAGTACCTTGATTTGCAAAGCAGCCATAAATTATCTATCTTTGGACGTAATGCCGAGGTCTATTGAATGATAAAAAAGCATCATTCAAAGTTATGAAAAGCTCCGGTGAATTGGAGGCTCCGCCTACTAGTAGAGTAGACATTTGGTCTTTGTGATGTGGTGAAGCTAGAATATCTATTTCCTTAGCTGGTCAAAGAGACCAGAGAAAACTTGCAGTTTTTCAATCGAGTTTTTGCATTGCAATAAACCGTTTGTAGACTTTTTCGACTCCTCCAAATGACTTGAAGATACTAGCAAATTCCTTTGACACCTATAGTGTTTTTTTTTTAGAGATCTTCTTGGATGATACAGTCATTTTAGGTGGAGTCTGAGTAGGTGTTTGATTCTTTAACATAGACTCA
Organism: Caerostris extrusa; assembly: GCA_021605095.1. Taxonomy (NCBI): domain Eukaryota; kingdom Metazoa; phylum Arthropoda; class Arachnida; order Araneae; family Araneidae; genus Caerostris; species Caerostris extrusa. The sequence goes on along the minus strand of BPLR01003573.1, from coordinate 25,981 downwards.
AAATTTGTTAATCAACTGGTCTTATTTTGGAGGTTCTCTGAGGAGTCGATTTCTTTACGAGTTTTGGGAAGCTTTTTATATCCTTTCAAGAAGCAAGGTGTTCTTGGAGTCCACTGTTGATTCAAGTAGACTTTTCGATTCGTCCAACAACAGGACATTCTTCAAAGAAGTGTAGTCCCCACACTTTAGAAACTACTTTGGATCCTGAATTGCTACTTACGTGATGGAAATAGTTACAATTGTAGTGTTGGGTAGCACTTGGTCGATTGTTGTATCTTTAGATACGAACCATGAGATAAAAGTCGATTGACCTCGAAGATCTTTAGATTTCGGCCACTCATGGGAAGTGTAATTTGCAAAATTGGTAATATTTCTTATTCTTCTGTTGAGGTTGCGCGACTTTGGAATTGGGGGAGTCCCAAGTCAGTCATATTGCTTTGAAAGCGATAGCATAATTTTTCACAATTCCCAATGTATTAAAAATATTAGTTTAATCTGGTTTTTAATAAAATCGGAAATGCAATAATAGTGATATAAACGCTAAAACAAACGTAATCTGTGTGTTCTAGCAGATTTATAAAAACAAAAGCACAAGAATATATGTATGAATTATTTCTGCAATTGGATGCCAATATTAAGAAAATGAATAGGTATTCAAAATTGTTTTATATTGTATAGTTTATTCCATGTTTTCCAGAAAATAAAGCATTTGTTGAGGATAATAATCTATAACAACCGTATGTGGTCAAGAACTAATCTAATTGAACATCTAGACATAAAAACAAATGTAATGTGGAAGAAGTTTTACGATTGAAAAGCTGAAATCAACTTCAATAAATACACAAATATTTGTTTTCCCTCTATGAACTGGCAAAAATACTTGTTGCTTCTATAAGAGTATAATATATGTATGAATTATTTCTGCAATTGGATGCCAATATTAAGAAATGAATAGGTATTCAAAATTGTTTTATATTGTATAGTTTATTCCATGTTTTCCAGAAAATAAAGCATTTGTTAAGGGATAATAATCTGATATACACACCGTATGTGGTCAAGAACTAATCTAATTGAACATCGAGACATAAAAACAAATTTTTTGTAATGTGGAAGAAGTTTTACGATTGAAAAGCTGAAATCAACTTCAATAGAATACATGAAAATTCGCTTTTCTTGTAATATGATTTGTTTCCTATGAACTGGCAAAAATACTTGTTGCTTCTATAAGAGTAACAATTCAAGAATTGGGAAAATAGGAATTTATGAACTGAGGAAAATATTTGTTATTCTCCATAAGAGTAAAAACACTTTATTTTAATAATATAAAAATTTCTGCTTAATAAACGCACATTAAACCAATTTGTGCATTATTAGAATGAAGTTACTTGTAAGATAGATCAAATGGTAGGAATGGGCTTTAAATGGTAAATAAATATTTGAAATCATGATCTGTCAATTATATATTGTTGTTCATAATTCACCATGCAACATTGCATTGACCTAAAGCACATTGTAGATGTATAGTTATGCCTACTGGACTACAATAAATGCTTGACTATCACAGGGGTTACACCATCAAACAATAGACACACAGCAAAATTGACTGCAAAATTAACTGCCTATGAGAAAAATGTATTAGGTAAAGTTCAAATTAAGAAAGTAAGTATATAAAAAAAAAATATATTATTGCAATTAAAAGGAAAAAAAAAAAAATTTTAATTGTAAGGATTTTTTTTTTTACAATTTAATAAATAGGTAAACAGTAAATATAAAAATAAATAAATATATTGTTTAAAAAAAATGTGAATGCTGGTGATTTTTACTTGGGATGTTGACTGATGCAACTTAAAGATTTGCAATAAGGAGCATACAGTTTAATACCAAAAAGTATTTTTTTACATTTAGGTCAATTTCTGTTGTAAAATCACAGTTCCTTTTAGTAATTCGGAATTTCTTGTAAGTTAAATTATCACTATGTCCACTGTCGGTTGGTGTTAGTAAATTCATTTAATTCTTTTTCATCATTCTACATAAATTCATTGACCTCATTTTCCCCAACAGTAAACCACCTTTGCAATTTGTAAAATTTTTGTCTTCAAATTGTTGGAAATGTTACCATCCTACAACAACACTCAGTAGCACACTGTGCAAATGAAATTCAAACATTGGTTAAATTAAATGAAAACAATTAAGATAATCTAAAAAATTCTATTTAAATTTGCATTTGAGAAGAGTTTCCTGTACACCAAACAGACTAATAAAATATTTTCCCAACGTTTTTACTTATCTTACAAAAGTCTACAATAAATGCCTCATTTATCTTCCTTTCCCAATACCCAGAAAAAACCATTATCATTTTCTAGAAAGTCAAGATTGTAAATTGGAAAGAAATAGATCAAACAACAGAATAGGCAAATATTTAAAAAATAAATTGATTACTCAAACATTGCAATACAATATTATTCCTATGAATAATTTAAATTTAAAGAAAAAGAGAAAGATAGCACCAACTTTTCTATTGTTAATCATATTTTGAACATTTTTAACAATAAGTAACATTGTGTTCATGGGGACAGAGTTTTTTTTTTTTTTTTTTAATGTATATTAAGTATTCAATTACATGCTTGTTACTGGAGTTTTATTAATTTCATTTTCAAGGAATCTTATCAAAACCTTACTAAATTCTTTGATCAATAAGAAATTCAAAATTTGACTCAAAAATATGTATTCTCTATAGTACAGAAAAACCAATGTAATATGCCCATAATGCTGAATTATCTATTTTCAATGTTCAACTTTATAAAAAAATGAAATAAAATGCATTAAAATGTGACATAAGAAAGGCATTGAGATTAATGGTTATAAAAATATTTTATTGCATCAGAATATTATGACAAATGGAGATGAATAAACTAACGCAATGTTAAATAAAAACAATAATTAAAATTACAACACTGAAAATAAAGAATTAAATCACTTTGTTTGATACAAAATGTTATTTTCTAATACTTATTAAATTTAGAAATAATTTTAATTATGGCATATTTATTTTTTATGAAACAAAAAAGTTGATAATATTAGTCTAGCCATTGTTTACTGGCATACACAAATTGACAATGACAACTTTCTAGATAATAATATTGTTAATTTTCACAATATAACAATACAAAAAAAAAAGTTAAATATACAATTCATGCATATATTTTTGCCTTTAAAAGAAATGTGTTAATATATTTTTAAGTATCAATTAAAGTTATTTCTGATAAATCAGTTTTCTTATATATAAATCAATATTATTTAATGAACAATGTAGGAAAGAATTGATTATTCAATGCTCAAAAGTAATTAAACACATTATTAATTCTAACAAAGATTCTTCAAATAAAAAACAATACAGATATGTAGATAATAGTTACAATAGGAAACATTTTTTCAAAAATCAAATATAAACAAAATACTAGTAAAACTTATGCTTATTTTAAGGAGATACATTTGTTTTTATAAAAATATTTCAGTTGATTAAGAAAATGAACTGCTAATTTTTTTTAAGCAATAAAATTTTTAAGAAACATTTCTTTTGTAAACCATTAAATAAATGTTCAAAATGTAGGAAACAAAATTATGTAATAATAATGCTATTGCTAATAAATATGATAATATATCTAGAATAACAAAGATATTCGTAACTTAAAATAATCTAAAAATATATTAATATAACAGAACATATTAAATTCTGAAAAGCTCAAGAATTTATATTGAGAATGCCAATCGCAGCACTGTTTGGTTATAAAAAACATTTTTAATTTGTTCAATTCTATAAATTGATATGAGTATTAATAAAATTTATATATGATGGATAAGTGTGAGAATTTAGAAAATTTAAAACAAAAACAAACTGCATGCATTAATAAAAATACACCGGAACTAAGATTCTTATAATACTCGTTAATTTAAATTTAAAATAACATTAGAAAATTTCCAATTCTATAGAAATGTTTTAATATTTTAAATTTACACAATGAAAACTAATTAAGCTCATTAGTTTTAAAATAATATATTTTTATAATATTCAAAAAGAGAATGTTAACAATTGAAAAATTATGAGTATTAAACAAATTGAAAAAAATCCGAAAATCATAAATGCAAAAAATGAATGTTATAATGAATAAATAAATAAATAAAAATAAATTTAAACACGCCAATTTTCTGACAACTTAAGTTCTTTCTTTTTTTTAGAAAAAAACATGCACATTTAAATAAAATGTTGCAAATGTAAGTTCACATAATTAATAAAAATAATCAAGTATAGTCCGACCACGAACAACAAAAAATGGTAACCATCCTGTTTAACAGTGTAAATGGATGAATCGAAACGATGCTAGTCATACGGAGCGCAAAGCTGCCATAGAAGGAAAAATATAATAGTTAGCATGAAAAATTTTCATATTGCTTTCCTTTTAATGTCATGTAATCTAAAATTTTAATTATTAAAAATTAAAATTATTTTTATTGCAATTAAAATCCCTCTTAAAAATAACATTTCCTCCCACTGACAATACTTTTTTAATACATCCGACGTCACCTGCCAATTTTCCATTGAATCAGTGGTAGGACTATAAATGTCATACTTGGACATAAAGAATATACAAAACATTATCACTATCCTTTTCCTCATTTCAAAGAAATAAAATTTTATAATCTATTTGGAAGTTTCAAATCTGGTTTCATATACTATAAAACATTTCAAACCTGCAACTGAGGTGGGACAGGAGAATATCTGAAACAAAAAAACAGTTATTAATGCATATACATTAATATAGATGAGAGATATGTTTCTTCAATCTACTTATTAATTTTTAAAATTAATTACATAATAACTTTTAAAAACGTTTATACATTCCAAAAGATGCTTTGAAACTAATTAGAAATCTTTTATTTAAACTGCAGTGCATTTCAGCATAACACTTAAATATTGAAAGGAATCTGGGGTCAATTCTTCACTGAAATACAGGCATGAAAAATCTAGCAATATGAAAGTTAATTGATAATGAACACAAATCCAACTTTTCTGGAAATTTTGCTTTTAATAACTTAAAATATTGCAATATCATACTTCCATAGAAAATAAAAAGTCCTACTTCACAAAACGGATGAAAATTAAAAGATTTTTCATAAGAAATGTAAAAGTTGCAGATATGCAAATTGTAACAAGAGAAAAAAAAAAAAAAATTAGAAAATTACATTGTAACAATATTAAGGATTCATCCTGATTTAATTAAAAAAAAAGAAAGGAATGAAAGCAAGTTAAGAAAACACTAAAAAATGTTGAAAAAAGATGATATTGGAAAGGAAGGAAAAAAACAACATTGTTACTGCTTATATGCCATAAAAATATTCCAATTTTCCATATATTAGTTAAAACATTGATAATTATATAAATAAAAACAGGAAAACATTGAAGTTTTCAAAAAATGTTTTTATAGGATTAATTATTGAAAACTGCAGTCGATTTTAGAGCTGATATAAAAACTAACATTACTATGCATTCTGATCCAAATTTGTTTCCAAGACAAATGATTCTTTTTAAATAATTTTGACAAAATGTAATTTTTATATCTCGTATGTTAGAGGTAAATTATCTATTTACAAGTAAACAAAATGTTTATACTTTTATGAAATGGAAATAAAGTGTTTAAAATGATCACAGAAGGTTAAAGGAAGCTTATTATTATTTTTAATAATTTATTAAAAGCAATTAATAAATTAAAAAATATTTTTATTTTATGAGTACTCAAAATTAGCTAACAAAAAAATTTTATTTCAACATCTATTGAATATTATAAAAAATCAAAAAATAAAAATAAAGAATCGTACACAACAAAAGTCAATGAATATCAGAGATTAGCTGAATAGTAATCTAATATCTTGAAAATTCAGAAAAGCAGAAAGTTTCAAACAAGTTTATAATCTTTATATATATATTTAGTTTATAATTAGTTATTAGTTTATAATCTATATATATATATATATATATATATATAAATAAAGAGAATGGAATATATATATATTCCATACTCTTTTTATAAAAGAAATTGTAACAGTTAAACCAAAATGGAAGATTTTCAAACTTCTAGTTTAATGTATGTATTAAACCATAAATTTACAGTTAAATCTTAAGTATAATTTAAACATACCACAGAAAAATCTTTTTTTCATAACAGCACTTAGCAATCATCCATTAATCTTCTGGTTTCCTCTACATTTCTTCTCACAGTTCTTGGAGACATGCTACCAATATTTTGCAGATTTCGAGGTCTGTTTAGCAATCTTTCAAATCCAGAATCATTAGAACTGAAGGAAAAGTTTGATTCAGAAAAAATTAAAGTAATTGTTTTTACTTATCTGATAAAAAAATTATAAGTAAATGTATATAAATTTATAATGGAAAACACAACTATTAAGCTTTTAAAAATTAATTTTTTCATTTCTACAAAAATGTGATATAACATTTATTATAGGAAGAGCAATTTTAAAACCATTTCACAATACACCTATGACAATCACTGAATGATAGCTAACAAAATAGAGCAAACATTAAACATTAAGAAAATAACAATGACCTTCAAGCTATTTTGATCTTTTTATACATATAAAGCAAAACAATTGTGTTCATCTTTTTTAAACTATAATATTTAGAAAATTTTGTTTTTCTCTGAATTTTGTCTTGTTGCATAACCGAAAATTACTAAAAATTTTTTTTATTATTTCATTGTAATTAAATTATAATATTATTATATTTAACATTAAATTGTTATTCCCAACTGTTTAGTACAAAAACTGTTTGCATAAAAAATTATTCACGGTAAAAAGATTCCATATGGTTTTATGCTGCATTCTTATTCACCTTAACGATTTGTAACTAATATATATTTATAAATCCTCAATAAATATTTGAGTGAATGATACAGTTTAGTTATTTATTTGTTTTTAAAAAATTTTCTTGAAAAATTAAATAATAAAATATAATAATAATGTGAATATTTGATGTTTTTGGTCTTTTTTAATTAACTATATTTTTAATTAATCATTTATATAACCTAATGTTTTTCCTACATTAATTTTTTATTTATAAATACATTTTATTTCTGCTTAAACAGTTTGCTCTGATTCATATTTTTAGTCAATTAGAAAAGGATAAAATAAATTCTATACTTACGAGCCAAAGGTTTCAACCTCTTCAATACTTTCTGGCAATTGTCTATTATGAGTTTCAGGTAATGCTAATGCAAGAAATCCAGAAATAATAGATGCAATAGCAAAGATAATCATTGGTAATGGACTGTATACTTTCCGCTACAAAAACAGAATAAAATACTCTAAATTAATCTGTCGAAAGATGCTATGTGCGGTAATAATTATTATTCATAATAGAATATAAAGGAATGCATGACATATTTTTATAGTAAAAGTACAGTCAATTTCAACAATTCCTGTTTTCTATTCAATAAATTTGTTTATAAACAATTGTCTTGTTATTATAAAAAAAAAAAAAGGGTATGAAATTGCTTAATTTATTATTTAATTTAATTGCTAGAATGCAAATAATTAATAAATATATTATGCATATGATAATTAACATTTGCCAATAAATATATTTTCTGGAGAAATTAATTAATTTCATAAACAAAAATTTAATCTTTAATTATCAATATAATAATTTATATATATACATATATTTGCATTTCTTATTTTTCATACATCTAAGATGCTTTATTTATCAGATACAGAATTATTTCATTAGCTTTAAATTTTCCTGTTATTGTAAAAATATTACTTCACTATGCATTCTAAGTTAAAAAAAAAAATATGAACTATTTGATTGCAAATTACATTCATTTAAAAACATTTTTACACTGAAAGAATTTTTACTTTACAAAATCAAAATATTTTAGTTAATTTTGTGTTATTACTAATCAAATAATTTTTTTTTTAAAATCATTTAGCTGTAAGCTTCTTAAATATACTAATAATGTAAAATGTAATGCCTAATAATAATGTAAAAATAAAATTACTTAGACTAACTTACTAATTGAATGATAATTGGTGCTATTATTCCACCTAAACGAGCAAACATGCTGCTGAAGCCAATACCAGTACTTCTTAATACAGTAGGATATATTTCTGCTGAGTATATATAAATTATAGCAAAAGAAGCTGCTATGGCACTTTTTCCCAATACTGCAAGCAGTGTAGACATCCACTGAAGATCTGTAATATTCACATTAAAAAAAAAAAAAAAACACTTAAAACTATGCTTTGAATTATTCATATTCGATTTAAATTAAAGAATATAATGATCAATTATGTGCATACATTGATCAATTATGTCAATCCTCCATGACTTAGAATGAGATGAAATAATCTGCATTAAATGAAAATGAACTAATTTTTTAATTATATTTAAATGCTGACTGCTTGGCAAAGCACTTTTTAGTAGATTACAACTGCTATTTATATAAAATTTGAAAGCAATCATCTATATTTAATTTACAAAATTTTACTTTTTAATGATTATTGTAAATGTAAAGAAAAAAAACTGTTTTTCTATAAAAAAATTTAAAAATAAAATAATAACTTGATATTAAAATTAGTAATCTTCAAGAGCCATTTTTTAACATAATAAAAGTATTTAAATATTTAAAAAAAATGCATGTATTCCTGTTTTTAATATTAATACCCTTTTATTAGTTTCACCTGTATGTTTGTATGTATGTAACTGACTTTTTCCACTGGAGATCTGTTTCTCCTCATCTACACTATTTAAGATGCAAAGAAACATTTACAGGCATCTTTCAGAAAGAAAACAGTTGATTCTTTTTAATACGATTTTATATTAGTTTCACCTGTATGTTTGTTTGCAACTGACTCTTTGGGCTCGATTTTGCACTACTTTAAGAGATCAGATTTAATTTAAACGTTGTAGACTTATCAAGGACTGACAACACTAAAATAGTTTGATAAGTTTATTATCTCATCATGGTTAGGATCGCCAGGATTAGAGATTTTATTTTAACTTATGAAGAGCAAATTAACCCATGTAGAATGAAAGTATTCAATAGACATTCAAACCTACGTGGGACAGTGGCACAACGGATGACGCGCCTGACGACGGATTAGGAGATTCCCTATTCGAATCCTGGCTGGCTCGACATATTAGCATTTAGCCTTTGTTTTACTCACAATTAAATTATTGTAAGAACTATAGTTCCACTCTCTGTACTGGGACCTCATTTAAATATTATAGTTTAAAAACACTAAAAACATGCTTTTAGAGTTAATCAAACTAAAAAGTAAAAAATAAATGAATAGTTTAAAAAAACTAAAAAACACCCTTTTAGAGTTAATCAAACTGAAAAAGTAAAAAAAAATAAATTAATAGTTTAAAAAAACTAAAAAACATGCTTTTAGAGTTAATCAAACTAAAAGTAAAAAATTGTTAACATAAGAATAAAATGACTGACAAGAAAATGAATGTCACTGTTCTAAAAGTGTGGGGTGCTTTGTATGACATTTTAAAACTAACTTTGCATTTTCGAATGAAACTTAGTGAAAATTATAATGATTGATATCGAGCACCCCATGCTTTTAGAACAGTGACAGTCATTTTTTTTCGAGTCATTTTATTATTATGTTAACAATTATTTTTTACTTTTTAGTTTGATTAACTCTAAAAGCATGTTTTTTAGTTTTTTTAAACTATTAATTTATTGTTATAAATGTTTACAATAATTTATATTTAAAATTAGCAATGCAAAAACATTATTGCTTGATTATTAATGCATTATCGTCCATCATTTATATCTGAAACCATTAAGTGCATTCAATCATTATCATTCAAATATCACAGAAATTGCATAATATAAAAATAAAGAAATATTGTTATTGTTTTAGATTAAATATATATATTTTTTAACAATTTACAAAGTCAATTACTACTAATTCTTCATACAGAAAGTGAGTCTCATGAATATATAATGATATTAATATAAATTATCTTACATTGTGGAACAAAGACAGTTGCACCACAAGAAATTCCTCCAAATACCATCACTGTACACAGCACATATCTTCTTCCACAATAAGTTAAAGCCCATGTAGCAAGGAGAACAGCTGGTATTTCAACAGCAGCTAATATAGCAAAATTTCCATAGATATTCCCACTTAAATGTCCAGTACTAAGAGACAGACCATAGTAAACCAATGCATTGACTATCCTAAAAGATTATATCACAAAAAAACACAACTTTATATCAATAGAAAACAATTCATTATTTGAAAAATAAAAATTAAAAGAAAAAAATTTGGCACTATAACAAATGTAAATAACAATGAGAAATAAATCTAACTTTTCAGATAGACCATATAAGGCATTAGAACATTGAATTTAATTCTTACAGCAAACAAATGTTTTAATGAATAGTTAAATTAACTGAATTATACAAGTAAATTTTTACTTCCTAATCCCTTAATCATTAATAATCCCAAATTATGAAAATACAATTTTATACAAAATAGAGTAAAAACAAAATAAGCCATTATTGTTAACCTTGAATAGATTATGAGATGCATCTCAGGATAGCATTTATAAATTATGAATACTCATTGTCTAATCTAAAATTAACCACTTAAAAGATACGGAATACCTTAGAATTTAGTCCACTAGAATAATGTCATCTTTCATGCAAATAACAGCATACAATATAATTTTCATTAAATAGCTAGAAGAAATAGTAATTCAACTGCAATATAGCTTTTTCAGAAGTATTTACTTAATGTTAAACCATCTCCGATTTCTATCGATTATGGAAATTGCAAAATTATTTTTATAGAAATATTCACCACAAAAAAGTGGAAAAGAAAGCATACAGGGATAGTTAATCCTTCAGTTGAGGAATAATGAAATTATACAGTTACAGATTTAAAAACGATTAAATTTTCTCAAACATTTTTATACATTGATAAGCAAAAGAAAAATACATCTATTAACTCACCAATTAAAAAATATATTCATGCTCCATTTTCGTATCTTTGGTGTTCTCACTAAATCTAAAGGACTAGAAGATTGTTGACGTTCCTCAAATTCAGGATCAACATTAGTCTAAGATGTACAGAAAAAAAACATTTAAAACGTATTCAAATCCAAATGAATATATGCATTTAAAATTAATCATGTTAGTATTAATATGATATACTGAAAGTAATATAGCTGCAAATACATCGGTTGATACACATTTTTCTTTTAGTGTTTAATGAGGGTTTTATCAGCCAAAAAAATTTTGATTCTATTCAGCAAGCAGAAATATTTTTATAATTTTAAAAGAATCTATGACAAAATGAAATCACCAACTTCATAGTTTACCTCAAATATACAAATATAATTTAAGCAGCAAAGTTCAACTATTTCCATTGTACAAAAATTGAATATAAAGTCACATTTAAATAAACAAATAGCTGTATATTTTAAAATTCTGTATACAAAGGGAAGAACAATTTATATAAATATAAAAAAAAATAGTAACTAAATTGTTTTATAACAGAATACACATTTTGCTTTAAAAAGTTTTTAATATTGAAAAGCATATAATAATAGTTCAACTTACATATTCAGCAGCTCTCAATAGATGTTCTGGAATAGTGGCATTGTTCCATTTTGCAGCTTTTAAAATAGTCTTTTTTGCTTTACTATGCTTACCTTTAGAAATTAACCATCTTACTGATTCTGGTAATAGCCAATAATAATTTTTTTTTTTAATAATAACGTTAATAAACTTTGTTTAAAATTTATTTTATGTAACTCAATAATAATTTTAAGAAAAAAAACTTTTAAAATGGAAGGAAAAGCTGTACATAGATTTAAAAAAAATCGTATTCAAACTTCAAAGTAGCTTTTACTTACCAATAATAAACAAGCAATATAGCTGCTGGTACAGAGATTACCAACTCTAAGACTCTCCATTTCCTTACGAAGTATGCAACAAGACTTAAAACCAATTCTCCAATTGCAAATACTATTTGCATAATATTAGCACATATAAGGCGTTTTGATGTTCCAATAAATTCCACAGCTAAATAGTAATAAAGTAAATAAATTTTAGTAATGCACATTAACTGTCATGTGCAAACAAATTGTTAAAAAACAATTTAATTTTTTATACAGTAATATGATAAAATGATCAACAAAATAACTTTCTTACTAAAATGCATTTATTTGAAAGCATATAGTAAAAACTCACCTAATATATATCCAGTTTGAAACAAACCACTAACAGCGACAGCTGTAATAAAACGTAAAAAAGAGAAAAGTCCAAAGTTTGGAGCAAATGAAACTCCAATGGATGAAATTAGCATTACAAAAGACGCGGACATCATAACATTCTTTCGACCAAACCTAAATTTAAAAAAAAAAAAAAAAAAAAAATATTTTTCAAGGATTTACATTCTACTGAAAAGCTCTTATTTTTTTCAAAGAAAAAGAGTAAAATTAATAAATTTAAAAACAATGTTTATAAAAAATTATAAAAGTTATTAGAGTCAAGAAAATTAGATAACATATTATATTTCACAAAAAAATTTCTTGTCAAATATTCAAATAAAGTTCCATTGTAAGAGCAATGCATCAGCGTTATTAATAGAAACTAATTTCCAATCTGTTAGTGTGTACATTTATTTTTGTGAATAAATTTGATTGAACACAATTGATTGAAATTACAAGTTTGAAAACACAAATTGAAAATAGTATATAGCTTTATTATTTTAAATGCATTTTTAGGAATATAAATTTGACAATAACATAAATTACATGTATTATAATTACAGAAATTACCCTTATCAAGCAACACCAATGTAAAAGGTATAAAAAAATCATAAACCAATATAGATGAGCTACCTTTATATGAAATAAACGATTATTTTTTATTTAAATATATATATTTATGACATAATAATAAAAACGATTTTACATTTTAGAATAAAAAGATTGGTCTTAAAATAAGTAACGTTTTGTAGAACTACTATACAAATGGTAGTTTTTCCAGGGGTAATAAGAGGTAACACTGAAATTTCATTTTCCAATTTTCTGAAATTGCAAATTTAGATCTGTCAGTTTCCACTAAAACTGAAATATAAAATTTGTTCACAGCACGCATCTTACACTTAATATATATTTTAATTCCAGCACATATTAAAAAATAGATTTACTAATTGATAACAAAAAAGTTCAAAATGCATAATACCAATCAGAAATTTCAAAACACAATCAATTATGTGCCTGCCCCCCTCCTCCAGAATTACATAAATAAAATGGGGTACATTTAATTACAACTTTTTCAATCCTCAGATATGCTTTTAAATATTTCTAGAAGTTTATATTCTTAATTAAAAAAAAAAAAAAGAAAAGCTTTTAGAGTTTTCATAAAATCAATTCATTTTCAAGAGAAACTTGAACAAAAGTGTACACACCAGCTTGCAAATTGTTTCACAAAAAGAAATGAAAATTACATATATGTGTATTATTGTATAATTACTTGGGTCTTATGTTTTAAACTTGTGAAATAATAAAACATCATTTTATAAATATTATATTATAAAATCTAAAACATAATATGGATATTTTTCAATATTATTGCTTATATTGTTTAATACTATTAGACACATTTTTGGCATTATACAAAAATTTGGAAAATTTTACTCACTTATCTGCTATAACTCCAAAACTTGCAGATCCAAAAAGAACACCAAACATAAAAATTGAACCTGAGGCAGCTCCATTCCAGCTCTTCTTACAGACTATGTTAAACTAACAACAAACTTGTTATTTACAATATATAAAAATAAATAGCATTATAATAAAAAAATCCCATTAAATTATTAAATTTTTAGTTTAGCAATAAGTTAAATAACTTACTCCGAGAGAACAGTATTTTCAAATTCAGAATGGTCCCACACATATTCCTCACATTCAACAGTTTTATTGACATTAAACGAATTAGGCCCACAATAATCTGCTCCTTTGAATATTTCATATCGTTCACAAGGATTTGGTGAAGAACCAAAACTATCTGTGATATTCGGAATTGCAAAATTTACAAAATCTTCATTGTATTGTGTTTTATTAGTGTCGCAAATTGGAACATGGCATCTGAAAAAAATATCAGTAACATGAATTATATTTTAAATATTAGTTTCTAATACAGAAATAATAATTATAATAAAGATTTTACCATAAAGAATACAAATATTGCAAAGCATCCCTTATAATACAGCATTAGTAAAATGAAGTATTTCTAATTATAAACTGCTTTGGTGTTAATCAAAAGTACAAACAACATAAAATAGCAATAAATAAATAGTGAGAATTTTAACAGTAATGAGTTTTGTTTTTCCTAAACTAGTTTTTATAATATAAAATAGATGAACAATTTTACCATTTAAAATTTAGATCAAAAATGCAATTTAGATAAACATTTAAATTCCAATTTTTTATTTTATTTACATATATAATTGAAATGAAAACTTAATAATTACTTTTAAGTTTTAAAAACAGATAATTTGAAAATTTTACATCATATATAACTGATCTTTTTAAATTTTATAAACTATTTAGATATATATATTGAAAACTAAATATATATAGGAATACAGTAAATTGACTGAAACAGCAATTAAAATTTAAATTTACAAAAATTTATGAATTATAATGTAATAGCTTCTCATTATATAGCTTATTTTATTTTAGAAGAGGGGAAAAAAACCACAACCTCAGTAAGGTTGCCAGTTATATTACATTTTAATTTATTAACCCATACACACACTTTAAGTATGTTTGGTTTGTTGCACTACAAATCATTTTGTGCACATTCTGGCCTAATTAGGCCTTCACATACAGTTTAACGTTGATTGCGAAACACTAACAAACATCCATGTCACCTCCAAGATTCAAACCTGAAGCCTGTGGTACCCTAGGCCAGTGCGCTAGCCAATTGGCCATCAGGCCCCGATTTAAGGAGAAGTATTATATTTAAAAATTTATAAGCACATTATTTTACAAACCATTGTAAGCATAATATTACAATGGTTTGTACTATTGTAATATTATGTTTACAATGATTTGTAATATTATTGCTGTTTAAGCTCTTTACAAATGTTCAAAAAAATAAATTTTTTCTTAATGATTCTGTAGCTTTATAAAATAAGTAATATATGTGTTAAAAATGCATAAACAAATTAAATATAAAATTACATAAAAATTTTAAATGCTAGAATTTTTTTATAAAATACTATTTAGAGAATATATGTTCAAATCACAAAACTTTCAAAAATTTAGATAACTATTTTACTTAAAACCAATAAAAGAAAAGTTTTTAAGGTTTTTTTTTTTTATTTGAATGAGTGGCTTTTTTTTTGTTTCAACTGCAATCAAATCATGATTTCTAACAATTTTAATAAGTTTTTCTAATGTTTAGACCTACACAAAAAAATAATAGTAAAGAAATAAAAATAAACTACTTTTTTTTTATTTAAAAGATATCTTGATAACATGTCATTTAGATGTTTTATAATTTTACAGGGAAAACTTAAATACTTGTCTAATTAATTACCACTGAAATTCAATATACAGATAGGTAAATTTAAAGTAATGTTAGGTTTTAGAATTGTAACAATATTTGAATATTTAAATATACAAAAGTTTATCCATTAATATGATGCTCTACAAATTAAAAACAAAACTTTAAAACTATAATGGTTTTTAGTTAAATAGGTGTGAACGATGGTAGATAATAATAAAATAATACTTTGTAAATTCAGTTTCAAAATTTCTTTTAAGCAGTTTTAATCTTTAGTTCAGATTTTAATAAAAATTAATAATATTTTGAATAACTGACTGCTATTCTAAAGAAATTTTATTGTAATTTAATGTCATAAAAATAAATCAAATCAAGAATTTAAAATGCAGTAGCAGCTTACAAATGAAAAAAATCAAAAAGAATTTTTGTAAGTATTGTGCTTTTTTAAATCTTAACATACAATCTTATTTATTTTCACATATAATGCAAATATTTTTTTACATCGCATTCTGCTTACATTTTTATCTATTATCTCAGTTGACTGTAAGCAAATATAAATAACAGAAAATATTTGTTTTAGGAGTATTTCAAAAAATGTTGTGAAAATTTGATAAAAGATTTTAGGTAAGATTGTGATTGAAATAAGGGACTGCCTCCTTATTTTTGCTTTGATTGGGCATAGGTTTAAAAATTATGATATTTTCAAATTCAGTTTCTAATTTATAATACAAAAGAAACATAATTTCAATGGAAGAAAACAGTAAAACATGCCTACACAATTTACATTACCTGTGTTTTGGTTCTCCCATAAGAAATACATTAGCTAACATATGACTACCAACAAATATTTGTACAATACAAATTAAAAAATATACAAATCCTTGAAAACGTCCAAAATGACCTAAATATTCCAAAATTTTGGTATAATTCATAGTTTATTCGATGAAATTTCTTCAATATCAATAAAATTATGTATGATCTTTCACCTACTTCTAATTTATAATGAATAAACGATAAATTATACTTCAAGTAAAAAAAAAAAGCTCCACAATTTCATAAGATAAAATTACAAAAAAATTAAAAAGATAATTGAGAGATAAATTTTATATATTCATTGTTTTTATGACACGTTATCAATTATGAGATACGACCATCTTTCAAAAATAGGTTTAATCTACGACTACAAAATTACTGATTTCATCAGCAGAAAATCCTCATAGCATAATAAGTAATTTATTTACATATATACACGTCTAATTAATTAATGTTGTTTACATTAAATACATATAAATTTTTAAATCAAGGATAAAAACAAAACTTCAGTTAATTACTTTCAGTTAACTTGATTAATATTAAAATAGTGACGATTCCATGTTTCAATAGATGGCGCCACGAGTATGTATTTGAAACTCGAAACTACAGAACAGCTGCAATTCGAAATGGTATCGCCCAGCTAATCCAATTCCACATTTATGAAAAATCAATCTTGATTAGGTATTTGAAAAGTTATCGTGATATATTCATCAAATTTTACGACCGTTTATAAACTCTTGCGCTTACCTATAATTTATGTTTTATGAATTTATTTAACTAAAATAGTCTTACAAAAAAAAAAAAAAAAAAAAAAATTTTAATAAATAAACAAAACTCGATATGAATAAGCACATAACGGCATTTAACTTAATTTAACAAGTTGCATTAATTTTTTTGTGAAAGATATGAAAACATAAAACAAAAGTCAAAGAATTTTTGAAATTGGTAGTTTTGAATGTCTAACATGCTATAAAAAAAAGAAATGTTTGAACAGGAGAATATCAAATATCTGCAAAGAAAATTTTTTTATTTGATTTAAAAAAAAAAAAAAAAAAAAAAAAAAAAAAGTTATTTTTTTGGCAATGCATTATATAAAGCTATAAAGAATTCACAGTGGGGAGTGGGTAGAAGGACTTTCTTTAGTTATAAAAAATTAATTCCTAATTATTATTAGATCTTCACCCAGGAGATATAATTGAAATAGCTCAAAGGAAACTAACTTATGGTGCAACATAGTTAATCAACAAATTAATTAAAATTATTAACTCGTAATTTAATAATGCAATCATTTCAGTGTAAGAAAGAAATTGCATAAAAATTATTTATTTAGCATTTAATACGATCATTTCAATTTAAATCGGATTAAAATAAAAGAATTTGATAGTTATTAACTATTATTTCAAATTATCACATAATTATTAATCATTAACATTTTTAAAAGTTTATGATTTGAAATTAAATCTTTATTAACTCATTATTTTAATAATGAAGCAATATTTAAAAATTATTTTTCTCATAACAAATATTTTTTATTCATTTCAATTATTCTTCTTAAACCTCATAATTTGTTCTTACGACGTTCGTAGCTTTAGTTTTATATTTTATGGTATTTTTAGTTTTAATATACGCATTACCGAATTATTTAATTAATATTGGCGACATATGATTTTTTTTTAATTAATGATTTTACTTACTTTTGTATAATATTAAAACTATAAAATAAACTTCTTTTTTTTTTTTTTAAGATTGTGTATGATAACACGAGATTTATAATATCTCATTTAACTCAATCTGTTTAAGTTTTCTTTTAAAACATTTCTAAATTCACAATTTTGTAATTTTGAAGTAACAATACTTAATAATAAAAATACGATTTAAACAGATATTTTTATTTTAATTTAACATGTATGATGCCAAGTCATGTCTGTTAGTAGGGCATTAATATATAATATAGTTTAAATATACAAGGGAAGAATTTTTTAAATTTAATATATGATAGATACAATTCAGTATATTGAAAAACACACACGATACATACATTTTTATAATAAAATATAAAATTTCATTTTATTTAAGCCTTGAATGCTATCGTTGAGAAGAAACTTAATTAGTTGACGTGGTAAGATTTTGAAGCACGACATAACTGAAAATTTCAAATATCCACACTGGAGATAAACACAACAAATCCGTGAGCCGGAAAAAAAAATTATACATTAGATCTTGAAACGCGAGCGAAGAAATGAGCTCCTCAGAGCTTTAAAGGTATTTGTTTCAAATTGTGATAGCATTAAAGATCAAAACTGATTCACTAAATTAATATCTTAGCTGTTAAGTCATCAATAAGCTTCCTAGTCACGAGCAGCGATAAAAGTTCTAATGGATACTGAGCATCGACATTTACTGGTAAGCTTTTCAATAAAAATCGAAGTTACAAAACATTCTTAAATGTCTTCCATCACAGAAAGAATGTTTTATTTTCTATTTATTATTTTGAAAATCATTTATTTTTCCTCCAAATGACATCCATTTATACAAATTGTATTCATTAAGACGCTGTTTGTGTGCGTGCATGTGAATAATACAAACAAGCAATATATATAAAAAAAAAAGTTAATTCCTACTTTTTTTTTTTTTTTCACTATATTGCAGAAAAGTCCTTTACAAATAATTTCCATTCATTTTTTTAAAGTTTATCTGCCACCATCTATTGGTAAATACATGCAACTTAAATCCAAAAAAAAAAAAAAAAAACTAAAACTTAAGTAAATTTAATGAATGAATTAATATTTGAAAAACTGTATTAACATCATGTCATCCACTACAAGTTCACATAAAAATGTATTTGAACTTGAGCGGATGAATAAAAAGTTATTTTATGAACGATTGAAAATTTGAACAAGATATATATAGGCAGAGAGTGAGCTAATAGAAGGAATTGAAATAATAATAATAATAAAAATAGAACATTTATTTTTCATCGAATGACAGATGATATTTTGATTATATGTTTAAACAGTAATTAAATAAGCACATTAAACTTTTAACTTTAAAAAGATAAACTAAAACTTTTTGAAAAAAAAAAAAATTATTTTACTTAAATAATTAATATTAATTTGAATTGAAATCAATGGCATCCATTTCTGATATTTTATACAAGTGAAGGAAGTAAATGGTATAAAATATATATCGTTTACAAGATATAGAATTATACAAAAAATAAAGATGGATTTATATTTTTAGCTAAACACATATTTTTCTTTAAGGATTAATAACTAGTTTTAAAAATTAAATTTTAATGAAGATTTTTTGATGTGGTTGTGATAGTTTCTTACAATTTTTTTTTTTTTTTTTATTTTGCTTCAAATATTCAATTATGTAATTTTTCTTTACATTTTGCTTTATCATGATTTTTCTTATAAATAGTTATTCTTTACAATCTGACAAACAATAATTCTTAATCGTTATCAGTGCTTTATATTGAAATTTCCACTTTTTCCTTAGTTCTTTTCACTGGTTTTCTAATAAACATTTACCACAACTAAAAATCGTCGACATTTCGAAAAATTTTCATTAGTTATTATTTTTATCACAGACAACAATATGAAAAATAAGATGTGTTATAACTTGAAGACGATATTATATTTCATAAATTACATAAATTACACTATATATATATATATGAGTGTGTATATATATATATATATAAGAATACTTTAATTCTATAAATGAAAAATAAAAATATTGATTTTCTGTAGCTGGGCACTCCCAGTCTCAGATCAGCTAATTTGAAATGTACTGATATCTTTAGCTTTTTCGATCTGTTGCTTCAATTGTTCTCAAGCAAGAAATGTTTTTCTTAATTTTAATTATTTTTTTTTTTTCTTTTTTTTTATTCAGCAATTTAAGCAATTTCATTTTGTGCAAATATTTTAAGATGTGGAGGTTTTCGTGGTTCTTAAAACCACCTTGGAACTCCGTAACCGGTACGCTCGTTGCCCCTCATTTGAAATGGTTGAAAGATCAGTACTGCAATGTCTATGAAATAGAAGGGGAATCATTTTTTTCTAGTAAACTAGCTCGAAGTATTCTCTCTCGGTTAGCGGGATTGTAGCTATGCTCCATCACTAAGATAGAGGTTTGGTTTTGTTCGTCGCTCTACGGTCATCTTATGCACACTTTGGGCTAAACAGACCTGGACCTACAGTTTAACGTGGATTCCGAACCACTAACAAGCATACATGCCACTGCCAGAATTCGAACCTGAAGTCTGGGATACCAAAGGACAGGGCGCTAGCCACTTGGTCACCAGGCCGCTACACTAAGATAGAGGAGTCTTTTTTAACTAGCAGGATTGCAGATGTTTGAATATAATAGTTTTATTATTATTATTACAAGTGTTTTTTCTACTTTATTGCACTAGCAATGCCTCCAAGTTCCCGAGTTCATTGCATTCATTCTTCTACCTGAAGAAATATAGGGAAATAATTATTAATTGTTAAAATTTTTAAAAGTTTATTGTTTGAAATTAATTCACTTTCTATTAACTCATTATTTTAATAGTGAAGCAATATTTTTAAATTACTTTTCTCATCGCAAATCCTACAATTTTATTAGTTTTTTTCTTTTTTATAACTATGTTTATTAAATACTCGGGCAGCGCAGAACAAACAGCTGGTAGATAAATGATTTTATGTATCTTTAATTCTCTTTTCTCTTAAAGAATATTAATCGTAGAAGAATGCATTTGATAACAAATTACACGACGAAATTAGAGCTGTTTAACTGAGATTTATCTGAGGTTATTCATTATTTCAAAGTAAATGTAAAAAATTGGTACTTTTATAGTAGACAGTGGACTAACTTTATCGATAAGTTCTTTTTACTTAAAAAATAAAAATCGTTTTATTTTTTAGTTTGAATATTTTAAAATTTTGATGAAAGAGTAAAAAGAAGAGATATGACTCAACTTTAATTTAATAAAATATATATATATATATATTTTTCTAATATTTAAAAATGTTTTATTTGATGTTCCTCTATTTTTATCGTAAACTATATCGGATTCTTTGTCAATAACGTGCTAACTTGGATACAGGATCCTCGTAACTTTTTAAAGTCTATAATATTTACAGCCAAAAAACATATTCCATTTCAAAAACCGCATTAAAACAATTAGATGTTGTTGTTAAAAAAAACATGTAATCTAGTTTGGATCAGCCTATATTTCTGAATAAATATTTTTAGGCATATATATTTAAAAAATTGATAAATAAAAACAAATCTGATTCACATTTACGTTTGTTTACCACAGAGTTAAAACCAAATATTAAAACGTTTATTAAATTAATGTAATATCGCATCTCAAATGTATTATTTTTTTAATTATATTTATATTATATAAAATAAAAAAAAAAATAATAAATTTCTTTATTATATTTATATTATATAAAAATAAGGCCTGCTGGCCGAGTGGCTAGCGGTCTGGCGCTCGGTACCACAGGTATCGGGTTCGAATCCCGGCGGTGCCATGGGCGTTTGTAGCGGTTAGGAATCCACTTTAAACCGTAGGTCCCGGTCCTAACAGGATCGTAGAGCGTTACGGGGGCATTGTTACTCCGCGTCCGTGGCTTACCATCAAGTTACACGCGCCCCTGGGTAATGTAAAGTGAGTAATGTCTGTGCAGCACTTGCCTTAAGCATCAAAGACAATTGTCTAAGTTGGTTGCCAGCTGCATTAGAACGAAAAAAAAAAAATATTTCTGAATAAATATTTTTAGGCATATATATTAAAAAAATTATAAATAAAAACCATCTGATTCACATTTACGTTTGTTTACAACAGAGTTAGAATTAAATATTAAAACGTATATCGTAAATATTAAAACGTATAAACGTAATGTAATATCGCGCCTCAAACTTTTTGTTTTCATTATATTTTCTTTTATATATATATATATATATATAGGTCGCCCACGCTTTTCACATTGCATTCCTGGGTTAGAGAAATTACTGATGTTTACTGTTGAGATGCGTGTTTTCTCAGATTTAGTCATTTTTGTAAATACACAGTCGATAGATAGTAAGCAAGAGGAAAAGCAAACAATTCTCTTTTTAATACGACTTCGGATATACTGATTTTGCTCAATCAGCATTGGCGGCGATTTCGAAATCAATTCCTCATTTATACATTGTAGTAGGCATTTTTTTTTTTTTTTTTTAATGACTGGCATTCGAATCGAAAAATCTGGATTGTCAGTTATGGGAGTATTATTTAAATACTTGAATTTACAATAAAATATTACAAAACGGAATGACTAATTTCGTAAAACACGGATTAAATGTTTTAAAATCAAAACATATTTGTTTAAAAAAAACATTTTAACTTAAAAATATAATTTAGCCTTTTAAACAAGAAAGAAAAACAAACCTGATCTATTAGAAATTATTAATAATTAAAACATAATTTTACAGAAAACTTAAAAATAACAAAATTGAAATATTTTTTTCATTAATCATATAAAAAAAAAAAAGTACCATCCTCAAAAATTAGTTAGAATGCATGTCAATTATTAGGAAAATTTAATGAGAATTAAAAAAAATTTTTCTCGTCACATAAATAATCTCCAGAAAAACCAGTTTGAATAATTTTTAATTCAAAATATTTATATTAATTCAACTGTTTTACACCAGATCAAATTAAAAAAAAAAAAAAAGGTATAAGACAAAAGAAGAAATAAAAATGCGTCATTAAATAATATAATTTCAATATGAAAATTAAAGTAGGGCTCGTGAGACAATAAGAATTTAAATAAATTTTAATATTTAAGTTATTAAATTAAAATTACTGAACTTGGCATAAACTTTCTCTGCTTAGATTCTATACTTTTAGATTCGATAAAATCATTGAATTAGGCAGAAAAACTATTTTACCGAATTTAGACTTTTTATTGCAGAAGAGTTTAACTCGATAATAAAATATAGTAATTTATAAAGTATTAAAAAATAGTATTCTTTTTGCAATAAAAAATCCACATTATACACAATTATTTTGTTTTAAAATCTCTGTTTAATACTAATACCTCGATAATAAAATATAGTATTTTTATAAAGTATTAAAAAAATAGTATTCTTTTGCAATAAACAATCCACATTATACACAATTATTTTGTTTTAAAATATATGTTTAATACTAATACAGTACAACCAAACTATTGAGCGGTAACCCAATTGGTACACTCACATTATGGAGATATTTGCTTTATTTCAAAGGTAAAGTAATAAAAAAAAAAAAAATAAAAATGCTGACTGCTTTACTATTGCGGCATAATTAAAATATTACAGAATATTTAAATTATGGCAAAATCGCAGAATAGGGATGTTGGTATTTGGCGTAAAAAATTCTTTTCGCCAAAGTGCACCAAGAAAAGGGTTGAAATTGTAAGTGAAATGGGTTGTGATAGTACAAGAAATCCAGGTTACCACATCACTCAGTTGACGCCACAAAAGTCAACAAATCCTAATGGCCTCTATTTTGCCATTTGGCATAAATTATTGCCGAATATTAAATACCCTCTTGATCCACCTATTCCAAAATGAATTCATTTCAGAAAATTCAGAACCATGGTGTATTCTTTTGCAAAAACTAAACGTAGTGTGCGATTCTTGCCGAAACGAAATATTTTCTTCTGGCAACTCATCAATGATAGGCAGCTTCTCTAAATGCATTTCGCATTGTACTTATTGATATGTGTACTTCAGTATTTGTAAGCGCAACTGTTAAATTAGAAGCAGCAATCTTTCAATTGACGAACAATAAATCAACGATCATAAGCTGAGAAGCGATCGTGCTTTATTAAGTAACGTTGGAAAAAGACCACATTTTTAATTATTGATTGCATGGCAGAACAAGGCCTAAAAAGCTAAGTTGAGATTTGATTGTTTAATCTTTTTGAGAAGTTGTAAAATTCGTTTTCTTTCAGAAAGAAAAGTTTTTGTAAAGTTTCCTCTTATTTTATAAGCAATATGCATCAAAAACATAACAAAATTCAATTTTATTTCAGTATATATAAAGGATACTTTCAGATACAATTTGCATACAGCCACTTTTAAATGATTGTAAATTCCGAGAATTAATTTTCGTTTTTCGTATGCAAGAATACTTTTAACATCTTCAAATTTTATTCCTGTTAGGGACTTTTTTTATTAAATAAAAATTTATAAACAATAGTTTAACTAAAAATAAAATTTTGATTAATAATTAAAATAAACAATTTTACTCTAAAAAAACATTTTTTCAGTTTTTGAAAAAGGCCAGTTATAAAAAATTATTTTCTAAGTTTGTAAATCTATTGTTTTATTTTATAAAATCTTTTGGAATTAAGGGTTTATAAAATTTTTAATTTGAAAAATTTTATAATATGAACCCTTTGGAAATGAAACAATAGAATAAATAAAACTAAAAATCTTTAAAATATTTTGTTGAACAGTATTTTTATTTTTATTGAAATAAAATTTTCTTCTTATGAGAAATAAATTTAAATGCAGTTTTCACCATATTTTCCAAATCTATGATTTAAGTAATTCCTTAGAATACAAGTTTTAGTATTTATCTATGACTGAATTTGTTTTTAATTATTCACGGAAAAAAAAAAGCATTCTGAGATTGTAATATAATTTAAAGATCGTTATTTCATGAATAATCATTTATTATTACAGAGAAAAAACAGCTAATTCTAACAATATGAATTCAATATTTTTTACTTATCCTAACAATGATTTACACAAGCAGGTTTCTAGTTTTCCCCATTATCAGCTTATGTCAATTGCTTGTGAGATAAGATATGGCTGTTTACTTTTTTATTAGAAGGAAGAAGAAATAAGTCCATAAAATTTTTATTTTGTCGCCACGTTATTTTTCTGTACAAAATAATAATGCTGAAAAAAAACAGAGTGAATAATAATAACAGCAAATAAAACAAGATAATTGTAAAAATCTCATATTTGAATTTTTAAATCATAAAATATTTTACAGATAGTGAATATATACAACAAATAAAAATAAAAGATTATAGAAGTCATCTCTGGCTAATGAATACATATTATTTTTTTATGAAGGAACAAAATTAATGTATTTGTATATTTATTTTTATTAGATATTTTATTAGTAACAGTACCTAAAATTTTATTCAAAATTTTTTAAAGTACTTGAAATAACAATGAAGGATCATTCATAAAAAAATAGATTCCTTTATTATTATTTTTTAAATAAAAAATAATAATAATAAAGGAATCTATAAAAGGAATTTTTTTTTATAAATAATAAAAAATAATAAGACTAAGTAATATGTCTGATAAGTTAATAAAACATTTAAACAAAAAACTTATATAATTATTTTAACTGAATATCTGAATAATATTTTTGCAAAAATATAATAAAAGTTCATAAGTAATTGCAGCCTTGTAACTAAAATAGTCTTATTAGAATTTAAAGCAAATTATGGAAAGGTCAATACATATATTTATTTAGAAGAGAATTGATTAATTTA